>CM032664.1:3508317-3649015 GCA_019095985.1 Streblospio benedicti
AAGAAGGTAAAAAGTGGTGAGAAAGAAAAAGGGGGGTGGGGTCATTGTTGACGAAAGTTGACGGGGGTGGGGGGTCTCATGAAGTTGACGAAAGTTGACGAGGGGGGGTGGGGGTCAGAAAGTGCCAAAATGTGGTTAACGTCAATTGTGAACGCTCCCAAGCACATTTCATTATGTATGCTCACACTAACTTGTATAATAATTATAATAATAGGAAAGTCTTCAAAATATTTACAATATATATGGAATAGGACATAATGTACTAAAAGAAGTAGCAACTGATAACATTATAAATCTTACAGAAGCCCCATTTGGAACCCCAATAATACATTATTCGTGGGAATACAAGAGCGGTTCTTTTCGAGCTTCGTGCCAGACAGGTGTGATACATGTACATGATTATAGTCAGATCTTAGGTTCGCGGAGATCTCCCTGCCTGCGTCTTTTCCGGTAGGTATGTATGGTCTCCTCAATTCCCCCCCTTATGTTCAATATATGTGAACATTATGAAATTTTGGATAGTGTGCGGGGGTCTTAGCTGCTCCCTAAAATAAGTGAAAATCAGATCATTTGGTGGAATAATCGAATATCCATGGCTCGCTGACCTATGACGGAGCTTGGGTGTCACGATTTGACCCATACGAGTCCGTTGGGCACCTGATATTGTCCAATATATGTGAAAATGGTGAGATTTTGAATAGTGTGCGGGTATCACAGCTGCCCCAGAACATACAAGGAAGTTGTTATATGGGGTGATTTTAGCATGTTTATGAGGAACTTATTTTGTGGCAAAAAGGCAAAAAAAAAAAAAAAAAAAGAAAAAAAAGAAAAAAGAAGGAAAAGAAAGAAAAAGAAAGAAAGAAAGGAATAGAAAAGAAAAGATGGCAGTGGGGTGTCTTGACCCCTTATAACCCCCATCCCTTCTTTTTTTACAGATTCTTTTGTTGAAATTTTAGTATTTAAAAAAATATAGTTCAGATCCAATTTCCAAGATCAAATAAACTTAATGGAGGTCTTTGTGTTTCCATTCTATTTCTATAAGACTTTTGAGAAAATGTGTGATGCTCATGTTTAATGCCTTTATTTCTGAAAATGGACTTTAAACACCAATTGATCGATTTTTTTTATTTAGTCAGAATATTCTATTGGAATATTTTTAACGTTTTCAAATGTCATTTAATATATTTGAATAAACTCAAGGAAAATGGCAGTATAGCCACTAATCCAGCACATAGTCAACTTTTTAACTAGTTTGCACTACATCAGCAGATGTTACGGAAATTTTAGAGTTGGTCAGTAAAACATCAGAGAGCCACTCTTTTCGAAGTAAAATATCTTTGTAAAGTCTACCTTGTGTAATTACTAGCAGGTCATGGTCCTTGAAAAAGACAGAGAAAGAAACAACACAGTCTGTGCTTTCTTTATTTTTGTATTTTCCCACCACGACACATTAAAATGCAACTCAACACAATAATTGATTGACAAAAAAAACAACATATGTTTAATAGTATTCATTCAGCAAGTATTATTATATCAAATCTGTCAAAATAAAATAAATAAAAAGCTTTTTACTGCAGATAAAATATCAAGGCGAATATGTTTTGGTGTAATAATACGAAAATTAAGACACAATAAATATTTCAAATTACCTAACACCACACCTTGATCATGTTTCATAACTTAAAACAATACACATTAATTATATTTTGCATTTTTTTTCTGATCACTGAAACCCTGACAGCAATGTTTGCGTATATTCAATTTATGAAAATTATAAATGTGTATTGCTTCTTATGAGCACGAAAAGGAAGACCGTAGCTTCCCTAATATAGTATTGCTCTAACTCAACATGTCACACACATTATTCCATACAATGGAATCTAATTAGACACATAACTGCAATTACAACAGAAACTGATTTTACAATATTGTATTTAATTATTTTTGTACCGGCATCTAAGTTCACATCAGATAATCAAATGAAGTTTATATCATTCCCCCATTGATACACTTCAAATCCATACCGGTTTTCTAAAAACTCTTATCATCAGGTTCTCCCTACATGTTTTATTGCTGTATTACGGGACTTTCAGGTGTAAATGCAGTTATCTGTGCCTAACAATGTAGAGTGTTTACATTTTCATCGATGTTGCTTAAAATATGTTTTTCACACAGCACCAGGAAACCACTGCAAGTCGTTTAACGTTTAATACTGGGGTTTTGCAGCTACATTTTGGCCTAACCACATTGTATTGACTATGTCACGATAAATAAAAGTGTTATTTCAAGTCACACACAAACACATAGGTTCTATCTGCACAAAGAGACAGTTTCTTGCACCCTTTTAAAGTCCTGCTTTGTAAGTCAACTTTCAGCATTTCTGAAAGGCAAGTACATGTATCATCTCAGTCACCCTGGAGATCTACGCATTACCTTTGAAGGTTTCATACATTCGACGCTACACAAATTAATCAATAAACACTACATCTCTTGGGGAATGAATTTGACTTTCACATCAAACAAGGAATTGATGCCCTGTCGAGGAGTTCACCTCCACGAGACGCCACGAAAACGCCATGAAAATGACCAACAAACACAAATATACAGATCAGTGCATACATTTAGTCGTTTCTGGTCCTCTTATACCACAGTCATTGATGACTTTCAGTCACTACTATCCTTATCTTTTTTCTTTTTCTTTTTCTCCTTTTTATCACTGTCATTACTTTTATCTTTATCCTTATCTTTATCCTTGTCTTTCTTTTTCTTTTTAACCTTTTTACCCTCATCCTCTGTGTCCCTATTAACACTCTCTACACTACTGTCTCTTGTTTTCTTTTTAAAACCCAAACGACTATCTACGCTACTGTCTCTTTTCTTTTTCTTTTCCTTCTTTTCCTTATCCTTATCTTTATCCTTCTTCTTTTTCTTTTTAAGAGTATTATTGTCATCAGTCTCTGACTCATATGTCTCTGTTTTTGAAGGCATAAACCCGGATGGTGCAGCTGGGGACAATGCCTGTACTCCAGCCTGAACCGTTGATGATCCCACCCGCGACGCCTCCACACTAGATGAACGTTTCATAACAAACAATTTTCTCCTTGCATTAACTGATTTCAAGAAGTTAGCAGGGGAGAATCCTGACTTTGAGCTAGATTTATAGTCCATATCTTCCACATCAGAATCGTACCTAGGACGAGATTTCCTTGCGGTTGATGTGGAATTATCTTCCACATCAGATTCGTATTTAGGTACAACCACAATCGGAATGTCTTGCTCTGATGCAGTCAGAGTTACTGGTTCTTTGGTTTTCCTACCAGCGTGTCTGCCCAAACTGAAATAAGAAGGTTTTCCATGATTGTCATAAAATGCCTTTCTTGCCTGTGATGGTGAAACACTTTCCGCTCTTGTTCTTCTCGTGAATGTCTTCTTGCTGAGTGACTCTATGCCTGGTGTAATAACAAGTTCACCTATCCGCACTGATGCTGGTAATGTTTGTGAAAGTGGCGCGTCTTCAAACAGACCACTGTGCATTTTTGCGATTGCTGCATATGTTAGATGAGGTCTTCCAGATGGAGAGTGGTCATTAGATGGAGAACGGTCACTTGGACTCGGTTTCTGAAGGTATGGGTCATCGTTGCCACCTGCATCCATTGATACACTCTTGAGCAGAACTCTAACGCCTTTGCCCCTCTCCTGCACTATGGCCTTTGTGGCGTCCGCTTTTGCTTCTATTTCCCCAAGTTTTGAATAAAGTGTATCCATGTCCTGTTTTGTGAGCACTGGCTCCAGATCTCGCTCCACTGAAGATGCTCGCTTTGGAGTCATACTCGGTGTTATGATCATGCTTGGAGGAGCTACTGGATATGGTGTGACTTTGCGAGGAATATTCTTATCTGGTGAATGGTCTCTGGAGCCATAAGCACTTTGAGTGCCCGATGAATAAAATGAACCTCGCAAACCATAAGATCTACTGGTTGATCTTGATGCAGAATTATCCTGCTCCTGCGATTGCATTCTGCGTACTACTGGGCGTGACCGGTCCTGAGTCAGATTTGACGAAGATGTGGTGAGGTGTTTAATTGTAATGGGAATAGACATTTTAAGATTTGAAGTTTTTTTGACTTCGAATGTTTCTTGACTAGGATTCATTTCCACCTCAGTCATCGACATCGATCTCCTGAAAGCTGGAGGCCCCGTCGAAGTTTTTTTTTCGCTCCGGAGCTGCACTCGAGTAGATGATGCTTCGAGGATATTCAACATCCTTTGTAAAGATTGATGTACAGAAGTTTTCAAAACCGTTCCACAATCGCCATCATTTGTTATAGTCTTGAGTTTTTTCACTTCTGGAACAAGAACATTTATTCTGTATTTTGTGTCTGTGAATTGTTGATTTGTACTGTCCAGAGTTCTCAATATTTCAGCTTTTTCTCTTGCCCATGCATCTTTGTCTTCTGCAATTTGGCACTGTAAATTTACTATTACCTTTTCAACCTCCATTAGCCTATGGTTTTCTTGCTCGAGAGTCATATTGCGGCTCTTCAATTCTCTACGTTCCTTTTCATTGTCCATGCGTAATTTTTCCAGCCTATTTTGGATTTCTTTCAATTCCGAATCTCTTTTCTTTTCAATATCTTTAATTTGATTTTGCAAGTCTTTTATGATTTTCTGAGATTCGTCATATACAGACATTTCTATCATCTTCGCATCACTTAAAACATTTATATTCGTTCCTGGCGCAGACGTTTTCGCTGCGACTTTTGGGCCACCAAATTTTTCAAATTTAGATCTGAAATCTGATACCGATGATGTGACTTTTGGTCTTGCTGGTGCTGCACTGCCTGCTTGATCTTCAGCCTTTTTCAATCGCAGCATTAAAGTAGTCTTCTCTGCTTTCCATACATTCCTTTCAGATGTTAGAGCATTATTTAACTCTTTGGCTTTACGTTCTTCTTGACTTAATTGAGACCTTAAGTCATTCAATGACTTCTCCATCTCTTGTGCTCTACTAATTTTCTCATCTGCAGATTTGGCATTTTGAATCAAAAATTCCCTTTCCTCATTCCATGTTGTGAGACCAGTGTCGTACCGACTGCGGAGATCTGTGATAGCCATGCGAGAACTCTGTAGAAGAACTAACTGTTTGTCATTTTCATTTCTCAAACTATTGACTTGTTCTTGCAATTGGCTGGTTTGTTCTTGTAAATTTCTTAATTTCAGTTCGTGCATAGCATCAAGCTTCTCTTTTTCTGCATTGAATATTTTCTGTTGCTCTTCCAGCTTTGAGGCAATAATTTTATCCCATTTTTCAGGGTGCTCATGGATAACTGGAATAGGTGTCATTTTTACTGAACTGTCATTATCTTTCTCCTTTAATTTATTAATCTCATCCTTTAAGCGTTTTGTATGTTTCGCATTGTCATCTATCAACTTGGATTTTTCACCAATTATCTTTTTCAATTCATCAATATCTTCATTCAATTTGACCTCTTTGTCATTAATTTCTCTCTGCAATGAATTTACCATGTCTGTCAGTTTTTGCTTTTCTTTGATCAACTGCTGTTTCTCTTGCGATAATGTTGCAACTGCATCATCTGTAGAAACTGACTGTGATAGATTAGTTGAATGCACGCTTTCCTTTAGTTGCTGAAGCTCTATTTCAAGATTTTGTTTTTCTAATACAAACTGGTGGTCTTGCTTTGCAAGCTCATCCCTAGCATTAGAAAGCTGTTCTTTTAAAGACGATTTTTCCTTCTGACTTTCCTTCATTTTTAATTCTAATTCATCTCCAGATTCTTTGAGGGACATTAATATCTGATCCCTCTCCTTTTCCATTGATTTTATTTGCTTTTGCATATTTTCTATTTTGTGCTTGAGCGCTGCAATTTCTGTTTCTGCATCATATGCAATCTTTTCATATTTCTTAACTTCATTTTCCTTTTCTTTCAATTTTTGCATAACTTTCCTTATTGTGCTATCCATATCAGCTACTTCATGTTCTTTCTCTTTTAGCTTTTTGTTGATACCTTGAAGTATGTCGTCCTTTTCTTTCAAACGGTCATCTCGATTTCTGACATCATCGTTAAGTGCTTTTATCTTTTGTTCTCTTTCTTGAATGGTACCATTTAATTCAGTTTCAGTAGTGTTAAGCGTGCGGGTGAGCTGTTCAAGTTCACTAATATGTTTCTTTATATTGGCATCTTTTTCATTGATAAGCTCTTCTTTGTCGCTAATAATATCATCTTTAATTTTGATAATGTTATCCTTTTCCTTTATTGTTTCATCTTTTTGTAATGCTTCAGACACAGCATTTGCTTTTTCACCTTCAATTAGTTTTATTTCTTTTTGACATTCTTCACGTAGTGTAGCCATAGATTGTTCCACGATAGTGAGTTGGTTTGCTATTTTTTTTTACTTCTTTTCTGAGCTTTCTACAGTTTCCGTCAGTGCCTTGATTTCATCTTGCATTTTGAGCTTAAGTTTTTGTTCTTTTTCTATATCCTCGCCAGCTGCTTTCCATTTAAATTGCTGTCGTTTTAATTCAGCATGAAGGTCATCTACTTTTTTGTTCGCCTCTTTTAACTGCTTTTCCATCTCCTGCTTTTCCCATCTCCAAGAGGCTGCACTTGCCTTTTTAGATTTTTCTTCTTTTTCCTGTTCCTCTCTTTTTTGTTTTTCAATATTCTGCAGGTCAACAAGATCTTTCTTAGTGGTCTTGTATTCTTCTTGAAGCTGTTTCAACATTTCGCGAGTATCATTGACTTGGTCATGGGCTTCTCCCAGCTGCTTTTTGTACACATCAAGTTCTTGTCTTGCAATATCTCGCTCTTTTTCATATATCTTACCCTCATCAATCACTTGTGACTTTAGAAT
Source organism: Streblospio benedicti (assembly GCA_019095985.1). Lineage (NCBI taxonomy): Eukaryota > Metazoa > Annelida > Polychaeta > Spionida > Spionidae > Streblospio > Streblospio benedicti. The sequence continues at coordinate 3,515,191 of CM032664.1, forward strand.
TTCTGCATTTTCCAGTTTCTTTATGGCTGCTGTCAATTGTTCATGTTCCTCAGCTAGCTTCTTTTCTAAAATTTCAATTTGCTTTTCTAGTTTGTTGTTCTCTTCTTTTAAATCGTCAATGGTTGAATCATCCACTTTAATGGTCGGCACTTCAATTGTACTCCCCTCTCTTGATTTCAACATTTCATTTTCTCTTACAAGGTGTTGATTTTGTTTATCCTTTTCGGCAATTCTCTCTCTAAACACTTTTACTTCAGAAATGATGGCCTTTAACTGTGACCCTATGCCATGCTGTTCAGTCAGTGGACCGAATCCAGTGTCTTCTAGTGATTTGGATTTTTGAAGCTTTGATCTTTGTGATGCCTGATCCTTCCTTATCAACTCTTGCTTTAACTTATCAATTTCTTGCACTTGTTCATCATACGACAAGTCCGAATCTGTATCTCTGTGTTTGACTTCAGACAATTGCTTTTGATATTCATGTAATTGTTTGTGTATTGAGAGGTGTTCCTCTTCCATTTCATCCATTTTTCTTCTTAGAACTTTCATTTCTTGTTCAGCAAGTTCCATTTGCAGCTTCAACTCATGCTCTCGTTCTGTAACAACATCTTTTTCTGTATCCTTTTTCTTGAATCGTCCACTCTTTGCTGATGACATTTTCTGTAACTGGAGTGTCAAACTTTCATTTTCCTCTTCAAGATCGCACAGTTTCTTTCTGTTAATAGCATTTTCTTCTTCTGTAAATCTCAGTTGCTCCTTTATATCATTTTCTCTTTCTAAACTGTCACTAAGATCTCTTAGAAGTTGAGCAATATCATATTCCACACTAGCATCTTTTCCCTTCTCACCCAGCTTTGGAGGCTTAGGGACATCTAATGTGTCCTTGATTGAGGAACTTTTGATTTTACAAGATTTGTGCAACGTCTCCATTTCTTCCCCCATTGCTTCTAATTCTTTCTGTAAAGCCCTTCTTCGGGATTCTGATTCTGTAAGAATGTCATTGACTCTGTCGAGCTCCTCTTCATAGCGTTGTCTTTTTTCTTCTACCAGCTCTAGCTCATCGTGGAGTCGAACAGAAACTTCCTTAGCCATCTTAAGCTCTTCCTCAAGCTCATGGATGTGTTGCTTGTCATCAGAACCTTCAAATCGACTTTCTAACTGACGTATTTTATCTTCATATTGAATCCTATCACCTTCAAGTTGTTCATTCCGTCGCTCAGATTTTCGTAATTTGAACTGGAGTATTCGACAGTTTTTAGCCGTGGCCTCTAACTCTTTTTGCAATTCACGAAATTCAAGAGCTTCTTCCTCTTTAAACTGATCATGCATTTCTTCCATTTCTAGATGAAGATCACGTACTTCACTTCGTAGTGATTCATTGTCCTCAAGGACTTCCATGTATCTATTTTCTGCATCTTCTAATTTATGAACCAGGTGTGCAATCTCTTTTTCTTGTTCATGGTGACTAGAGCGTTCACTCTCTGGCATTTTCATCTTTTCAATGAGCCTATCTTTTTGTGACTGCAGTTGCTTCACTTTGTCATCAAGTTCCCGCACTTGTCCTTGATACTCGTCATACAACTCATTGTTTTCTTGCTTTTGTAGATTTAACAATTCCTGCAAAGACTTCTTCTCCTTTTGCAGATGCTCATTCCTTTCCTCATGCTGGGCAAGCTTCTCCCTAAGGTTGTCAATCAACATTCTGGATCCCTCCATCATGGCTTCGTTGCGATCTAATTCTAGGGCGAAAGTGTTAAGCCGGTGCTTAGTTCCTTCAAAGTCTGTATCGTCTCTCGAACGTACCCTTCTACTTTTGCCGTGGCGATGCCCACCCTTTTGCTGTTTCACTAAATCACTATGACTTTGCTCATCATCAGAGTAACTCCTGTGACCCCGCCCATTGTTGATATTATACACATCTGGGTGCTGTCTCTGCACTTCATCATCTGAGATATATTTCAGTGCATCATCATCACGGCCTGCGTAATAGCGTCCGCCAGATGTTACAGGCAAGGGCACCTCCTCAGTGTCCCCAAGTGCACTTAGGTTATCCTTGGTTTCATTTAACGCAGGCGACGAAGCCTTTATCACAGTATCGTCAAGTGGCGACTGTACTTTAGCCTCTTCTTGTACAAAGGTACTACTATCCGTGTGTTTGTCATCGATTCCCCTTTCCTCGTGTGATAATACCGTATTATTCTGTGCACTATGATGATCACCATTCCGTTCTGATGCTTTGATCTCGCTCACTTCTTCACGGTCGCTTGTTGCAAGTTGTGACTCCACCACCGTGGCAGCACTGGTGTCGTCTGGCACAGCAGGTGCGTGTGGTGACGTCACTGGTGTCTCCTCTTTGTGGCTGTCTCCCAAGGTCGTCTGTGCGGACGATGCTGCACTACCTGGAAATACAGTACACAATTGATATTACCAACCACTACCTGTGTGTGCTTAACTAGTGGATAGGGAGTTGAACCCGTTACAAGAAGGTCGTTGGTTCGATTCCTGGTCAGGTCTGGTTGTGGGTGTCCAGCAAACTCATACCTAAATTGCTGTGTGCACCTCCGCGGCACCTACACGTTAATTCGGCACGGGTCATTGGGTTGAAAGAGGGAATGAGTGCTGATTGTGTGAGTGATTTTGTGAGTGATTTTGTGAGTGATTTTGTGAGTGATTGTGTGAGTGATGTGTGCCAATAACCCGGTGAAAATTATTTGAGTCGTGCGGGCAATAGTTTTGCAAAATTCTTGGATCACAACTATAAACCACCACATTTACATTTACCCTTAAGTAGAACACAAACTATTATATGTGTGCTTCAATGTTTGAGTGGTTAGGGTGCTACTCCATTTATTATAGCCTCGGTCGAGCGTGGGAGAGGAGGGTGTATGTGTGGGTGGGTGGGGGCGGTGCGGTGCTGAACAAACTCATTCCCAACTGGTTACACACTGCTACATGGTATCTGTTTGTTAAATACGTACAGGTTAGGGGAGCGAACGCTAGTGTGAGTGAAATTTACATTCTGAGTGATGAACGTTTAGTGCTACCGTAGCAAATACTGTATACAACCCTTGAAGTTGGTGGTGGGTGTTGAGCAAAGTCATCTCTAACCGATCGGGCACTGCTCTGTGGTACCTAGGCACCTTCAAGTTAAATAGATAGCGATGAACCCTAGATAGCGATGAACTTCAGTAGCAAGTCTTGTATTCTCCAGCTAGTTGAGATAGGCAACATTGAGTGGCATGAATGCCAATGACCTGGTGCGCTGTATGAGAAAGTGTGTGCAGTCAACACAGGAAACGTCGGCTGAGACAAGGTTCTACACAGTTAGGAACGAATTGGAAAAAAAAAATCTAATACTGTAATACTAGATGTTTAAAACATTCACAATCACTATCTCAGTTTTGAACTGTTTTAGAATTCACATCAATCTCTTCACAGGTTTTACGTAATACTCAAGCGAATACAGCTACCGTTCATATCTGACATAACTTTCTTGGGACCTATGATTCGGATACTCTGGAGATATGGCCTGTACTTTCACCAACACAGCTGAGATTTTGTAGCGTTGAGGGATTTATACGCCGGCTAAGATCTATGACTGCGAGCAGTTGTAGTATTTTAAGCATTATGTGAATTATAATTTAACACTTTTCAATGGAAAGATGTAGTAAAGCCAGGAAATAGTGATTGGAGTGATGAGGTATATAAAAAGGTTTATGGCTTTAACCCTGAATTTCATTACAGTAGAAATCCCCTATTAAGACCACATAATGGCTGGCCTCAAGTGGTCACAATGAAGAGGCGTTCTTTTTGTGAAGGGTTATATAGAATTGGAACACAATTAATATGGCTATACAATATAGGTGGTCTGTTTATAGAGTTAGTTTTAATTGGAGGTTCAACTGTATAAAGCATCTTTATTCCATGTGTATTATAAAACATACACATAATTTTGGCTGAAAAAATACATGTAAATATATTAGTGTTTTGTATATGCATCTCACTTATATTTTAGTAGTTATGTCCACAAACACTGGGGCTGGTGCCTCATGCGGAATAATACACAATCATTAATGAACGTCATAATATGCATTGACAGGTGCTTGCGTGACGTACATTCCTACGTCACGAATGATTGACAGCCGTGATCAACTACTGAACCAGAATTAGAATCATCGCCGGAGATATCAATTGTACAAAAATCATGCAGACACCGGTGTATCGCAATGACGCAAATAGAACTGGCCACATCAGCTCTAGCTCGCCTGGAGATACGCATACAGCGATACCTGTCCACGTGGACACTGTCTACAGTGAAACCTTTCCACGTGGACACTTCTCTCTGCAGTGAAACCTGCCTTAATGAATAGTTTCCGGAATTATGCAGACAGTAACACACATATAAAAATGTTTAATGCTTTCCTAAATTGCGTGAGTTGACGTTTCACGTGCTGACTGCACACTTTCTCAAAGCTGTAGGACACAACCTCTATTGGCCACCGGATGGTAATGAAGCCAATAATTCTGTCCGCGGATGACTAAGATTGTACCCCCCCCCCCTCGTCCTTGTGTCAAACAGCTTTGAGAAGTCTACAGTCAGCACATAAAACTTCCTGCGCAGTTTAGACAAAAACATTTCCTTTTCATCAATGCATTTAATTGAACGAATTTCTTTAAGAATAGAACATATATGTAAAAACCACCCGTGGGACTGGTATTATTTGGTCTTAGCTATGAAATGGTTCTATCATAGAAATAGCCTCCTTATACAAGTAGTCTTAATGGGAGGTTCTACTGAATTAGTTCCATATAGTATTATCAGAAATATGGTAACCGTGTGTCTTGTGAGGAAAATCATGTTATTCTTGGTCTCCACTTAAGACAGGTTCCGCTGTATTGATGAAAACACTTCCTTGGTAAAAACTCTTCGTTCTACCCTTTGTCTTAATAAAACCCTAAGATATTTCTACTTCATTTTCACATAATAGAAACGGTTTGCATTTCGACAACAAAGGTCCTCTTCAGATAGAAAGAAACAGTGTTTTTTGTTATCAACGTAAGAGAAACTGCTGGATATGCAACTCAAATGTTGGACTTAGCACACACCTAAGACAAGTTGCGCTGTATCGGAATGTTTGTGTTGGCTGCCGCCAGGAGGGGATGACTCCACCAAATGTCACGTGATGACATTTGCTCGTCTGATAGAACTATCTTTATGAGCTGGCTTTTTCATTGTATTGTTGTCTATATTGTGGCAACTAATATCTAAATATTAACCTGCTGTATGTTGTGAGGGTTACAAGAAAGTGACTTTTGCGTGAAAGGGCTGAAATATAGGTGTAGAAATAAAGCTATACCGATTTCATGAGCCGTCTTGCATTGTTGTATCTGTTAAATCTATAGTATATTGTGGCAAACGATTAATATCTATGATGTTAACTAATATGTGTACAAGGAAATTTGATGTTGGTAAAAAGAGGTGTAGAAATAAAGTTATCTTTATGAGCTGTGCTCATCATATTGTATTTCAATGAATATAATTGCCATAAAATATATATTATGATAAGACAAATAATATCTACCTTAACCTGTTGTGCGGAGAGGATGGTTATAGGAGGGTGGGTTCTTGGCTGAAAAGGCTGACATAGGGGCCTATAGATGTGTAAATGACGCTATCTTTATGAGCCTATTCATAATTGTATTGTTGTTTTTGTTAGTTTTATGCTACAATTACTACAATATGAGAATTAATATATTAACCTGCTGCATGGGGGTATACAGCAGTTCAATGGTGTGTGTGTGGGGGGGGCTGTCAGAGATGTAGGAAAAGGCTGTCATCTTCTGCACTGTATTCTGTCTGTTAATAATTCTATGTTTATCTCATCGCCCATCACCAGACCCCCCTGCCGTGATAACCAGAAGAGTTTTGCGAAGCAAACAGATAGAAACGGCAACAGACCCGACCGGAAATCGAACCCTTGACATTCTGGTCAAGCGTCCAACTCCCTATCCACTCGACCATGGAAGCTGGAGTAATACTATTAGATCCTATTCTAGACCACTCGTGTACGTGCACTAGATGCTGCGTATCAGAACTACGTTTCTATTTATACAATTGTATATTATATTCTAAAAATCATACAACAGTAAAAAAAATTCTTCATTCATACGCCCATGAAGCTGCCTCCTCTAATTAGTAATGTCTATTAAAATACAAATATTAAGCCTACGTACAACGAACTAGATAAAACGATTCTTCAGATAGGAATCATATGGACCAAATTAAAACAGACTTTTTTTGTTATTCTTATTTTTCACTATCAATATTTCTAATCACCTCGAGGGACTGCATGGAAAATCACAGGAAACCCAAGCAATATTTCACACATCTGTGTCAAAAACGCCAAAATATACTTCACTATTGCGTATTTTCTACGTCTATATCAAACGTTTTATGTAGTTGTTTTTTATGTATGAAAAACTGCAGACCCTTAAATGCTACAGAATTCAACACACGGGTATTGAACATACCTCAACCCACTTGCTCACCACAGTCCATACCTCAACAGTCATCTAACTGAACGCGAAACGGCAAAATATAATCTGGTTTATCTAGCAGAGTGCGCTCAATGACTTCTGCTGGCTGTTGTTATTGGTTTTTCTCTGAATATTGTACGTTTACTTTTACTTTTACTCTCTAAAACTAGCGTAGATGTTTGAAGTTGGTAAAAATACGTGCATGCATTAGCCAGCTAGCTATGTCAATGCAATATGAACTTCCAAAACCAATGGGGTAAAGCCGTACGTAAGGTTAATTCAGAAGTCACCACAACAAAATGGAGGCATAGCATGGATTCTTTTTTTCTTCTGTTGATCATTAAACTTAATTGTTCTCCAAATCACGGTTTTTGTCAGGTAAAAACTACATTTTTGTAATGATTCAAGAGAATCGTGTGTTGTTAAACATAATTATATCAAATTTACCTTCAATGAAAATGAATGCATTCGAGGTAAAAGTCCCTTGTTTGTCCGCCATTATGATATGTCAATTTATAAATTACATTTATATTTCCTAGTTTCATCGTCCAGTAGGAGAGTCTTATGAACTTGTGGTCACATTTAACATGATACCCATATAATTAGTCCGATTAATATGGTCAACTAACCAGAGTAGAGGAAAATATTAGTCTAAAAGTCTCTGTCCACGCAAAGGTCTTACAAAAATATTATCGGAGGCATCAAATTAATTATCTCATTAATTAGTTATTTAATTAGTATACAGTGATTATATTACAAAACATTACGTATTTACTAAAATTGCACTTATAATATACCAAACCGCATTCTCAATGTTTTGTGCTCGGATTATGCTAAAATAATGCAATTAAAGTTATTTTGGGGAACTAAACACTGCTGTTTACTGTACAAATGTTTCAGATATATTTCTAGTGCGGTTTGAATTTTGTAGAAAGAAACAACATTCTCTGCAAACGCAGAAGATAGTTCTTAATCTATTTAATTGAATAGTTTTATTTGATATTTAGTTTGTTTGTTTACCTTTTCCTGATTAATTACAGTGAAGAAATGTGAGATGTGGCAATATCACAACAGATTAGACGAACCCATTTTTGAGATACTCGACTCCTCTAAAATTGATTCTGTAAGAAGCATGATAAAATCGTCTGAATAGTAAACAATCAGTCTGTCTGAAAATGCATGTAGGCGTATTCAATATGACCAGACTGTCAGACATTAACCCGGTGGAAGTAATTAGTAAGGTACATCTTAGTTTTAGCATGCACTGGAACTGCGTTCAAATGATGTGCTATCCTAGGGAGTTTATTACAAGGTTCGCAAAACTCAACTTACACTTTACTTCTTTTACACTGTCATCAAAACTTTTTCAAGTGTGTGTGTGTTAGGGGTGGGGGTTAAATTTCGACATGCCATTCCTCAAATACAACCTTTAATACAGCTATTTGGGTACTGATATCAGCTGATATAAATTAACAACTCTCAGCAACCCCCCCAAACCTCCCCCACATCGTGACTCGCCAAACGCATGGTTAGCTGTACCAATCATCATTGCATTCTATACATACACCGAATAGTGCACGTGATACGTGATAGACACAACACTCATGCGTTTGCGAGTGACACACAATATGGTATATTTTAGGCCAGCGCTGGAATCCATCAATACGGACAGTTAGCCAATTCTGTCTGCACGCCTCCTCACCAAGTACTTGTACGTGCCAAAGATGAGTCGAGTAATGCTGCCTTGTTCACCCGGAGCAAATGTTTTAATAGCTGTACTGCTACATTCACAACAATCACCGAGTGAGGTGTAATTAATTGGCAGCTGGTTTTGTGTAGCTCTGTGTGAGAAAGATACTGGTGCGGTTTAAGCAGTTAGAAGTTCCATCTTCTACAATCTGTTATTAGGTTTCAAAATAGGTTAGATAGCGGCATCATTGTGTGTGTGGACATGGTTACTAGTAAATTAGTACAATCGATCTATTGAAAGAAAGACAATAATAGTTCAATAAAAGCATTCATTCAAATGTTGAATGTCGTTTTGTGCATCCTCAAAAGGCATTTTTAGCAGTGTACAAAGAATGATGCTGACGCCTTTGATGGGGCTTGTATAGGTGGTATTAGTATCATAATTTGTATTGCGTGTACACTGTTTTGGTTTAGTGTCTGTAGGGTTGCAATTGCTTAAACAAGGTACCGTAGTGCTTGTTGTGTCTGGTCAATAATAGCATTTAAACTAGTCACGCTGAGTAGAACATGATAAACACAAACAAGTGGCACTTACAATTATAGCCAAAATGAGTAATTGTTTTATTGTGTATGTGTGCGTGCGTTTTGTATCATACATGCATCCCCACGCACTGGTTGAAAATTAAAGTCACGATCATTGCTGTAAATATACAGATTTACCACGTGCTTATGTTTACCCACATACTAATATGGATCACCCCCACGTTGACAACACATTCAAAATTACACGTGATCAACGTCAACCCTAAACAAAGTAGTCACGTGTTACATCCCAATAGAAACCGGACAACTATATAGTTACAAACAACTAACTGCGCGTGAACGTAAACTACCATACACTCTCTGTCTCTGATGACTATTATCATGAATATCACTCATCAGACATCTTGAAACCAAAAGGACACTCCCTGTACCACGTGATCAAAAAATACAAACCCAGCGATGATATACGTGAATTTCTACACTGCAAACATGAATACTCTTTACGTTCAAGATGTTATCCGGTAATCAATGTTCAATATGTTCAATGTTTTTAAATTCCCGCTTTCTCTGAGCGGCACCCCTATCACTCTCCAACGGTAGGAAGCTCTAGGGTAGGCAGATCTAAATACAATCAAACGTCACACGTAAAAATAAATCAAACAAACAAAACAGGTGCGCGAAAATCTAGTACCGTACCTTGATCAACGACAGTCACGGCACGAGCACCGTTCGAGCTCGCAACGTCTTCCTCCTTCACGCGCTCGCTCCGCGGGGTCGGGGTGGTGACAGCGGGGGGCAGAGGCGCGCTCGCGGCAGCAGACGACACTCCAGCGAACAGAGGCGGTGACGCGGGTGTGGTGGGTGTGGTGGGGGTGCTGGGAGCCGACTGCTGCTGCGGTGGCGTCTGCGCATCTTCACTACTGTCACTGTGTTCCGCTTTGGTCTTAAAGCAATTCTTACAGAGATTTTTCCTAAAAAGTTGGGGTTCGAAAGAGGTGCACTTCTTTTTCGGTGGCTGCTCTTTCTTGCCGGACGAATCACTCATCGTGCGCACTGCACGACACTCCCTGTAAGGAAAGAGTCTATCCCGCTAGTATCCCGTGAAGGCAGCTAGCTGCTGCTAGAGCTATCCGTGAGAAAGAAGAATCCTACTAATTGCATGCCTAGTGCAGTCAGAATCTTCTTGGTAGGAGCGGGTATAACCTGACATCGTGGCCAGTGACGAAAAGGTGTGCTATGAGTGTGAGCTAGAGCTGGTAATGAAACAGGGAAGCCGCCTCAATCTCATACTTAGTTATATTTACACGCCTGCCGTCTCTGCCACCACGCAGAGTCTTCTATTCTAGGAGCTAGCTGCTCACACGGCTACAGTACAGCTAGCCACCGGTGTAGTGTGGCACGCTGATAAAATGCCGATTCCCGCTTATGAGATCTGTGTTTTCCTCCTATTTTTATTAACGGGTGATATACTATCCTGATTGATGTCATAGACACCCACTTGTCTAATGTATTGCGTTTCACAACTACACACGTCTGCGCAGATTTGCGTTCGATTCTCGTTCTCTGCTCGTTGCCACTGTCAAACGTTCACCAACAACGATAGATAGCTGCTCTATCAATTAAGTCCAAACATAAATTCAAATTAATTGTTATCTATCGCACTAATAAACAGAACTGCAAACCAAAACTAATATCCTGCACATGTGTATCCCATCACTTAAAAGCAACGTGGCTCCAGTGAGTTGTAAACATCATGTAATAAGTCATATACACGTCAATTGCTGTTGTTCCGTGAAACACTTGCTCTTGATTTCGCCTTGAAGGGCACTTGGCTCACCTCTGGAGGCAGCGCCTGTCTACTCGTGGCTCGGTAGCTAAAGAGCGGTCAAGTTTTAAGCCGCAGCCGGCTTTGTTTTGCTTTCAAATTGATAAAAACAATACTTAGCAGACGAGAAGAGATCACCAAGGGGGGCAAGCTCATTAGTCATTACCTATACTATGGGCTGTGGGTGATAATGTGAATTGCTCCTAAATACTCGAGCCAAGTGTAAGTTGCGGCTGGTATTTAGTGATTGGTTTCTCACTCATTGAGACGTTTTACTTTACATACAACTTGATTGGTTTGACAGCCGAGTCTCCAGGGATAATTTCGCTTCAGAAAACGCGATCACATTTTGCAATCAAGTAAATGATCATTCATCTTAAACACGAATGAAATTCCTGGCTATCCAAAGACATGTCTATTTCAAGTTTGTATCAAGTGAGTAAACTCTAAAAGTCAAGCTGTAGTTTTTTTAAAGTGAATCCTAATTTATAGTTTGCGCTCTCGGTGTAAATTTGTAGCCATCATCTCAAGACATTTTCAGGTATAGTACGGAGGCCACGGGTGCGGTGAACGACTTTACATCACCTACATATGCACACAATTAGGTTAACAGTATGGTCTGTCAGAAGCTAGCATTTCCAGTCGTGGATATATCTCTGTTCGCACGCATATGCTACCCTTTTATTTTGAGGATGTGAGCTTAGAAACAATACATGGATATCGGTTCAAGCTATGCCTTGGATGGTGACTAACATTGCCTAGCCACACGGTTTTATAACTTCACGTGAATAAATCCGCCATTGCAATTGTAATTCGCTACTTCTTAATCCTCTAGTTCAGTCTTAAAATCTTTATTTAAATGGTAAAAACATATTCCTGATGGTGTAAACGATCTTACCAAACACGACTAGGAAAACTTCCATCGTCGTTCACATTTTTCTTTCTTCTGCAGTCTCCTGCCTACATATTTATCACACAGTCCTGAGCAAAGTTTTATGTTGTTTTTAATGTCTGAAACCTCGCACCAGAGAAGAAAACGAGAGCAACAAAAATGTCATACCAACACAATGCGCACATAAACTAAATCTGCTCTAAAACATTCTCAGCGTCAGCTATAAGTCCAACATCCCGTGCGATAAAATTGTACACCACACCGCACCTGACGAAAGCCAGGATTTCTGATGATGAAATGTTGCTTGGTGTATAACATTCGATCAAACACCAAGGTAGTGAGCTGTTGTATGGAGCATGTGTTTATGGGGTACGTCTCATATATCAAGATTATACCGGAGAAAGGTTGATTCAGCGACTCTAGATCAAGTCTCGCTCTGAGATCTCGTTTCACGACGAGACGCGAGATAGAGATAGCAAAATCTACGGGATACGGTGCATCATTGACGCGTCGTAGACCTACTTGAATTAATAGTGTGTATGCTACTATATATTACGACAGCACCGTTTTCTGTTGCAAATCTGTTGCAAATGAAGCTAATGACCAATAATTTTATACAGTAGTGTTACTATTTTTGTTGTTATAGATATCAACATGCATCAAAAGTTGGACCTTGCAAAATGATATGTCTATATATCACCTTGTAGACGTGGATTAATGATTGCAGATATGACTGGCTAACACGGCTCATCTACAAATTTTAGTGAGCCATCAGTCTTACATGGTGTACACCCATCATTATTCAACTTTGTATATTGTGGAAAGAACTTTAAAAAATCTGATTGCATCGTTGTATGGCTTTGTAAGCTACACAATATGGGCTAATCAATTTTGGTATTTTTTTTGGCCAAAATGGAAAATTAGAGTAACAAACCAAATTAAATGTTTTGATATTCTATACTGTCTTTGGGATGAGGAAAACATTCCCAAGAATTCTAGATGGGCAAAGTTGTTTTTTATGCAATTTTAAACTTAATGGCCATCAAAATAAACTTACATCTTATCATACCACTCATTTTAGAGGTATTCTTCATGGATGTAGGAAACCATACATAAGGACTCGAAAAATGTTGTAATATTTGAATTTGACGTGATTTTAAGGGTCAAAAATGATCATAATGGCCCCTATGTTTTAATTAATCCTTTATTTAATTCATAATCACCCATAATGTATGGGCGTCGCGACCAAAGTTAGACGTTTATTTTTTTAAAATAGAAATTGATTTTCTGTTTAGAAGAAAATTTCTTTATAGGCGGCTGTATATGGATTATGGAACATCCTTATCTATTTCGGGCTTATCATTCAATTCACGAGTTATTGAAAATAGCCCCTCAAATATCAAGTTATTTCACATGGAACATTTCTGAAGACCTCAGCCAATAAGATAATTAGGACTAGTTTGGTTCAGCCATAAGAAGTGGTATGGGGGCAAAAGGCTGGAAGAGGAGGGTTGTAGGAAATATGTGGAAAAACAAGTTGTGGAATTCAAGGAAGTGTGATTCCAGGATGGGGCAAAAAGCCAAAAAAAAGAAGGGAATATACAAAAAGAGTTGTGGAATTTCAAGGAAGTGGGATGTGGGCATAACATGAGGGATGTAAAAAAAACAAAAAAAAGAGGTATTTTTGAAATAATACAGAAAAAATTAGGGATTTGGTCATTTAATTTAAGGGGGAAAAGTCAGTCCATTTTGGGAATCAGAAAAAGTTAACCAACCCCCCCCCATGACAGAGTGAAAAGTCGACTATATACATGTAGTCATTGTAAAAGAAAATATTTGGAAAAAATATGTGGATAAAAAGTTCACCATACCCCCCAAAAGTTTCAGAAAAGTTGGGGGGGAAGGAAGACAAATTTGGGTTGTGGCCCATTTTTTGTATGGATGGAATGGGCCCTTGGATGGTTGAAAGGCAATAACAGGTTTCCAAAAATGGGTTTCTTTTGGGCAAATAAAAAGAAACCATCAAAAATTTGAAAGTTCCATGTGTGTATGTGGAAAAAAATACAACCTGGGTAAGAAAAATGAATGGGTCATCCATTTTTGGGGGTGCAAAAAAATACACAACAATAAGATTTGAAAAAGTTTGAGTGGGGAAAAGTCCCAGGGTAACTTATATAGTCATTTTTTTTTTAAAAAAAATTTTAAAAGGAGTGAAAAAAAAAGAAGCATTTGCTAAAAAAAAGTTGGACGTGATAAAAAACCCCCAAAAGAATCATTATCATTGGACAACCCCCGTATCCCTTATAAGCCCCACTACGACTACTTTTGTCCTTATTGTATGGATCCAACAAACAAGTGTGAAAGGCAATAAAAAAGAATGTTTTCTCAACAATCACTATCGCCTACCAAATTTGGGAGTGTAGCCCATGCAACCATCCAAATGCCCATGGGTGTTTAGGTTAAAAAGTGAAAATCAGGGATGTGGAGCCCAGCTTTTAAATGTGTATTTCTATTGGAATTCTAATGAGGTCTACACTTTGATACTGTACAAATTTGGGTTGTGGGCCTTTTAAATAGATGGGAATGGGCCCTTGGATGGTTGCAAACAATTAACAGGCGATCATCAACCCTGTAGTTTAATATCTGTATTTACGAAAAACGCAAATAAGTCAAATGCCTCTAAAGTTGGAGATCATTTATTATAATCATGTTGTATTTTTAAACATTTCTAGTTTTTGGAATGGTCTCCATGTGTATGGTAAACAATAAATGCTACAATCACAAAACTAGAGACACTCATACACACCTGTGTACACTTTTCAACATTAAGTTAAAAAACAAAATTGCATACAAATGTTTTTACTACTAATTAAAATGATATCTAGGGCCAGTAAGTTTCTTTGGGTGCAATAAAACACCTGACACACTCTTGGTGATGAATATTTTGAACTATTACCATGTGTGAAGACTTGAAAAAGTTGAATGCTAGATTTTTGTGGGCAGAATAATAACACAAAGACAACCAGGGTAATTTACTTCATTTGCAGTAAGGGGGGAGGGGGAGGGTGTCATCCAAACTCGAAGAAAAGTTTAACCCCCCCCCCCATCATCATTTTAAAAGTTGAGTGAAAAAGTCCTCTATATAGTCATTGCATTGCTAAAAAGAAAAATTTTGAAAAAATATACCGTGGCGTGATAAAAAGTTCAGCGACCCCCAAAAAGAATCAGAAAAAGTTGGACAACCCCCCGGTATCATTATCATTCCCTTATAAGCCCCACTACTACTTTTGTCCTTATTGTATGGATCCAACAAACAAGTGTGAAAGGCAATAAAAGAATGTTTTCTCAACAATCACTATCGCCTACCAAATTTGGGAGTGTAGCCGAAATTCCACAAAACTACCGTATGCAACCATCCAAATGCCCATGGGTGTTTAGGTTAAAAAAGTGAAAATCAGGGATGTGGGCCCAGCTTTTAAATGTGTATTTCTATTGGAATTCTAATGAGGTCTACACTTTGATACTGTACAAATTTGGGTTGTGGGCCTTTTAAATAGATGGGAATGGGCCCTTGGATGGTTGCAAACAATTAACAGGCGATCATCAACCCTGTAGTTTAATATCTGTATTTACGAAAAACGCAAATAAGTCAAATGCCTCTAAAGTTGGAGATCATTTATTATAATCATGTTGTATTTTAAACATTTCTAGTTTTTGGAATGGTCTCCATACGTATGGTAAACAATAAATGCTACAATCACAAAACTAGAGACACTCATACACACCTGTGTACACTTTTCAACATTAAGTTAAAACAAAATTGCATACAAATGTTCTTACTACTAATTAAAATGATATTATGATATAAGCTAGGGCCAGTAAGTTTCTTTGGGTGCAATAAAACACCAGAAACACTCTTGGTGATGATATTTTGAACTATTACCATGTGAAGACTTGAAAAAGTTGAATACTAGATTTTTGTGGGCAGAATAATGACAAAAGACAACCAGGGTAATTTACTTCATTTGCAGTAAGTAAATAGTCCAGCATGGGAAGTATTAAGATTATTTTCAATATGATATACCAATTTCATCAGGTAATGGCATGATAACCTGTGAGTGAGAAATGATCAATTCATTATCTGAAATTTCGTGCTATATCAAGCTTTTTCCTGGTATTCCTACAGGTTCGATATGATGAGTTTCTACTATATTTTATCAAGAAAAGCTGTATACATGTGTGTCACATGCTAAATTTACTTAAATATTATTTCTCGTCAATCTTTTTTTCTGCCAACTGATGGCTGGTATTCAACTTTCAAATTACTATAAACACAATGATGGTTCATATGTACCGGTATTGTCACCAAAGGTAAGAAAAATTTTGCCGATTGTTTTTTTCAACACCCATACATGTGACTTACTGGTAGAGCCTATTGTAAACAATTAACAATCATTAAATTAACTACATATATATTTACAGTGCTTTGAATTTAAAAACCATTTCATTCTTATTCTAGTTATATAATCAGAGTAAAGTAATCATGAACCTTCTTGGTTCATATGCAAGAAAATAAAATTAAAATAATTTAGACTCACTGAAACCACACAGACATCTACAAATTTATCACAGTAACTTTTTGAAGTGTCACAAAAATCTGTACGTTATTTCTATTTTCAAATAGTAAGCAACTTTTGATCTTTCTTTTTCTATAATTTTCTTTTTCTATATTAAAAATGCAAGATGTCAATGGAAAACAAATAGGGATTTGATTTTTAGATCATAAAATTTTAACATGATAATTACTTAACCATTGAGAATATGGAAAATTTTCTGACATAGAAGAAAAGAAATATTTATGAGGATTGTTTTTCAATATGAAATAACATAATCACTGTAATCTATATACACATTATGTATAACATATTGCGGAGACAATATTTCTTTCACTATGCAAACCAATGGTACCGTAAAGCACTATATTTCATAGGCAAATGAAAAAAAAATATTAGGAAAAAATTCAACAAACTTGAAAGACTTTTAACAACATAGTCCATGAACACATTAAACTGCATGAAATGGCACCAGTTTTAACTATGTACAAAATATCAATGAAAATCATGTGTACATATTTACAAATGATGATTTTGTATCACTATCACATGGGTATGTCAATGATCTGGCATAATTTCTACAGCTGAGAGAACATCTATTGTATGCTGATTATGATCAGATTTAAGCATGCCCACTGATGTTGCTTCATAGGTAAACAATTGTATAATAGCATAGTGTAACAGAAGGAGACTAAATGTGATTTGGAAGCAAACCAGAGTACCGTATGATGCAAAATGCAATACCGCTGGGCTGCAAATAAAAATCCACCAGCTCTTGTTAGTAAAGTTGCAACATCACATGCTCTCTTTCAAGTGATGATTTTGTCATAAATTAATGCTGTGATCTATCATTTTACACCATAAACCATTCTGCATAAAAGTTACACTTTCAATCAATGCAGTATCATACCTGCACATGTACTAACTAATTCACATTCAAGTATCCAGATAGTTATTGTAACAGTCACACGCATTAGACAGCTAATGTGCCATTTACCAATGCCACAGTCAAAATACAAAGTGACTAGTGCTTGCAGCTAATCGGATGAGCTGATTTGTATATTTGTATTTGGAAAAGAGTATCCCGTATTTGCAAACAACACACAAACATCATTAGAATCCGTACAGCATTTTGCCATTCAAGAAGAAATATCCTCCGAAATGTCACTTAAGTTCTGAGTAGGATTTTCCTTTCTATGAACAAACACACCTTTAACACGTACATGTACATGTTTCAAAGCGCTATCTGTCCTCTAGTTTGCAGCCTCTGCACGTGGGCGAATATTTTAATCGCAGGTCCCAGCTTGAGTCCGAGACCTTGTAGAACATCACTACGCTTCATCAGCAACAGCGACCTCCCGTCTATTTCCTGAAACGGGAGGGGAAAGTAATGTATATTTTAATATAGTAGATTATAATATTTAGGTATTGTAGTAAGCACTTTGTTTGAATAAATATCTATCATAAAAAGTGATAATCTATTGACAATCAACGATTAGTGAGATAATTTAGCTAGCTTTATTATCAACCATTACCAATATATATGGTTTTAGAATATAATATGCCCTATAACTTCGAAAACCACTATTTTATTTAAGAGTACCTGCTTAGAACATTCAACCACTGAACCAGCGATTTTTTAGGCAAAGGACAAAAGCTAAACAATGGAGTTAACATTTTATCTGGACTTATTAGAACTTCAGCTGAGCAAATATTTGTAATGTGTAATTGTATCAAATAAGATATGATTTAAGCAAACAAAAATATCAAGCAAAGTAAAGACATTGAAATTCTATCGAATTCAGTAATAGAAATATGAACGCCATTGTTGAAATCCATCGTAACTCATGGGAATCTTTTTTTACACAGCCTATTAGCAGTTTTACAATATCTACCCGTTTGCCATTTTCAACAACTTGTGCATTGAAGAAATATACCGTGTTTAGTAGTGGTATATCTGGTAATTGACTGCACTAATTTGTGACTATTCACAAATAAGGGCTGTCATTTAGCAGATATACCACTTCTAAACGTGGTATATTATTATTATTCCATTAAAAAATGTTGATCTCCGATTCAAGGATTCAAAAATGTCATTTTAAATCTGAAATGTGACTGCATTTCGACTGTAAAAAAGTATGCGGATTATGTGTGCACATACGCTAAAATATAATCCGTCTGTTTTCGGCTATAAGCCAATCAGCACGCAGCACTGAGAGGTGTGTCAAATTAGAGTTCAGTATAATGATTTATGAGCCTGAAACAAATGAGGCGGCTGACATCGCACCTGTTCGCTGAACACCTCGGCCCACTGGGTGAAGCCCTTGTCGCTGAAGAAGTTGACCACGTCCTCGATGGTCCAGTTCGTAGCGTCCGGCACGTCAGCGGTCAGCGTGTCTGCCAGGCGCGGGAGCAGCAGGCTGCCGGACACAGACGTCGACTCCACCCCCGCTGTCGAGCCGTTCAACTTGGCCGTGCTGAAATGTGTTAGTTTCTTATCAAATCAAATATGATATAATCTCTAATGATACAGTACTTTCTTCATACCAACAGCTATCATAACTTACAAATGTATTACTCAACAATTTTTACGGCCACAACAACTGTTTGCCTTTCTCAAGAGTGTGGAGTCATAATGCAAACACTAGTGACTCCACAGTTCTTGGAGAAAGACTAAAACATAAAGTTGTTGTGTCAAAATATTGAGTAATATATTTGCAAATCATGATAGCTGCTGGTATGAAGAAAGTAATGTATTATATGAATTAACACAGCGAATGAATTTGTATAACCTCTGTATTTTGATGTTGTTTACGTCTCTTTTATCTTGACACGAGTTTAATTTTTTTCAACTATTTTATGAAAACTTATCAATTGGTTATCTCAATATTGTCTATTTCAAACATTTTACTTTTAACATTTATTTACATCTTTATGACTGTATAGTAAAGTTACAATCTGAAATTCAATTAACCACGGAATATTGCTACAAGATCATTAGTAATAAGCAGATTAATAATTTTCAGCACTTTAAAACTAAAAGAGATTAATGGCAAAATTGGTAGCAAATTATGTAAATGAAGGTTTTTACATGATTTTGTGTCACTTAGAAATAATTACCATCAGAAGCATCTTAAAATCAGACAGATATGGTATGGAAATTTGGACAGGCTTATAATTTTGATGATCAGAAATATTGACATTAGAGGATTCTTTCTCCAAAAAATTAATTCCAATATATCTATTACAAACACAAATATTCATTACAATTAATAAAAGTAACATTTATGTAAACTGCTACGAATATAAAAAGGAAGTCACGTTCGTACAATATCACAATAGATGTTACCTTTCAGATTTTGAAAACTTTGGTCGGTCATGTTCAAACGTGAGAGGTGATTCGGAAGGTGTGATAGGACCCGAAGCCCCGATGCCCTCTGTAAGCATTGGTAGGAAAAAAGGTTTGAAGAGTGGTAGGACCAAGAAAAATTAGTTCAGTTAGTTTAATATACAAATGCATGAACTCTTAATGGAAAACTAAAAAGCATGAATCTGAAAGAATAAAAAAAGGGCGATTTTATTTATCGAACATACAGTGAATCACAAAATAGTCCATGTCAACGATTTGTATGGAAATGAAAGTTTAAATGATGAAATAGCAGCCATTATTTTGTTACACTGCGTGTGCAAAGATCGCGGAGAAAGCATAAAAAAGCATCATTAGCTACCTAAAAAATAATTAAAAACAAGTTTATTTTGGCAGGAAGAAACAACGCTTCATAATTGAGCAAAATATGTAATACTGATTAATATAAACGATAGCCATTTCAACCATTACACCAACAGTTGCATGGACTGCTATGTGTATTGTCTTCCACCTGAGTAGTGAGTACCCATCTATCTAAACTCAAACAGTATGGATTGTAAATTATACAATTCTTCTAAAATAACTACCAACAGAATTTCAAATCTAAACCATAATTTGCTCTCTTATGAAACATTTAGGAGACTGCACATTTCGTTATATTTAGTGGTCAAAGACTAAAACTAGCAGAGATGAAACACAATGCAAACTGGGCATGAGAGCATTATGTTCAAGTCATACTCATCAATATATTCATGTGATTTGATCACTAATAAAACCAGTAGGAAGAGTTTGTAAAAAAATAGGGCAAATGATGAATTCGACACCATCACATCACATCAATATATTTATTGAAAGAATTAATTTGATGGTCAATACAAAGCAAGAAGGCAAATGTATTTAGTGTTATGATGTAAACACCTTCCGATTTTGAGAACTATACGGTTGTTTGCCGTTATCACTTTACTGCTGTAAGGTTCTGATAGCTGCATCTGATTGTTTGATAAAAACACGTCATCTGAAAGTCAAAATTCCGGATCACAACAACGCCAGTTTACAAAACATCAATTCACCTGGTCAAACCTGAAGCATAGTACATTATTACATGTTACTGTATAGATCATCAATGTTTTAAGTTGTGTACTGTTGTAAGGCACTAAAAAAGGCACTGTAGAGTTTATTTTCTTCTTCAAGAATCAATTATAGTGTCTTGCAGTTATTCAGTAAATTATTATTTTTAATCAATACTATAAACTTCGCACATGATGCACATTTGTAAATTTTGGGCACTTGACACACAGAAATAATTCAGACATCCAATCATTTCACTATATTTACTTTTTTCTATTCTAGGTTATGAATATATATGTAATTTGGTGAATATCGCAAAGGTACTTACTCCTCGGTCTCAGAGACCTCATGTTTTCAGTTTACACACTATGTCACTAATACTATCACTAATATATTCCAGTGGTGCCAAGTTCTGGCTTGTATATCATTAGAATACTAGAATCATTTGCATACAATTTTATTGGGAGAATTTCGCCGTTTATGATAAAACCACAAAAATAATGTCAGCAAACATTTATAGGCAGCAATCATTTCATATTTGAAATATTATTCATTACAAAATCCAAAGTTTACTGAAGAGAAAGTACTAGGCACTTCTATTGAATTCGGCACTGATGATTCCAGGAATTGCGTCAGTATATTGATTATTACTAATATAGATCTAGTTCTGTTGAAGTAGCTAGTTTAGCACATCTTTGAGTCAAAGGCATCAGCATCATTGTATGTGGACTTCAAATCAAATTTATCAATTCTTCTCTCTATAATAGTCTGTTATTAAACATTTTATAGTGGCTGAGACAGTAAAGCCTATGTTGTATATATCCTATAAGTATGGTGCTTGTTGATGCAAGCTCCATGAATAAAAACTTTTGTATAACCTTTAATAAAATATATATGTAATAATTACATTGTGCATAGCCTCAGAGTATTAGAGCATATATCAAAAGACAGTCCAACAACAATTTACTCATATCTATATCCATTTATCTATTACCAAATGATGCTGAAATTTCTTGCAAAATGAACACACGCATCAAAACAACTAAATTAAATAGCCGCGAAACAATTTATCAATCAAAACCGCGAAATTTAATAGCTGCGAAATAATCTAGTTTTACAGTAATTAAGCCAATTCAATTTGTTACCCCTCTATACTTTGTTTGAACTACAGAGCTCAAATTTGGTTTGCAACTTAAAAATAGCGACCAATGGGAGCCTATTTCAGATGGACTCAATGGTCCATATCAGAGTCCATTCCTGACCATTTATAGAAATCATGAATACATTATTTAAAACTCTTAAATACATGAAATGATCACATAAACAACCACACTGGTTTGTCACTTTTGGTGCTGCAAAATGGTGTATAATATGGTTTGCATGATGAAAATAGGGCTTTAGTGCCTGAGTTATCTGCTGAAATAAACGTGAAAACACATACCTGAGCCATTGGCTGCCGATTCATCAATTTCCATATACTCTTCTACGCCCAACTCCATCTGGCACTTGGTGCACACCCATTTACCTACAACCCAGACACATGAAGGTTACCAATACAATGGAACCTGTCTTATGTGGCCACATTCCCAAGAAAAACAAAAACTGTTCACATCAGACAGGTGTCCTAAAAAGGGAGGTTCACTTGATAAATGGTACGCTTTCCTAGCATAACAAATTGTTTATTGTCCACGATGCACTCAGAATAAGGACCACAATGCAAACAACATTTAGAGTCCCATCTGTAGCACATTTTATCATAACAATCTCACCACATGACATTCCTCTAGATAATAGTTATCTATGAAATATATAATTTGATGTGTAATAAAGATTTGAAATTATTAAGATTTTCTGAATTTGGAAATACATCATTTTCTCTCATGTTTGCTTAAAATACTCAATTCTGATTGGCTGAGAGGTCTCATGACTTAATTACATATAATCAAAATAAGATATGTGGCAACCACACTGACCTGTGGGTTTACTCTTTATCGGTGGATCATGGCAGTCTGTGTGGTAGCCTTTATCGCAAGCGTCGCAGAACAGCATATTGTCCTGTAATGTCAAGTTCAATCTGACTATACTGGCGTCAATGTCAAACTTAAAATAGAAAAAAACAAAAAATTATACTTTCATCAATGTTTCTACACTGCTTCATAATATAATCGGTAGGTTTTAAAAAATTGCGGCCACGACAAATTATTTATATTTTCCATGTACATTACTATATGTAAATCATTTAGAAAAAAAAGAAATGTACTAAAACACAAACTGTGTTTTTTCTATTGCTATTGGCGCATCTTCACCCACTTTTACTCACTTAAAACCCCATTTTAGACCCAGGTAAAATTGGGCAGGTGTAGTTGCAAACCCTAGTTTCTTAACTTACGGGATCTCTGGACTCGGTACATATGTAGCAGGTTTTACACTCGATGCACTGCCACGGGAGTTGCCGAGCTCGCCGAGCCAGAGCCGCCGAGTAGTTCATGCACGACGGGTGAGCTGAAACCAAACAACGCCAATAGTCTGATACCTGACTCATCACACTTACAATCAACCAACTCTTAAATTTATTTGGGCAGGCCCTAACTATTCTTCAGTTTGAAGGTGTTTCCTGGCTGCCCAGTCTACATATTAACGGTCCTTGCCAAGTGTTTCGGTCATTGGACCCATACCTAGTGTTAGATCTGTTTGCATGACTGCATCCAAAGCCGGCTTTGTCCCTGTATCTCAAGGTCTGCATCTCACTGTATCAACACATTTATGTACTATTCCTCTTTTAGAAAGTTAATGCATATACATGTATAATGGATGGATGATGTTGAAGAATGCATGATTTGTTGTGTGAACTCTAAAGGAAGGTAGAAATGGCAAAAATCATTGAATGTGAAAGAGATAGATATGAATTTCCAAAATAGTTACTGGCAGACACATCTACACATGAAAAAAATACTGAAAAATCAAATTTGGGGGTGGGTGTACAAAAAAATCGAGGGATAAGGGACAAAATGCCTTGATGCTACATGTTATGATGCTTTATGTAACACCAACACCACATCTGAACCAAAGTGAAAATGTATACCACATTTTCTGGATACGAAAGCTTTATATCTGAATAGTTGATAAATTATATGCATAAAACAGCAAGAAAATAACCTACATATTCTCGTCTTTGTTTTTAGAAAGTGACATTCTATAAAATGCTTCAGTATGTCTTCCGAGTATTTTATGCTTTTGGCCATTGTAAAATCCTTCAAGCATCCCAGTCACCATGACATATTCCTTAACATAAAGGAATTCTCTATTACTAGATCTTATATTCAATTGTTGAATGAATAAGTAGAATCACAGAAAACATGTACAGTATTGACACATGACTATTAAAGCATATCCACGATTTTCTACATCTCACAGAGTTAAATCTCCACATTGTTCCAAACACTATTCCTAACATGATATGATAAAGTCAGCAAACCATCTGTAAAACATCCGAATCAAGTCACTTTGTCATGGCAAAATCATTAGATAAATCCAAAATATAAAAATACATTTAATACTGTGAATGCTGAGGTGTATACCGGTACGGCTCGACTTGTTGCAAAACAACGCTGCATGCTTTCTCATATTCAGTACCCATACATACAATGAGTAACCACGTGCGCATTTTGCTCACTGTCCCAGCCCCTAATCAAGGTAGCGATACGACTCAGGAGGGTGCATACTGTAATGCTGCCACACGCAATATTTGGGGTTTCAGACGATGATTTTGGCAGTGGGGTTCACTTTGCCAAAACGTTAGCCGTGAGCCCCTAAGACCAGGAAATGACAATTTTTTTTTGTTTAACGGAGCTTTTGACCTACAAATTGCATTAATAGGATCAGATTCACTATCAGTCTCTGTTAGTTTATTATTCACGTTTCAACTTCTTACCACTTCAACACTTGCCTTTAAAAAGGCTTCCTCCTCTCTATATGAGTTCCGATTGAATATCAAAATATAATAAAGTAAGGACTTCATAATATATGTCTGAAGGTAAAAGTTAATTGAAAGTCTATGAAGAAAAACTTTCAGCTACTGTCAGATCAAGGATTTGAAAAAAAGCAGGAGGCACACTTAAGGGATCTCAGGGGTTTTGTACATGCAATCAATGGCGGAGATGCTTTGCCCTAACAGTCCTTACAGAAGAGCAGCACCTATAATATGCCCTGTTTGTGAGAAGCGATCGACAAATATGCCAAATACCTTGTGTAATATGTCAAGCCCCAAAACAAGTCTTGAATGACGACTACAAACCACCACATTTACATTTACACTTCTCACCTCTAATAGCTCCTCTGTGATGCCCTCTTTGTGAGGAATGATCAACCCAATGTGGTTAGAATTCAGCCATCCACATTACCATTCAATGGCAGATCCAGGTTTTTGAAAAAAAAAGGGGGGGGGGCACAATTTAGGGATTTCATGGGTTTTGTAAGTGCAATCGATGGCAGATGTGTAAAAACCCTATGAAAATGAAGCATTTTGGTGGGAAACGGGGGGCAAGCCCCCCCCCCTTCCCCCGAATTTGCCTAAGCCATTGCGCCTCTCACCTTTGCCCTGACAGTCCTTGCAGAACAGCAGCTCCTCCGCGGCTCCCTGTTTGTTACAGCGCGCGGAGAACAAGCAGTAGTCACACCGCGGCTCTTTCTGCACCACGGCGGATGACGCCGGCACCTCGTTGACCTCCGCCACTTCCTCGTCCACATCGTCTTCCTCCACCTACAACAGCCTCGCTCGTTAAGCTGTGGTCGCACTGACAGATAGTACATATAGGGGTTCATTATAAGCTGCAGTCACACCGAGAGATAGTATGTATAGTGGCTCAGTCACAACTATATATAGTACGTATAGCTGCTTGTTAACTTTGCTGTGGTCACACCGACAGAGGACGTATAGCAGCTCAATAAGCTGCAGTCATACCAACAGGTAGTACATACTCATGCATGGGAACCCAGTGATTAATCTAGAAGTTAGCGACAATGAGTTCTTGGATTTGTTTATTTTGAAACAATGGATCCAGATGCCAATACTATGGGTGCTGATATACAAAAGAAAGAAATGGTTTGCTGATTTAAAGCAACGAAAATAGGTTTACACAACAAACTTAGTACATGAAATGAAATCTATTTTCAACATCAATTAAAGCCTCCGACTGTTATGATTGCAAACTAGATATATCTTATGCATCTGCTGCAATGCACGTTTCAATTCTTTGCATCCTTCCGAAAAATAATGCAGATGAATCACTGGCGTGCCATACATACATACGTGTTCTGTTTATGTAGGGCTACATACAAGAACCTTTTTAGAATTTGTGACTACCACTTAGAATTGGTGACTACGACTTCATATAGATCTATTAGAACACTTAAGAACGTGCAAGAATGAGTAACTATGCACAAGGTTTACATATGTACATTAACCTCAGCAACATTCTCGCTCACATCATCAACCTACAATTTTGACTCTTTAGGAGGGTACCTTTTATTGTGGCCCAACAGGGTATGAAAAAAGATAGGTGTGGAGAGGTGGGTAGGTGGGGGACTGAAAAACTCGACTGAAAAACTTGTTTTTCTTTTAATTTAGGGATTGGAGGGAAGGGGGGGTCTTAAAAATGTGAGGTGTACATGTACCTGTTGATGCTCCCTGATAAATTGGAAGCAAATTGAAATGTAGTCGTGAGGGAGTGGATTGAAAATTACAAACAAATGGAAGTGGGGGACCTAAAAATCATACCATAGTGGTTTCATTTTTTCTGAATTCACATCACTAATGTAGCCATAATACATGATAGCCCCTCTGTGTTAGAGTTAAGACTATTATGATTTAATCCAAGTAAAGAGCAATAATAGAACTGACGTAAACAATAATACACCATTTATAACTGCATGCAAGGATATGTTATAAAAGTTGTATACCAATATCACGTTCAGTCTAATCATTGAAACATGTTTGAAGTAAATAGCAAGTTCAATTTCATGGGCTCATAGATATGAAACAGTGGGTCTAAAATAGGATATTGAAATTATAATAGAGTGAAACTTGCCTTATGTGGACACCTTCGAGAGACGTGCCCACATATGACAGGTGTCCTTATAAAAAACGAGGTTCAGTTTATAAATGATATATAGGAAAATGTAGAAGTGAAAAATATCTACTTGAGAAAGTTGACCTTAAAAGGGAGGTGTCCATATGGACAGGTTCCACTGTACATGCAATTAAAGTCTTACCAAAATGTAATTATTCTAGATAGTACCCCTCACCAATATATTATTCTTAACAGTCACCTTAATGACGATAGAAAGAAAGCAAAACATGCCAGCACAAATAACAGGAAGATTAATTATGAAGCTCAGAAGGCGCGTGATACAGAATTGAGAATGCCATGATGAAAAGAAGCTCTAAAACCGCTACTTCCGTTCTAACAAGAAATCTGCCAGGAATACTTGTATTTGCAGCAACTAATTTTGATAGGTTTAGACGTGCTTCATACGATCACTATCAACAATTGATCCGGTTAGTTACATTTAGGCAATGTATAATTTTTTCTAAAGTCAACCAATGTTGCTCTTATAACATCTTATATATTACAGGTAATAATAAGAATGTTGTGTAAAATATCCTATAATGAATAGGCTTATGAGTATGGAGGCAAGTAAAAAGTTTTGCTACTTGCCCGATAGGACTAGTGAAATCTAAAGTTAACGTAAAGTACTGTTAATAAGCTTGTAGCTGTTACCTGTTCCCGACTGTGACTGCTCCTCGTATCAGCGCTAATTCGTCTCCTTTCTTTGGCCCTCGGAGGCGTAAACGATTCTTCAAATTCTGGTCCATGCGATTTTCTTATACGCTGCAAAACAGCATCTGATTGTTTTAAGTATCGACTCCTCGTCATAATTTTTGACATATTGAACAATTCTCATGCATACGTTTGTCTATGATTGTTTATGAACGTCACAATTTTCATGCTTAGTCAAATGTTATGTGATTTTTGTAATCCTTTTTGCATCCACGCTGCAGCATTGTGACAGATCGAGTGCTTTTGTACAAAGTAACTGTATCCAAAGAGTCAATCATGTTTTCTATTAACCAGAAACACTTAAAATGTTCATAGACGAAGCATAGTTGAGTTATAAATCAAAGTGAGAGAGTAAGGAGTTTGTGACATTAAAGCAGATAGATTTAAACCCAGTACTATGAATCTACGAAACGCCCTATCATTAAGATATCATGATCAATTGAAGAATCAACTTTGCCAAACATGTAAAATCATTGGCCAGATGTTCTGTATGATATTGTTATGTATCCCTGTTTCTCTCTGAGAACATTTGCTTTATTCGAGGGCATGAGTATCATTATTTGTACACTTCTAAACATGTCTTTTGAATGAATTTTTTTCAATATATAGTTAACGTTTTCAATATATAGGGTACAAATATACTGGCTGTTATATCCATAAACAGTGATACTGCTTCCTGTGGTTTTCTCGACACTAAAAATACCATCAGCTGACAATTCCACACGAAATTGTGTGTCCAAGCATCGTGTTACATACTTATTGGAATCAGGATATATTCCACTTCCTATTTCTCAATCCTAGCAGTGAGTTGCGGAAGACATTAAAGAAGTAACTGCCTAAAACTTTTCATATGATATACTGTAATAATTTGCGCTGAAGATTTTTTATCAGAAAATACAGTTTTTGTAACGACTTTCTGATGTCTAGTTGTTAATTTAATCAGTATTTTCATTACAGTGCATTTCGATAACAAAATCGATTTCTAAGACTATTCTGATTTCATGGACTATCCTGATATTGTTATCCTCAATCAAGTAGTTTTATTTGGTGCCCACAATCCCGTTATTTGCTGTCTGAGGCTATTCACGGAAAAAGCTGAGTCGGTACAAAAGTTCCAAATAATATTGGCACTTCTTTGGGTCTTACACAAGGATTACCTTAATTTGAGTAACCAATTTGCAACTTTTGTCAGAGAAACAATCTTCACTTTTTTACATACACGCATCTCAATAATCTTGTCGTGATCTTTTTACTCATTTGAACAGTGAGGTCAATCACAGTGAAACGGCCAGCACAAATATCTTGTAACAGCTTTAGCAGTTCTTGTTTCTATCCTTCAAATGCATTTTGAATATTACTTAAACAATTTCCTACCGAAACGGCTCATCGCAATTTACTCATATTTCATTGATCTACCATTAAAATTGACTATCAGAAGAAAACTAAACTCTTGGTATAATGCAGCATTATTAAGTCGATGGATAAACTTGAAAAACCTGACTTATGCAGACGAGATTCATATGTAATTTGATAGCAGATTTAAATAAATTCACCATAGACTAAAACTACTGTAGTCTATAAAAAATCTAAAGGTTATCAATGTAACTTTAAACCAGGGATAATACCCGATTTAATGTGTTTCTGATAATGACAATATCCGTCTGGGAATTCCATGCGAGGCCAGAGGATTCCACTTTTAATTTTGCCACTTTCAGTATCAATTTCAGTATAAAAACAAAGACTGAATAATGATAATAACATTCGTATGATCATAGATTACATATGATATGATTCAAGAAGTATGTAGTCCTTTATAATACTCGAGTATATGATAGAGCAGAAAAATATCAATATAAGTTTTACTATCATATGAAATCATCTAATATGAACTCGATGTGACCAATGAAAAACATTCATCTTTTGAACTACATGTAGTCATATCATGTGAGCACTAAATTCACTTTTACGATACTGATGATCACGTAAATTTTCATACATGTACACATAGTTAAATGGAATAACTGTTGTAAAATAATAATTCAAATTGCCATGTATCAATGAACATGTATATTAATTTAGTGAGACTTAAATGTGTAAGCACTTCCTAGGAGAAATCACATATTTAACCATTATACTTGTATTTCTTTTCTACATCATTTCAGAATCATGTAAATAGCATTTTTCTAGAATAAAAAGTGACATTCCCAAATGTATGTTCTAATATAGTATAGCTTTAAGATTTATGATTAGATATATTCAATTAATGGACTTGGGTTTAATTATTACCATAGGATTTTAGCTCCAATTCTATAAGGCTGTATTGCATAGCCTATGCTGGGATTTGAACTCTAGACCACACACAATCTATAGGAAGACAATTTTTCTTCTTTCACAGAAACTCTTTGAACTATTCAATATCTGTAGCAATCGTGTTGCTTTGCCACATTGAAATTAATCACTCGTTTAATCTACAACTATCTATTGTGCGTTTCCCATCAAGGGCTATCAAGCAAACACAGCAAAGGAGCCTAGTAGTGAGTTTGCTCAACAATCACCTTCTCTGACAAGGAATAGAACCTGTCATCTTTGTTATGGTTCAAGCAAATACAAAACTTAGTTGTCTGATAATGCATATTATTTTTCTTTTGCAATTTTGATTCTAAAAGTTATCAAAATGAGAAATAAAACTTTTCATATCACTGAGCTTGAATTGGTTGAAAAGGAAGTATCAGCAATAACAAAACCACACATTGCTATGCCACCAATCTAGTGCACATTAACATCAACAATTGCCTTCCTAAAAGATCCAATTTAAACATTTTTGTTTGCCGCTTAATCTAGTAATTCTCAGAACATATATTTCAAGATTTTTCTGTTTCGTAAATTCCATTTTAGTTCTGACATCATTCAAAAGAAAATTGTACAATCGAAATTGCCACAATATTTCCATGCCATGCCAAATAGACTTCAAACTATGATAACATACTGCCAATAGATGAGCAATCTCAGTATAAAAATAACATTAATTGTAAGATTCTCAACAGACTGTTATCCCTGCATCCGATGAATTAGCAAAACCTTTGCTCTCTTATTGTACTTTCTCAGTAGCAGGCTATTAATTTCAATGAGTATCTATAAACGGTACTCCACTCATATTTGCAAGACATTGTGTATAATCGTTAGAGTCAGAATCATGAACATTTTATCCAATGGAAAAACTGCTACTTGACCAAAACATAACTTTCATACATATGCTACAAACACCTACATGTATCTAAATGTTAAACCAACAAAAGGCCTTGCACTGAATTAGACTAAGTTGATTTTTATGTCAGCTGATGCCGTTATGAAGCCAAGTATTGACAAGGTCATGTATGAACCATTCACAATCAAAATATCATAGTTAGATAATGCCTTTTCTACTTTACAATAATAATTCCAACATTATAGTTGTCAATAGTGGACCAACATTTTACAAATGTTAGTGCGCTCTACAATATACAGTAGGGCACAGATATCTTGAAATCTAATAACTCAAATTTAGGGATAACGCAAAGCAAGTAATCATTTCCCTTCGTATAAATTTACAAAATTAACAGTTTCGATAACTCGAAGTTTCTAATAACTCAAAGTTTTATTTCCATCCCTTCAAGTTTGACTTACAATGGTCCAACAGTCCAACTGTACATGAAATGCTGTTAAGTATATTAAAGTAGCCCTGTAGTTCACCAATACATGTCTGAAGTCTCAAACAAATCAACTTGTGTGTATTGGACACATGTTGATGAAAATTACAATGAATCATTTGGCTAGAACATAATGCAGACAATATATTAAAAAAAAAAAAATCCAAGAAAAAAAAATACTACACATACTTTACCACGTTTACATGACATTCTTATATTTAAATATTACTAAATTAATCCTAAATTACTTTCTCCCCACTTTTTGCCATTTCTTCCCAGCAGAAACCACTTCTGCTTAGTTTCTCCCATGCTACATGTAGGGAAGAAGGCAGAAGCCACATCCTGCTTGACATCCCTTATTGTTCTGTTTCTGTATTGAACTTAAGGCAAAAACACAATTATAATTGAAGAAATATATCATTAAAAAATAGAACTCTTCTATATGTTTCATTTTAATGCAATGATAGAATCACAAGAAATGTAGATGAAAACAGGTTTTTACATCACGGGTAGGAAGAACACTCTGTTAAATTTTACTTTTGTTAATTGGGACTGTGTATATCATCAACAGCTACATAATGATCAGATGAAAATAATGCCTTATACACGTACTTCTGTGTAAATCTGAATGTCCTTATCATCAAACTGATCTAGACTAAAAGGAAGTCCCTTGCCTACACCTAAATAACAAACACATACAAAGCTTACATAACATATAACCATCGTGATCATGTTAGTCATCACATCCTTCAAATAACTTAACAATGTTTGACTACGTA
Organism: Streblospio benedicti; assembly: GCA_019095985.1. Taxonomy (NCBI): domain Eukaryota; kingdom Metazoa; phylum Annelida; class Polychaeta; order Spionida; family Spionidae; genus Streblospio; species Streblospio benedicti. Next base: position 3,547,029 of record CM032664.1, read on the forward strand.
CTTCATATAAAATTTGTAAATCATAATTGTAAATAACATTTTACATGCAAATTAGAAAAGTGTTGCAAATTGCTAACCTTTCCTACAATTCCCTTGACAGTTCACATGAATCAAAACTGGTATCGGTTTGGCTGTTCAATAATTGGGTTTAAACATATTTTGTTGGAATAAATATATACTGTACAAATGGATTGGGAAACAGCTAAAATGCGATAAGCCTTTTTCGGGGAAAAAATAAAACAAAACTACATTCACACAAACACACACGCACAATGATTTGACTAGCAACAGGAAGATAAAAATTTAGCCAAACGTGAGACGATATCATGGGTTCATAATCTTACTGAGCTTGCGCAAAGGGCTTAGATACATTGCTGAGCTCCACCGTAATTCTCAATATGGCCAAGAAATCCATACCCGGCATAGTATAAGACCAAACATTCATGAGTAGTTCCTAGTGAATGACTTGTGTAGACACCAAAATTCCGTTTGGAAACCTTTCTTAACATACTATTTCTTTCATTTGGCAATATTGCTATGTTAGTCATAGCTAGTCTCATACACCTCAATCAAACACGGGAGTTTCTTTTTTCATTTAGATTCTTAAAATACTGTAGTTTTCTCAAGATATAATGATCTAGTCACTTAAAGCGTTAACCAGATTCTACAGATCTGCTTTAAAGGTAGAATTGCTCATCAGTTATCTGTAAATCATGACAAGTATTCCAATAAAAATTTCCAAAGTAAAATTGAATCTTGCCTTCCGTAAATTGATTTACATGATATGAGAGAATGACGGAGTTGCAACCTGGATATGACATGTCCCTTTACACAATCACTTTCCTGGTGTAATTGCATTTGGAAAAAATGAGTGTATTGCTAGAAAAGAACTGTTAATAACTGGATATAGATGTTTGCTTGTACAGTGTGGCCTCTTTTATCTGCGTATCTCTTATGCAAAATATTCCATCATTCAGCTTTCTTTCTAATTTCCCATTTTTCCCAGATGTACACAAGTGAATATCAACCACAGACTCAAATGATCATCCTATCAAAAAAAAAAAAAAAAAAATTGAACCACACAGGTAAAAGACAAAAGGTACCCCAGATTCTTCACTATTATCTCAACTAGCTGTAATATTCTATATTTTTTTTTCATATTAAAAGCACCTGCAGAACCAGTTGAGGGGGTAAAAGGTACTTGAGAACCACCAATTTTTACTCAATAAAAAGGCTCCTTACATGGATCTATGAGTAATTTTTTGGGGTTTGAGCAAATGGATTGCATAGAATTTTTACTAGTGACCCTTATAACATGCCCCAACCATCCAAGTCTGAAAACCTGGATGTGCCAATAAGAAAATGTACATTAGTTTTCTAGAGTAGTTACTGTTATTGAGTGAATTCTAGTCGAAACACCTGTACACTTAACAAATCTTGAGAAATTAATGTAGATCTACTGTGTCAGTATAATAAACAAATTTTTGACTTGACTTGAGTAATATGAAGTAGTATGGTACATTAAATTCAAAGCTGCTATTATTTTACAAATAAGCCTTTGTAGGAATGCTTAGACAGTTCCAACTGAAGATCTCTCCATTGGGAGTTAGTGTAGACATACCCCTCATTGATAGCTTCTTTCATCCTGTTTTCTATCCAGGGCTTTAGTAATTTCCATCTAAAGTGTGTCCTTGATTTTGCTGGGTATGACAGCGGATTAATGATGGATTTACAAATTGCCACTGGTATTTCAATGTCATTTGGGTCTCTCTCTAACCTGTTCAAGACTAAAGTCAATATGTCATACACCTTTAATTAAAAATACATCTTAATCAATGTCTAAATACGATGTTCATCGTTTAGATTGAAGTTGAAATAAGAACTTGCATATGAATTGTTATTCACATAGGAATACAGCTTAAAGAATAAAACGAAAGAACATAAATGGATTTATCACAAGACCGTGTTCTGCTATCACCAGCACAACTGAGCAAAATTCAGCGCAAGTGCAATTCTGCTGAGCACAAATGTACAATCGTGGCCACTTTTGATGAGTTATAATACATTTTATCACATACAATAATACATATCACATAGTACATTCTGCTATTCAGTCCTATAGTAAGTCATAAACCTAAATAATTTAATATCATTATGTTACTTCATCTTCAGGTCAGTCCAGCTAATACCATTGAATAAAGCTGCATTTTCTGTTACTATCCATGCACCTATTATCTTTGTTCATGAATACATGATTGGTTGTGTATCACTTACCAATGGTAATAAATCAGTGTTCATTTAAATAATTGTTCTAAAACATTTGTTTTATAAATTATCGGTTCAGATACTAGAACATCTGATCAATATATAAAAAAAATTCAATAATACCAATAAAAGAAACACTAAGAAATAATATGTGAACCTCTCTTTAGGGTATTGAAATATCGTTAACTATTTTCACTTACTGATAGAAATCTGGTAATCACTTAATTCCACCAAATGTTATTAATGTTTAGCTCAACCCACCTTTCTTTTTCCACTGATAGGTCTTCCCTTTTTTGGTGACAGTGCACTTTTCTCTTCCTTCACTTTAACTTCTTTCACTGGAGTTGTCTTTACAGGAGTACTTGGATGCTCAGTAATCTTAAATTCTGTAGCTTCTGGAATTTCAATCTTTATTTCTTCAGTCTTAATAGGATCTGGTTTGACAGTCTTCACTGGTGTGTTTTCAGTCGTACTTGTGCCACTTTGTGGTGCGGAACCTTCTGCAGCAATCTTTTTGGGTTTGGGTTTTTTCTCACTTGGTGGTTTCTTTTCTGTTTTAGCTTTCGGTTTTTTCTCCTTATTCTTTTCCTTAGGCTCCGGTGGTGGTGGTTTCTTACTCGGATCTCCCATCATATACGCTCCATCACTGACTTTCTCCAGAGTATACGCCTCTACCTCTCTCTCAAGAGCCACTGACAAGGTATCTCCAATCAAGTTAGTTTCTGGATCTTGCTCAAGCAGCCACTGTTCAATGCTCTCCCTTGAAATGGGCATTGGACTCTTCGGTGGCTTATCAACAATAAGTGACAACCCATTTACAGCTGTAGAATCACCAGCAGCTTCCAAACCATCTCCATTTAAAGACTGATTCCCCGAGACATTGCCGTTTTCGAGCCCGGGCCCGGGGACGTTGCTCCCATCTCCACTCGCACCCGCAACAGCTGCGCCCGGCTCGGCAACTGGCGCAGGCCAACCTCCCAACGCACGGAAAGCAGCTACTAACTTATTCGTGGTCGAGGCAGCATTTTGCACTGCCCCGAAATGACTCTTACGCCATTTTGCTGCATTTCTGTAGCTTGTACTGCCTTTGTAATCGACTTTGACAACGACTTGCGCTTCCACCAGCTTGTCCAGTTGGGCGGCTATGTCCGCGAAACTTGGCCCGTGTTTACGTTCTACCATGTGGCAGATTCGCTCGAGGTCCGGCCGGGCTTTCCGCTTTCGTAGCTGGTCAATGGTGTCCAAGATCCACTCGGAGTACTTCACATTATATTCCATTGTGATTAATGTGTGTCCAGGTGACCGTTTTCACGGCGAAAAAAGGCCAAAATTGAGCGTGTTTTAGCCAAAGCAAAGTTGCGTGTTTGATAATGTTCAATGAGGGCACTGACACAGAAACGTCCGCTAGGGGCGCTGCGAGCGGCGACAAAACAAACGACCGCGTTTACTGAAGAGCGCCAGTATTTCTCTCATATGGAGGGCATAGGGTACTGTATTATGTAGTTATTAGCATCGCGTACTTCAAACCAACGGTCGATATTATCACCAAGCTGTCATCTATCTTTAACAATCGCTATATCCAACACTATCACTTGCCAGTTGCAATAATATTTTCAACACTGCACATGTACATATGAAATTGAGTTAGCATCCGACAATTTTGCCTCTATCCTAAATGCGGCTTGCAGTGTGCGATATGTAAATGCCGTTTTATTGTGTCACATGTTTCGCACATGCAACCTGTAAATGGCACGTTTTGTTACACTCAGACGTACGTGCATCCTATTGCACTACAATAAAACAGCGTCTATTCTTTCCGCAAGTGCGGCCCAGTAGTCCTTTCATCGATATAACAAGCCGTTAGCGCGTGTTAGTTCAGCACAGAGTAGCGCTCCTGTAGCCGCTACCAAGCGACATTTTGCTCCAAGAATTGCGCTCTATCTTTTGCGGCTAACACCGCACTAGGTCGAGTAGACGCGTGTTTGCTTGTGGTGGTGTTGCGCACTTGATTGTTATGCTATGGCGCATATAGCGAAAACAGGAACAACCATGCACGTTGAAGAAATATCTATCACAAACTAGTGCGCTTTTATATACCAGTGGTGGTGTTGAACGTTCGAAGCCAGTCATTCCACGGTGGTGTTTGGGTGTGGGTATCAGTATTGACATTGCTGACGACGATAGCTGTTATATTATGCATTAGAAAACGGGGCAGGCAGGCGTCGACACAAAATGGCGTGGCGCGTGTGCCCCGGATCGATTTTTAGGCGGCAACAACAACAACGGCATTAATTGTTACTTTGTATTCGAGGGCAATCGTTTCTCGTATGGGTGATGTGATATTATCTTCTGTTGTCACACGGACGCAGACGAAAATATGAGAAACTGTTGTCTGAAAATCCTGCTGTTTCCCAATAACAAATACGCGGACATGTGCACTTGTTTGTAAAAATGCTAAGAATACGGGAATGACTAAAAAAAAAAAAAAAAAAAAAAAAAAAAAAGATTTAAATGAAAAGTAAGCGTTTTGTAGAAAAAACCACACCACCCAAACAGCTCTTTCTACTTGCTATTTTAATGAAATCCAAAGTAGTTTGAAAGAAAACAAAATATAGGCCTAACTGTTGTACGTTTCGGGAAGAAATGTCCTTTTCAGACACCCGTTTGGGTTTGGGTTTCTTTTGCGTTGTTGAAACGTAAAACGGGGTATATTAAAACAGCCTGTTAAAATATGGGATTTCGTTAAAATGGCAGGTAATTAGAAATGAGTTTATATCAATACGAAATAGTGTGCTACGGCTCAAATCCTATACTAGTACAAAGCAAACACGATTAACAATCGAGCAGTTAAATAGTGATTTCGTATGTTGCTTTAATAATACCTACATTTTTTAGTAGCTTGCAATTGAATTGTGCGTGCACGTGCAATCGAAAGCACCTGTTTATAAGTTCACAAAAAAGGAAACGCATTTGCGGTAAATTATGCTGGTTAATCTCAATATAATTAGCGCTCGTTTATCAACAGAGCATCTCATGAATATGGCAAAGGTTTGATTAACGTGTTTCGTGCTAACCAATTATATTGTCGATGTTTTTGCGACAGTCTGTACAACAGTAGGAATGGAAAATAACCCAGTAACAAAGAAAAAGGCAACTCCGTGTGCGTGAAATTACCCAAGCAAGGGCAAAAACGATGAACGAAAGCTACTCAGTAGTATCGAGAACCCATAAGACAAGTCTGTGTATTTCTGTAAGCATGTACAAGGGACTATAGTGAGCTTTGTTCTAGTAGACACGATTCACCAGATCACCAAACGACTTATTGGTCGCACCTGTGTTGCATGTTATCACCATGTCCGTTATATTTGCGCGCCTGCTTTGCATACTGACTCTCTCACCATATGCGGCTACATACTGTATACAGTAGTATAGCAGACATAGGCTGAAAGCCGCCGCCTCAACGCCGCATATATGTCTGATACTAACACGACTGCCCACACCATTTCTATTATGCATACATTTGCTGTAGATATATGTAGAAAATGGGTGGCAGCGGAAAACTTGTATCGTTGGTATTTATGCGGGAGTGGTCTATATGATAGATGGCGGAGTCTACTGATATACAATGTGCCATTTCATCTTATGAGAATTGGCATGCTTTCTACAAATGATTTAAATAACAGACTGAACCGCTGGAATTTACGATCCTTCCCCAAATCAAATTTACTTAACAATGAAGCTACTTTCTTGAGATAGTGCTTTTGTATGTAGTTATTTTAATAGTCAAATACGATAGAGCGTATATAGGCCTACAGGTGCACAAATAGCAATTATACCTAATTTAAAAAATGTGGTTATCTTTTTAACTAAACAAAAATATGGGGGTCCATCGTAAACGCTATTAACCAACCTATTATATATGGCGCTTCTATGAAGGATCAGATTGCTAATACTATCCGAGAATGTAGGACGCACCCCACCTCCACCCCACTGAAAATAAAACGAAAGTTCAGGCGAAGTTCTCATTTTAAAAAAAAGTCTGACTTCGTCTATTAAATGTTAATAAATTCCGCTCGAGCACAGACAACATTGGTGGTAGATTTGGCCAATGCAAGAATTTCAACGACACCCCATAGCGATCTTGCATATGATGACAGCAGCGTTTATGATCTGTTCGAGCAAGGTTACGAAAGCGCGTGCAAATCATAATGCAATCTTATAGACAACAGACGAGACTCCGCTGAAATGCGTTGTGCGCATTTTATCGATGGGCCATCACTGAATGTTACTTGAGCACGTCGGCAAGAGACTACCCTGAATGAAACGGAGCTTGAATATTTTTGTGTTAAGGTTATTCTTTTCTGTCTAAACTATTGCGCAATACTGCTATGGGAAAGGTTTAAATTCCACAATTATTGTTGGTATCCATGCCCCCAAACACATACCACTAGAAAAGCCATACGCACGTGGCGTTTGCACATGTATACCTCATATGATTTTTTTTTTTTAGAATGATCTCGCTTTATTATAGACAGGTGGTAGACTTGTTCAATGCAAAAATTCATGTACAATCTATATATATAGTATATGTTTTTTTTTAAATTTTTATTTATCTGCCTGAGCAAAATTAATGCCACGAAGGCGCATCATAATCATCAAATCATAATGCAATCTTATGTAAAGAGACAAGCCACAGAAATGCGTTGCGTGAAATCATAGCTCACATTTTACGATGATGACATTTTGTGCAGTTGCAATATGGTAAAATCTATGGGGGTGGAGGGGTGCAGTGAATATTATAAGTGTTATGAATTATGTAAAAATAGTAAATGTAACACGATTGCTATTTATTTAGTTTTTAATCCAAACTAATACTAACACAACTTCGTTCAGCGTGCAGTCCCTCCATCTACTGTACACATGCCCTGTGTGGAATGCTCAAAGGCTAGTTAGGGATTGTTGCTCAAGGGGGGGGGGTTGTAGCTAAAGATAACGAAAGTTGACCGGGGGTGTCTAGCACTTGGGTGATGTCATCTTTTCAAGAGAAAAAAAAGTAGTAATGTAATAGCATTTGAACTTACTTTCTGACCTCGGCCCGAGTTGCACGAGCACCTTCGGTCCGAGTTCAACCGGCTCCATCGCCGCGACCGGTTTGTCACAGAACAGTGAGTCTCTGAGCACTTGTCTGACTCTGGAGAGCTTGTGAACGGATGGTGGGGGGAGGCTGGTGGGCTGATACACTTTGGTCGCCCGGTGTTCTTTGGCCTGTTCAGGGAATCTCTGGTGGCCTTTTTCTTCGCCTACAATAGATTAGGTACCATTTAGTCCACATGTATATATATTAAACATATCAGTATACTATTTGTCCTAGATGAACTACAGTGAATCTCGAATTAAGAACACCTCTCTATTCAGACCACTTTTCACGGTTCCCAACGTTCAATATGCTACCAAAATTGAACCTCTGTATAGAGACCACCTGTCTATTGAAATCACTTAACACTGGTCCCAACGGTGGTCCTAATAGAGAGGTTATACTGTATTTGGATGTGTGAGATACTAGGTGACTTATTGTAAGAATTAACGCTGATCAGAAATAGTGTATGTGGCAGGGAAAACTCAATGCTCACTAGATCAACAGTATTTAGAAAGCACAATTCATTTTCATTAAAAACTATAAACCACAATTGCACAGTACACTGTACTACAAAAATCGGTGCATTTGATGCACTCACAATACAATAATAATCTTTATAGTGCCAATTCCAACAAATGTGCGCTTGTAGGCCTCTTTAAGCAAATGGTGCTTCAATGATGTTTTAAAAATGGTAGACAACCCTACGTGGAAGTATGAACTGCGACTGTGTAGAGCTAAACTATACTTGTCGAAGCCGTGATAGACAAGCAACAAAACCACCACCTTCACCAATTCGGGGTTCTTCAGTATATCTATCTATAGATATATAGTATGATGGCAGTTCGTTTATCCTGGATCTGATAGACATATGTTTAAACACATGTCCATTTGATAGATGATACCTTGCTGTGGCAAGATACAAAACCATGCACAGAAGCAACAATACTTACGCCCGACCAATCGTATTTGCGACTGATCATATCGATGGTGACATGATCCCCAAATCCTTACCATCTTGGTTGATTTATCCATTGATTTATCCATTGTGCACTCACAACGTCGAATGAAGTGAAATGAATGCTTGGAAAAATATTCCCGCCGGCCTTTAAATATCATGCAGCACACTTGAAAAAATGAAGCAGCCAATGAAAGGGCAGGGTTTACGGAAAATGCGCGACAACCCACACCAAACTCTAACCGCGATCATGACCTAATAATTTCATTGTCTTTGTCAGCCTTTTACATACTACTTAAGTACATATGCTACAGCCTCGTGTCACCTGGTCAAGTCGCCCCGCCCTCTAAAAATCCAATAGGGAGTGGTCCTTGTGTCTGTGATTTCTTCTCCTGGGAGATCAGCTACCAGTAACCCCCCCCCACAAATATCCAGTTATCCATATAGGATCCATGAAAGGCATGGAGGCATATCCTTCCCCAACACTGTTCATCATGCCCAGCTGGAGCACAAATGGTTGATATACTCTGGCATTGCGGTAGCTACATCCTCCTCCTCCACTGCCAACACACAGCTCCATCCAGAGGATGTTGACAGTGGAGGGCTGGCGGGACTTTCATGCCTATCTAGCGTCCAATGTCTAGCCAAATGTGTGAGGTGAAACAGCATCTTTCTTGATACTCTACAACAGAGGCAATGAGTGCCAATGGCATTGAGGTATCTAGGGGTCCGGAAAGTTTTTTTTTATATATGTTGAAGAAAGGAGCCATTTGGTAGACTTTGATAATAAAATTTCGGTTGGAATTATTTTACTTAATCACTCTTTATCTACATAGTAGGCCTTTTTAATGAAATAAGACACGTGCACATTTTTTTCAACCTACATGTATGATAACAGACTTTTACACAGCACCAGTTAAATCAGATCATTTCAATAACAAATTGTTAATCGTCATTTAGCTCATCAATGACAATGTCATTGCTCAGATCTTCACCACTCCAGTCCCCATCCAAATCAGAGAAACAATCTGAATCAGTCAGAATCACCACTGTCCACCTCCTAAATACATGTCTCGTCTTCCTCGTAAGTTGAAGACGGTTAGACATCCATACTTATTATGCAGATTTGATGGGGAGCTGGACAAGGATTTTCACGGGAGATTGATTATATTGGATGTTATGAAAAAAGTATATTAAAATGCAGGATCAAAAAGCTGCAAGAAAACTAGGCCGGTAAGTCTGAAGACCCGTAGGCCCGATCGTAAACTTGCCAGACTCGGGCTACCGGGCAGGCAGCCATTTCCCACGCAGCATTTAGTCAAAATATATTCATAAAAACAGCAGCATTGTTTATATTCATTCAGTTATTGCATTAGCGTTTTGCTTTACGCTGCTGCTGAACAAGCTTAGTGTCATAATCGTTAAGTTTGATGAATGCAGGGGAAACGACGATGCCCACCATTTGGAGACTTTTCATGTTACTTCGAACTAGCATGTGTTACCATGTGCTAACGACTTTCCATACACACCAGATAATTGGCCATGGCATTCTTTCCCTATTATATTTCCATTCTAAAGCAGACGATGTTTTTATCATATATTGCTATAAAAAGAAGTTTTAATGGTACTATAAATATAACTGTATTTGTACATTGTAGTACTACCATGGTTGTACTTATTGCATGCAATATTTTTTTTTTCATTTATGCTGAAAATGTGTCTATGACACGAACTATATTCAATAAATCTTTGACTTAAAATAATGTCTATACATAAATGTAGATTTAAATATGTAAATTTGTTGCATTGGTTTATAGTCTTCATTCAAATTGTTTGCTCTCACGACTTTATAATATGTTATTAGATGCTGGAATATTGATAACATGTATAGTCATTTTATAAAACTTCCATAACACTCTTCACAAAACTTTCCAATACGGTTTTAATAACAAATGATAAATAAATACGTTTAGCAGCAAACAAAGAAGTCACAAGTTCCGACAAATAAGATAAATCTACCGCTATATACTGCATATGACAAAAGCGTCCATAACTTCTTAAATATTTGTTTATCACTCACCGCATGCGTTAATGAATGTTGGATAAATATCGCCATCGCCATTAAACAATAAGATATCAAGCTGCGCAAAATTACGCAATGTTAATCGTGTCTATTTAAGAATCTGTGGCGACGTCTTTGTAATGGTAATTAGCAGTTGGTCAGTTGGCGCCGTGGTCAACAATCTTATGTCTGGTGTTAGACGTACTAGGTAATCCAATTTGATAGGTTAAAGGGAAGCTCTGAGCGATGTCTAGTACAATTAGGGCTGTGCGGAGAAATTACATTGTATTGTCCTTTCGAGAACAAAGCACTCTCTACGGGAGGCTCTTATTTCTTTAATTTAGTGGTTCTTCTGCACTAGTACCAGTTGCTTTGCAAAAGTCATTTGAAAAAGCACGGTCAAAAAATACATAAAAGGGTGTGAGTGACTGGTGGTGTTTGTTGGGAAACCACCTTTGTTGAGCTTTCTGCAGGTGACGAAAAATAGGTACTTTTTGTTGCAAATCAATTTAAAAGAAATCCACACACGCCAGGTTGTCAATTTTTTAAATATATGTTGGGCACACTGGTTAGCTGCCTTGCAAATCATGCTGTGTATTAAATCGCTATAGATATGAAAGATTTGAGGCCAAATGAGGCCAGTTTTGCTGTCTGGGGTGTAAGTTTTGTGATAACTAAATCACCTCCAGTCAGATTTCCATGGCAACAAAGTGTGGTGTGGACTAAAAATGTACGTTTTGCATGGAATTTAATTGAATATGCGTCTCTTTGCGAATAAAAATACATACAGCTTCTATATGTTTATCAAAAACTGAATGAGACTTGAGAAATTTCAAAAGGGCACACTTTGGTAGCTGCACACAGCAATGGCAAATCAAAAAATCCCCAATCAATTTAGGACATGACCTATGAACCGAATTCTATTTTCACGGACCCGTAAGTAACCCCAACCTCCAAGCAAGAATCATAACGTCCTATTTCCGCGAGACTGACGAATCTAGACATTTTTTTTCTTTTCACATTTTCATTTCCATCACACTCAAAATAGTCTCCTTAGGAGACGTGCCAGCTAGTGTAAATAAACATGTTCAAATCGCATCTCGCTACCTGTATACGGGATGTGTGTGCATCCGATATGCCATAACAAAATGCACCATTAATAGAATAGATCATGTAATTTTAATGAATCATAAAAACTGCGTCTATCTTAACGAAACTATTGTCCGTTCATTTTTAGCTGTGCTACGATTGTTTAAACATGAAAATATACGTGGTGGGTGTGCACGAGTACGGTTCTACGTGTGCCATTGGACAGGTTGGTGCTTTCTTTGCAAGGGACGCCGTTGATCTCTAATTGCTCTTTAATGTTACAAGCAAGCCATGCGTCGCGACGCAACTAGCCCGCAGCATTACAAAACAGTATTTGTGTATGCCATTTCAGGTCAAGTATCAATAAAGACTACGCGTATTTCAGGTAGACAGTAAATCTAAACCTATTACGACTTTGATAATGACGTGTTCGTTTTCATTGACCTCTAACTTTAAGGTTAAATTTAGTTTCACCATAGATGTATTCATTCGTTAAAACCTTGTGCCAACGTTTTATGCATAATAGGCCCGATTTCTATGATTCGGTAGGCCTAATAACTCTAGTGAACAAAGAAGTCATTTATCATTTGAAATTTTAGAATCTGTTTTTTTTTTTTTCTTCAAAATTCACACTGGTCCATGATGCAGTTAGAGGTCTACAAGGAAAGTGTTGCTAATATACAAAACTCTTGCTAAACATAGACAGAACACGCTCGGTTTTGAAAGAATACCGGTACATTATGAGCTTTACGAAATTGATGTTTGCATTATGATCTATACTTCCCATGATCAATGAGCGTTAAACTATCTCTGCCATGGCATGATCATGGATGCCGACAGTCTAATGCCATTTTGGGTTGAGCAGACGCATTTTCATTCAATAGCCCACTACATGGAAACAAATGAAGATAATGGAATTAGATATTTTTGGTTGGATCATAACAAAATCAAATCATAACTTTTTAAATTAGGCTCCAAAACAAATATTGACTCATTTCAAATTCAAAGTGATTTTTTGGTCTAAAAATTTGAAATTAAGCTAAATATTTTCCAGTCTAATGATAGTTCTAATAACAAATCAGACAATTAATACTGAAGACAACGCGGTGTGTGTGCGCTCGTGGACCCTTCCGCAAACCCAGTACAACTAAAATCATGTTTGCTAGGTTTATGATTTGAGCTGCAGTAGGTCCTTTCATATTTATATAATAGTAGTCAAAACAATGGCAGTTCTTTAGACCTGTTTTCAATGTTCCAAATGTCCAAAATGTTCTCCAAAGTATACCAAAACTAAATAACTAAAATCATTTGTTGAAAAAAGAATGACAATTGCATAACTAAATCATGATCACGTTTTTCTGATCCAGTCATCATAAAACATAAAAAGGTGTCATAAAATTGCTGTCTTATCAAAAAGTATCACCAAGTAAAAGAAAAGGCCTACAACAGACAGATTACTTTCATTATCAAACTATCATTGTTCTGCGCAATAAGCCTGGGAATTCATTAGGATATATCAATTGTAGATTTCATACAATCAGAAAAAAGCTTAAGGGGACTATGTCAGAGGAAGAAGAGTTTATTGTAACCTTATTGGGGAGTTCTTCTGTTGGAAAAACTTCTTTAGCGAGAGCATTTGTCTCTGAAGATGGAATATGTGGAGAAGATGAGCCATCTGCTACGACAGAATCAAAGTCAATGATATTTACCAGAAAGAAGGGAAATATGTGTATTTTATTTACTATATGGGATACTTATGCAATTGACCGAGATGATTATAATAGATTTCCAAATCAGATAAAGCATTCTGATGCTATTCTGTTTGTGTGTGATGTTGTTCGGCCAGAAACTTTAAAGAATATTGAATATATCAATGAACAGATTGATAAAGATCTTGAGAGATATGATAATAAAGATGTTATGAAAGTTCTCATTGGTAACAAGGCTGATGATATAAATCGTGAGAGAAGAAAGATTGACTCTGAAAAGCTAGACGAATTCTGTAGCTCCAAGAGTTTTTCACTTTTCTTTGAAACAAGCGCCAAGTATGGGGACAATATAAAAACAACTCTCAATCTTTTAACTCATGATCTGCTTAAAAAACGCAAACAAAAACTGAGCATTCTTTTCCTTGGTGCAGCAAAAGTAGGGAAAACTACGTTGATAACCTCATTTAAAGAAAACGAATTTGTAAATTGTGATTCGCCAACACGACAAGATAAAGAGATTTCATTAAAAAACTTTCAGTATAAATTCAAGATTTTCGACACTAGAGGAAGCGAACCATCTTATAGAATTGATAATAAATTGGATGAATATAATCACGTGGACAGCATTGTCATTGTTTTTAGTAAGTCTGATGATGAGTCATATAGCATTGCGCAAGCGTGGGTTGATCATATCCAGTCTAAACGCTTGGATCCTTCAATAACTGTAATGCTAATCATGAATGAAACACGCAGGATAAGCGAGCCATTGGTCGTATCACACAGAGCGGAAGACTATGCGAAGGCGAAAGGCATTTGTTTTAAAGAAATAAAATTAAAAAATATTCAAGATATAAAGGATGCATATAAGATCTTGATTGAGAAAAAAGAAAATTATGAAGACAGCCCTCTGCAGGCGATCATGAAGGCCTTCAGGGGCATCCTATGGACCTATGGGGGCGCCCTAGGCCTTGGAGCAGCGGGAACTGTAGCCGTAGTTCTGATTTTCAAGAAATTCTTAAGTTTCATAATCAGCAAATAGATGTGCTTCATGTCCCCCATTGCCAAACTATATCTATAGTAAATGAAGATAAATGTATCCGTCACAGACTAACCGGATAGAGTTTAATATCATAATATAGTTTTCTCTGTTTATCTTTTGGATTATATTTAATGTATTATATTATATTTAGCAATTAAATTGACTCCATAAACAAATTTAAATGGCATATGTGTGTATAATTAGCAAGGAAGTAACAAACTAGTTGCGATTGAGCCTAAACATTTAAATTTCGAGCGGCATGTTTTAATATTTATCACTAAAAGTTTTCTTCCCTGAAATTTGTGCGGTGTTAGATTCTTATTTCAAATGATATGCTGAAAAACATTAGAACAAAATTTTAATATTTTCATAGTTTCAATATTAATGGATTTGGTTAACATTGTATTTATATTTTGTTCTGTTCAGTGATGCATTTTATCCATTAATATTGGCTACATTTTTTGCATTGTGGTTTCTTTATATGCTATCTTAATATCAAATATCAGACAGGTCCACCAAAAGTTGAAAATTTATTGAAGCTAGCTAGCGTTTCATAACGTTATTATTAGTGCTCTTTAAACCTTTGATAACTTATTGGATATGGAATAGCAAAGAAAAAATATAATACCGAAAATGGGACCATATGCTATAGACGTCATGAAATTGAATACAACTGGACAGTTCATGGGATGTTGAATATTTTGCTGCTACATGCAGATCTAAGCATTTATTTTACACTATACAAGAGAGAACTAAGCATTTATTTTACGCTGTAAAAGAAGCTTATTTAGACACAGCACTGATAAAAGACAGAAAATTTGTAATAGAGTTATTGTGCGACAACTGCTTTTTCTTGTCTATATATTGTAAAAAATATAATTGTGCAATAGATAAATAGTTGCATATATGATATGTATGTAAATACTATGTATTAAATCATTCAAGAACATCTATAATCGCTAGTTTTTACTTTTCAAACATTGGCATCATGGCGAAGATTAGATAGAACTTTTATTTACATTGCATTTTAGAACCACGCTATTAATTGGAGGTTTATGTCGGTCCCTTTTTAATGAAATTCTGGGACTGTGAGGAAAGTTCATGCCCTAGAAGTCGTCTTCAAATTTGCAGATTCCACTGCAGTTTGCAATTTATTGGTAACAGGAATCTTTGAAAACACAAATCGAAACGAAAAGTACATTTCCCATAATGCCGTGCATGAATGTCCGGGTAACATGTAGAAAGGTTGTAAAAGCTGTTAACCCATAGCAGACGAGAGCTGTGGACTTACCTGAAAGTGGAATTGATACTCATCTAATAAAGAAGTGGCTTTGAGGGAGCATAGCATGTGACATTGAATGCCTGGCGAGCATTTGCATGGACAGTGCATTCATAATTAATGCTAGACTTGAAATAGTTGGAAAGAAGGGGGCAGTTCACCATCGATTTTCACATATATTTCACCCATCTGTCTGGGGTTCGTGTTGGTGATGTGACTATTTTTATGCGTTCGCGGAAGATCTAGTATAGGAGGGTGGAGACTATTAATATACAGTGAAACCTGTTCATATGGACACTTCTCTTTTAAGGGCACCGTCTTATATAAACACAGTTTACCTCTCTCTTGGCCTATACCTCATATAATGTATAAAGTGAACCTGTCTTTTCAGGACACCTGTCGTATATGGACACATTTCACTTCTACCTTTCCATATTCATCATTTATAAGGTAACTATCTCCTTTAACGGGACCTATCTTAAAAAGACACTGTTCACTCACTTTTGGTTTTCCTTATTTTTCATTTATAAAGCGAACCTCTCCTTTAAGGACACCTGTCTTATGTGGGCTTATTTTCACTCATCTCGAAGGTGTCCACATAAGACAGATTTGGCCAATTAATGTGCGGGCTTGTACATGTACATGATTGTGAATTCGCACAAATAGTTTAGATCATCATTTGGTAAAAATGTTGGTCGTGGGCCTTTACATATGGGCGTGGCCTCTTGACCGGCTGTATACGGTATCTCCTTAATCGACAATTTGAGAGAGAGGTTGGATATTCTTTATTACACGCTTGGTAAATCTCATTGAGAGTTTTTATATCAACTTTAGTATGATATACGGACTAAAATGCACCAGCTAAATCACATTTTTGTAGTATTTCTTTTCCAATGCGCTCAAAGGTCTTGAGGCACAGAAAAGAACAGGAAGACATTAGCAAATAGACTAAATGCTTTCTTCCAAATATATTGGCTGCATTACACAGAGAGACATAAAGTGAACGTTAAGTGGGTAGCGCAGGTGCTAGCTGAAGTAAATAGACAGGACAATATAAACTGAACGCGTGCTTTATTGTCAATTACAACATTGCCCTGCAAATTATTTGTCAAAATACACTTGCAAAGTATTTTTGAAAATAAATCTTACATTTACAGCAGAAACTTGTCATCTCGAAGCTGGTAGGTGTAAGCGTAAAATTATCTTAATTCAAAGGTTCTACTGTAACTTTTCTAATATTGTATATGAGGATCGTCACGGTGTTGTTCCACATTGTCCATAAAAGTGGTTACTCCCACGTATTGTACCATAATTTTAGAACAACTTAACGTGCCGTTGATTTTACGCTTGTCCCGAGTTAAAGACAAATTGGGTAAGGGAATGACCTAAAATCATCGAATTTTCATTGCTCAAACAATTGTGACACCTATGTGAAACATGGTATTTTGTGGACATTTAGGCGTTACGTTGCTCCCAACATTGGTTCTATGTCAAGAACTAATAATATAATGTGGTGTCTTTTATATTAATTCATGGGGTGTTCTGGATGGCAACATATCCCAATGAATATTTCTTTCTAATGATCATTGTGTGAGTTGACCTGAATGCAATCTTTGGGAGCAACACTTGGTTACTCCCAACATGTCCTGTTACCACCACAATCTATACAAACAGAACTAAAGATTTTGAGGGCGGGTTTGAGGTGTGCGTTGTATAGCAGTGCCACTGCGAAAAATACTTCAAAATACTTCTAAATCAACCATGTTTTAATATTTCATATATATCATATGACCAATTTAACAAGAATAAAATGTCCAGTTACCCCCATCATCTGGTGGACATGTGTTATTCCCTACAACTGGACATTTGGTTACTCCCACTTTTACGCATTCTGAGATACCAATATTTTTTAAACACTAATGGTTTTTTGAAAAGTATTGAACCTGGAATAATAAATATAATCCCTTTTTAAGTTCAATTTTAAAACTGGACATTTATAATATCAGATGTATTTTCAAATATTCAGTTACCCCCAACCATGTCCTGTTACCACCACAACTTACACAAACACAAGTTAAGCTTTTGAGGGCGGGTTTTGGGTGTTTGAAGTTGTATAGCAGTTGTTTAGCCCCTGCTAGAAAATTATGAAGATACAAACTAAATTGAAAAAAAATTGACATTTTGCAGAAAAGTGGGAGCAATACCGTGAGCACTCTCATATTTATCCTCCAATCAAAGTTACCTCTCTTTTGACATCACCTAATATATAAGTAGTTTATAAAATAATGTCATTTCCCAAGGCCCCAAACCTCCATACACAGACCAATATAAACCTCCATAAAGCGACCGCCTCTTTATTGAGACGCACTGTCTATAGGTAGTCTTAAAAGAGAGCTTTTACTGTATATTGTAGGCCAAAGCTAATCAAATAACACAAAGTGATCTTTCACTTGGAAATGAGTACAATGGCAGCAACACACATACGTATGCAGATACACGCACTTAAGGCCAACATATATCTTCGTTCACTGCTCATATTCGCCGTCCGAAACCGGCCATTAAAAGCAGCCAAAATACAGGCTATTACGATCATATAAGCATTAACCTGATTGCGTCAGCCTGGCTAGACGGTCACATGGATAATGTGACAACGAATGTGGCCAATACGGTTTGCCCAGAAGGCCATTACTGTTCACCTGCACATTAACAAAGAATGGTAAATAATATCTAGGGAAATGCAGGCTTAAAATCAATCTTAACACAACCCCTCGGATGCAATATGCCGGATATTTCCGCAAAGCTTTTATTTGCAACAGAACACATTTCACTGTATTTGCCGATAACAAGAGACAAAAACAGTTGAATCGACCAATAAAATGGAGGCCTTAGTTACTGGTAATGGCCGTGATTTTGTTTTGTTGTAATGGCCGGTTCTGGACGATGATATTGAAACCTGACATTCTAGTAGAACGTAGGGTAAGAACATGGCAGGAAGTTTGGGATATTGTCCCGACAAACGAACATCAAATAATAGCTTAGGCTGGGCAACATAGTTGGATAACCTTTGATGATTGAAGAAGGGGACCATTTGATATGTGTACGGTGAAAGAACAAAGGTATGGCAAAGTTTTCCCATGATAAGTAAACAAAAAGTCAAATCATAAGAAAATGTGTACATATTATCTAATATTGTAAAGTCAAAACATACCACACGTATCTTTTTTATTGGTCTCATTTGTCTTATTTCCAACAGGCCATTAATGGCCTTTTTTCAAACACCCCACTTCCTTTAAATAACACATGCTTCTTTTTCAACACCCAACTTCCTTATTATTGCCTTCCATTCATATCAATTCGGCCCTTAAATTGGGTTGCTTCAGGTGCAACAAAAAGTACAATTATGTTATTTCTTAACCCCCAGTGTAATTGCCCTATGTCATAGCCTTGTTCAACCGGCTTTGTGTGGATAGGAACACACGGGGAACACGTCAAAGGTCTGCATGATCAAGGCTAATTCACACACATTGACCTCTAACTCAAGTACCAGACGTTACTCGGTCACAAAAATGTAAAAAGTGGCAGGATATAGTAGTTTGCAGAATTCGCAATCAAACATACATGTAGTATTACAGTATGTGTCGAGCAAAAGAAATATCAATTTAAAAGGGTGTAGCCTCTCTTCATACTGGTTTATCGAGACTATAAATGACATCATTAATCGAGCCTATGAGTCCTTGTTTTTTCTCTCTTATTCCATTGGCACTTACCCCCCCTCCCCGATTTCACACAGCTAGTTCTTGATGTTTAAGAAGACGCCAGAAGCTTAGTCTTATTTCGAGGTGGACCTGGATGTTCTAAGCTAAAATTTGGAGTGACATGGATGGTTCGGTTGAGAATGGCGCACTTCTGGCTGGTTCCGGGTCTGTTTCACCGTGGACCCCTCTGCTGCTTTGGGGGTGTTGTTTGGTTGGGAGATGAAACCGTAAGTTCCACCATTGCCGCTACAATCTGAAGCAATGGATGCATGAAACGAAATCATCTGTTCCAACAGTTGGGTTGTTCACTATGCTCCATGATTGATGCTGTCTACTGGGAGGAAATGACATACTTCTGCCTGGTTCTGGCACCAAAATAGTTATCACTTCGCTGGAGAAGTGATTTTTACTTTTTTCGGCTTGTGCGCTCCCGTTTTGTATTATTGACCTGTTGATTTGGATCATTTGTGTGCTTTTCTGGGACGTCTGGAGGACTAACTTGATTATCGTAAAGTCTTTCTGCATTAATGCTGACGATATTCAGAAAGATGTTTCCGGGTTATGGTGTGCTATTTCCGAATGGTCCCATGAGCCTGCCTTTTCATCCAGTCCATTAGAAACGTCACAGACCGTTATATCAGCCGAGCCCGTACGTTTTAACCACAAAATATGCACACGAGGCACCATAAAAAGGGTGACAATATTATTTTCTCATTTCTGGCGTCTTTTGGGGCATCTGGAGCCAGCATCGGCTATGTGAAATTGGAGGTGTACCAAGCGAATAGGCCATGGTTATCTTCCGCCTGATCCATTCACGTTCTGTGCACGTTGTTGCACAATTATATATTGACATTGTCACTACACTAAATAAGATTAATCTATTTCTCTTGCTGATGTTCTCGCCTCCTTTTACTGTTACACCTTTCTATCTGCGTGATTATTATCACCATCGTATAAGCATACATTGAGAAAAGCTTGCGAAGCTTACTTTGAATAATCAGTATGTTAAACTTGTCATTTCTTCAAAATACGTACATGGTAGTCGTACTAATACGCACATGCATACTGATGGGGAGGGTGAGGGGGTATATACAAGGGGTAAAGAAATCCCACATCCAAAATTTTGTTGGTCTTTTTCCCACAACCCACAATTTTCCAGGCTTTTCTCCCACTTGCCATGTCGTCACATCCCTCTATTTTCCTCCTTCTATACCGCCCCACTTCCCTATAAACCCGCCCCACCGATATACACACGGCTGCGGCACAGTACATATGACTTTGTCATCAATATAGTATAACAGAAATAATGTCCAATCGCCTACTATGACGCCCGTTAAGCGTCCCCCAGACGACGAAACTCCGCCGCCAGCACCATAAACAGAGAACAAGTCAGACAACGACACGCGGACCGGGTCATGAATCAGTAAGCACCGAAATGAGTCGAGTTGGGTTCCGCGGAATCTCAATGAGCAGGGCAAGAAATGGCCACTCCACGGAGGGATGTGGACACAGCATGGAAGGGTGTCAGGTGGAGGGGAAGTGGATCCGCGGATTTCCGGCAGGGCTTGGGATTACTAGATGTAAGTTTTTTGTGCGATTGTTGCTTGGGATTCCTATACGTATTTTGAGCACTTTTTGGATATGTTTTTTTTTAAAAACATGTGATTGTATACAGCAGGGGAGGGAGTGTGAGGGGAGAGGGAGTGATTGGGACTAACATGGATCAGTGCATTTATTAGAGAGGTAGGATTAATACACGTAAGTGAAAAGGCAACTCCAGGAGTTTTTGGATCTGTGTTCTTTTTTTGGCTTGTGATTCTTCGTTTGCATGTAAGTGATGCTTTCCCATGTCACTTCTACATGCACACTACATGCCCTACTGGATACACGTAAATTTAAGGGCACAGCAGGAGCTTCTATAATCTGCTGTTGTTGTTTGCTGCTGCTGCTGCTGTTGTTGTTGCTGTTGTTGTTCTTGTTTGTGTTGTTGTTGTTGTTGCTGCTGCTGCTGCTGCTGCTGCTGCTGCTGCTGCTGCTGCTGAACGTCATTCGTTGCAAGGTAAAAGTGATACAATAAAACCTCCCTATTAAGACCACTTGTTGGGGGGGGGTGACTGGACACAACTGGTCTCAATAGAGAGGCGATCTTACTATGTAGGTTCGCTTTAATTTGGACGCATTGGGACTGTGAGATGTGATGTTATCACGAAGGTGGTCTCATTACATGGGCGATCTTCATTGGAGGTTCTGCTGTGCATTTTTCCATAGCAGCGTCGTGTTTCTTCTTGATAATATGGTAATTTCCAGTGAATCAGTCTCCTTGGATGTTCGCGGTGGACATAACATACTTTCTGGGTCAGTTTTTGAGCACGTGATTCGCTGTACTGATGTTTTTCTATTGACCGTGCTACTCTGCTTGTTGTTGATAATATGATAATTTGCAGTGAGTGCTCAAATGTGTCTTCTTGGATATCCAATCACAAAGGGTTGGGGTGTGATAAGGGGGGTAAAGAAATCCCACATCCCTAATTTTTGTTGCCTTTCCCACAAAGTCTAACAAAATTTAAGGTACTTTCCCCACACCCCTCTTTCTCGAAATCCCACATCCATATTATTTTGTTTCTACCGTTTCCCACAAAATCCTACGTCATTATAAACCCGCCCCATAAAAGTAGGTCTACATACACGCTGAGTTTATTTTAAGCGTAATTGTATTTATTACAGTGACAATGTCCATATACAATTATACAGCAAAGTGAACAAAGTGAACCAAACAGTAATGGAACCGGCCAATATTGGCCTATAGAGTCACCTTTCCTGTTAACTCTGTTATGCCATGTAAAGCTTACCCAATATACATTAAGATTATGCATATGGACATGCAAAATTATATCTAAAAGAAAGAAAATCATACGTAGGAACAGAATCTATACACAGTCATGGTAAAGAGTACACCATTTTCTTTGTTTTGTTGCTATCTTGCAACTTCATAAAATCCCAATGCGAATTTGAAAAGAGTTAAAACAGGTCACTCTCAATAGAATTTATAAGGAAGTGGAATACGGGGGAAAAAGACCCAAAAGAGGGATGTGTGATTTTAAGGAAGTGGGATGTGGAGAAACGCCTTAAAATTTGTGGGATGTGGGCTAAAAGAAAATAGGGATGTAGGAAATAAGGCCACAAAAGTATGGACGTGGTATTTCTTGACCTCTTATACCCCCCTGCAGTGAGAAGACTTGTTCTCCCCAGCTTGCCGTTCATTCTCGATTCTGATTGGATAAGAGCCGTAGGAGATCAGGCTATCTCCCTACTTTGTAAACGGTAAACACGATCGATCAAGTTAAATAATTCTGTGAAACTGGGGAGATAAAAAGACAATGTTCTGTTTTAGTGTGGAGATAACACTAGGTATGCACTTGGGGTGTCTTAGCCTGCCCTCGTTCGCTAACGCTCACTCGAGCAGGCCAAGACACCACTCGTGCAAGCTAGTGTTATCTCACACCAAAACAGACCATTACCCTTACAGTCTCTTAATGGAGGTCCCAACTGACGGACAGCTCACTATGAAGGACCATGACCTTGACAAATGGTCTTATGAAAGACATGGTATCTATATAGAGGTGGTGTTAATAGATTGGAGGCTATTCTGTATCCCAATACTACTTGAATATAGTTAAAAGCATTTCACTACAACATTGACGCAAGTGTACATAAGACTTGAAGGGGAAACCGCCACCAGTACTTTGCGTGAACATCAATAACAGCATTACGTCCAGACATCAGGACCATCGATGTCACCCCACGAGATTTACTCACGGATTTGTCACTGCAGGCGATCCATGGAGATCCAGAGAGATGGGACTAGATGGGGATGTGGATCAAAAGTACCAGCATCATTCTTTGTACCCTCCTAAAAGTTGCTTATGAATAGATTTGAAATATATGTAATGTTTGAATGGTTATTTAAACTTTCGGTCAGCATCATCTCATTAATATTCATGAGCATTGACCACGTGGCTCAGTGAGTGAGGACAAACATTAAAATTTTATCACGCGATACCCATAAATCCTTCATTCTGATTGGCTTACGGCCGAAATCTTCGGGCGTAGTATATATTTTGTACCATATATGCCTGGTGCAATACTGCCCTCTAAAATTGGACCATACAAACAGCATACGCATTTTTGCACAATTCACATGCAAATAAAGGGATCAGGGTATTAAGCCACAAAACATTGCCTGCCACCCATGACATAAAATATTAGTACTCTAATCCTTGTGTTTGGATCTAGCTAAAAAGAGGTTTATTATCACATAAATCTTATGTTTGGATGCACTGGATATATTTTTTCTTCTGCCAATATGCATGAATTCACAAAACCAATTCGGATATTGAATTCATGCATATTGACTTCAAAACCATGCAAAATTTCCTGAACCCCCACCCAACTACATTAACAGGACGAGCTTAATAGTGTACTAACACCTAATCTCTATATATATAAATGTTCATGTTCATAATATACTATTAATTAAGTTAACCCATATGTTGTGTATAGCATTCTTTTTAAATATTCAAAAATGTCTGCTGTTTTGTACGACACCAGTCTGCTTTGGCATTTATCAATGTCACTGTCGAGATACATAAAGTTACTGGTGCCTGCAGCCAATACAATCATATTTGTCTTTGAAAGCAGTCGTTCCGTTAGCCCTTTCCCAAACATAATAACTAGGGAATACCCGGGTCCTCTGCTCATTATGTTAATAGATATCTTTTGCTTTAAATAGTTAGGTAAGTACACAGAACAAAGTAATGTGACTACCTAACTGTTGTCACCTAAGGCTTTGGTTGGGTGAAGAGATCAAAGTACTGCGTCTACCTAATCTTTGGTTGGGTGAACATAGCAAAGGGATGTGTGACTAGCTAACCCTTGGTTGGGCGCCAATAAAGCTAGCCTACACCAAGGTGTCATAGGACGTAGTGGTGCCAACAGGTTGGAAGATGCATTTACATTCAGCTGGCACTTGATTTCACAAACACTTACAGTAGACAATTCAAGTTTAAAAAAGGCAGCTTTGCTATTTTAATAGGTTATTGTAGGAGTGGTTTGAGAGGTCTGACAATGTATTACTGAGAGTGGAATTTGACTGAACAAGTCTTGTTAAAGTTCACTGGCGGTGAGAGATTCTCTTATCTCTCACCCCCACTTGTATGATAACATTTTCCTCTCATGTTTATCTACAATTTTAGGTCTTAAACATTGTAGTATTGAATATCGTTTTTTTTCTGCTCCGCCTCGCAGCCAAGCAGAATTGAGTATTTTAAGCCAACATGAGAGAACAACAGATATGTTGGCGCATCCTTTTGAACACTGCCCACAAAGTAGCGGTTATTTCTACAGATTAACTTCTTCAGATGCTATTGAAGTCAATGGCTTTTGCCCTGAGAGCCGAGACGGTTATCTGCCGTCGTTTACTCCAAAAGCAGGAATGGGATGGTGGCAAAGATTTGAGTTGAGTTATTTCAAATGGCAATTGGACTTTAAATACAGGGTAATGTGATGAAGATATTTCGGGCAAAGAAAAACAGTTATCCCTGTATTGCTTATCTAAAATTACATTTTTCACATCATGAACATACATCAGTCGGTTATCTTGGATATTGGTTATGTCGAACATTTTACCGATTCGAGATAACGAGTGTCTACTGTATTTATATAACTGGAGTCAAAAAGGCTTTGCTCATTTCTTTCACAGTAGAATCTCTCATATAAAACCATTCGCTTCAAGAAGTCGTCTCAACAGAGGTGGTCTCTCCAAGGAGGTTAAAATGGTCCTTTCATGAAGGATTTAGACTGCGCAAAATGGTCCTATTCTAGAGGCGGCCTCTTTATGGAGGTGATCTTAATATGAAGTTTCTACTGTAATTCGTGTTAATGGTTAAGATATTTTGCTTCCACACCGTTTATAAAACCTCGAAATTCCTATTTCTTGAATTCAACTTCTAAACCTACCTATAGTTCAGTGTTATGATGTGGCAGTCTCAACATAAAACGTAAATATACTTGAATAGTAACTTTGAATTGTTATTTAATATATGTGAAACCTATCCTGGAGAAATTTTCGCCAATCAAAGACCCCTATATGAAGTTTTCATTTGATTTCACATACCTACAATATACAACTTTGAAACGCCATTTTGATAGCTTGACTTATATATGTAAACATCCCATTTCATGCATTGGAGAAGTAGAATGAACATTCTGTTGAATATTTTACATGAATGCTGTGCTCTCTCAAAACCATCTCTCTCTCTGTTTCCAGGTGAAATGCGTAAACCCAATAATAAGCTTAGTGAATCAGGGCAACAGCTACATCAGCTGTGCATTCACACAAAATAGGAGGGCAAACAGAATGCACAACATAGCAAAGAATGTATGGATTGTGCATTTTTGTCCATATGTTTATTGAAAAGGAAATGATGACATTTTAGGGAGATTATAAAGCTAGGTTAAATGGAAAACAGAATAAAATTACAAACAGACGTTTCACACAGCATCCTTCAAGTTTCTTCAGTGCTCTAGTGTGATGAAGAAGTAAACTCAAAATTATGATAATTTAGGTCGGTTGCAGACATTGGAACAGGAGGTTTGAGACATTGGATGTGTTGTGTCTTGATAGAAAAAACAACCAGCAAAGCACAGGAATACACTTTCTGAATAGGACTTGGATATCTCAAGAAATATGCAGGGACCAAGGTTGATTAAATCATTTACTAGTTTGATATAGCTATTGGACAACATGGGTTGAATAGGTGATTTAAGTACCTGTATAGGTTGTTTGTAAGAAACAAGATAATATGGGATCTGATAGAGGAAAGTGTTAAAATGTTGATCTAAGAAAGACATGGTACTTCGTATTACGGAAATGTTGTACTGTTGATCTAGGAATGATGATAGGGGACCTATTATTAGGCAAGAGTTAAAATGTTAATCTAAGAAAGATGATATGGGACCTGATATTAGGAAAGTGTTAAAATGCTGCTAGGTGGCTAGCAAGAGGATTAATCCTCCACAAGAGGAGGAGGAGGATGAGTCGGGACGAGGATCCTATGGACATCAGCGCCGCGTCATCTGCCGAGCAGGCGAGTACTTAATATTGTTGGTCATGTAGTAAATATCTGTACTGTTCTTCGTATAGAATACAAAATTAACTTATACTATTTACAGTTTCGGTCATTGCTTTGACCATCATCAGAATTTCTGTGCATGTCAGTTCAAGCTTAAGCAACTTCCCATTAACGTATGGAGAGAGTTGGTGGGTCCCCTCATCTCAGATCATTACATCTTTGTGTTAGTATTAAGGGAAGGCGCGCAGAGACATAGAGATTTTGATGACGGTCATAGACCCGACAGAAAGGGTAAAAGAGAGGGAATCCTCTATATCAATTTTATTATCACCGTAGATTACATTTGACCAAGATACAGAACTTAAAGCCCTCAATAGCAATCACTTTGCTGGGGATTCCACACCAGTTTCAGAGCTGTCACCTAAATATAAGAGTCCATATTGCCACCGCAACTTACATATGACCATAGTGGCATGGTATAGCTTACAACCAACCTGAGTGCTGCTACCTAAATAGAAGAGTTGATGATGCTGATTTGCTACTTATTAGTAGTGGAAAATCTCAATAACCACACATTTTACATAAAGGTTGCTGTACTTTGATATGTTAATCTATACAATCTAAGTTGACAACGTGTTGTGCGTGTAGGTGTGCTTGATGGCTGACTTCTCTGCACCCAACTCCCCCGACCACGCCCCAACCGCTCCAAGGAAGACCGCGCCCGGGCCCAGGACAGTCCGGCTCGATATCCCGTCAGGAGGCTTTGTCTATGTGCTGTCTTCGCCGGAAAGGGTAAGCTTTGCTGTTGCTGTTGTTATTGTTGTTGTTGCTATTGTTTTTGACTTCGTTTTTTCCCTGTCTTTGTCATCGTGGTTGAGATCGTTGGGGTCTTCGGCATCAAAAAGGCTACATTTTGGCCTTATGCAAGGTCTTGCAAACAAAAGCCAATGTCATGAATATCCATGGTAAAGTATTGATTTGATTTTGGCTCTCTCACCAGAAACGTTAACTTTGGCACAGTAGAATTGCACCCAACCAGCACTACACAGTATTTAACATTGTCAGCTATTGAACTGCGTAATCTTCAGTTATGATATGTTTAAAATATGGAATACGTACGTTCATCTTGAGATACATGTATACAAATGAGCTGCTCTCATTGGCTGCAGGCACTAGTAACTGTATCGATTTTGACTGTGGCATTGATAAATGGCTTAGTATTACTTGGGTGTATAGCGATCAAGCGATCCCAAATTACTCTTTTTCTAGTCCCTTTCCCCGCACACGCATCTCCCTCCTTTTGGCTTTTCCCCACATCTCACAAAGTGGATAATGCATTCTGTAGAGGGGAATGGCACCAGTTAATAATGGAGAGTAACAGAATGATGTTTTCTTACTCCATTATTCAAACAAAAGGCATCTTCACCAATTGTATATAATAGGACAAATTTCTGTGCTGCATCTATTTGAAGTATCCTATCGTCTGAAAATGTAAATTGAGATGCTTTTCCCATATTTTTTTCAACAATATATTGAAAAAAGGCGGTACAGGCTGAAGTACAGGTCAAACACAAAATGTAGCAAACGAATCTCAATTCAGTTTTGGTTGACATCACCTCTTTAATTACTACTCTTCCAACTTGGAAAAGTATCAAGAACTCAGTGCAAAGACAAATTGCGCTAGGGTAAGAAGAATGGCACCCTTAAATATTAGATTAGATTAGATTTGATGTTTTCAGGAAAACGCGTACAATCAAACATAGAATATAGTAGCACATACATATAATATAAGATATTATCTCAGATCATGAATGTCACATGATAAGATAAGAAAAAGATAAGATAATTTATTGCACTAAATCACATGTGGATTATGGCATAGTAACAAAGTAATATAACGCATTAATGATAAAATATCATAATAATAGCATAACAATAAAACAAATAAAAACAAGCAAAACATCCATTACAAGGAAATGCATTCACATGTCATGTGACAATCATTAGTGTATATATACTGATAAGACTAATATCAATGGGCAAGATATGATTCTGAGTAATAATAGTCATTACAAACAAATAATTGTGTTAACTATATTAACCATTTGGGGATGTGATTTCTAAACTGCTATATCTGTCAATATATATATATATTTTCAATTTCACAATGTTCCTCGGAAGACACAAGAAAACTTACACGATCGAGTTCTGCTTACATTGTATGTACATTGTGGTCTTTAAAACACACATGGCTGCCCGCACATGCCCCATAAAAAGAATAAATAAATTCATTTTCTTCCATACTCTTCAATTTGTGAGAAAACATTTTTAGATTAAATTTTGAAATTTGATAGTTCACTTATAGATTTAATATCAAGTGGGGTCTTATTCCTAAGCTGCGCTGTAGTACATCCGAATGAACATTTACCACAAGTCATATCAATTGCCGAATCCATCTGCACATATTTATGTCACTAAGATATGTTTAAACCAAGATACATTCCCCTTTGTTAATTTACTATTCTTCTTACCTTGGAAAAACATTAAAAACCATTGCACAGGCACAAATGCATGAGGGAAGAAGAATGGCACATGTTAATAATTCAGCTCAAGTGGCCAATTGCAATTTGTGCCCGACGCTTGTTGCAATTTATAGAGACAGCGTGAAAGTTTCTTCGGGCTACAGGAACTTACACCTCGCATATCATCGCTTCATGAGCATCGAGTAGCCTGATGCATGGACCCAATTTTGTCCATGAACTGATGGTATGCAGAGTGCATTTTGTTATTTTTTTTTTTAAATTTAATTATAACACATCGCAGATATGCATATCTGGGTCTATTACAGACCAATACACGCGTTGATATTGTGAAGAGTGCATTGTGTTAAATTGTTATAAAAATAAGTGTTGGAAATAATGACTACATGGGCATCAAGTAGCCCATTTCACTTGGACCTAATTTAGCCTATTATAGCGTAATGTTAAATTATTATTATATGAAGTGTTATTAGGTGTCTTCAGGAATCCTCACTGCATGGACAAACTTAGTCATTGTAACCTAAATATTTTGGTTTAGTCAATCATAATTCTTATATTACAAAGGACGTACAGTGAAATCTTACGTATGCTATGTATTTAGTTTCATAATCAAGGACAGTTAGATTAGGATACTGATGTTATACACATGCATTTTTTACTATGTCATCTTTGATTCATGTATCTTTCCCCTTTGCCACTGCTTTTTTACTGTAAATATTTAAAGGGACACTCAGGGCTTGCTTTCATTTCATATGAAGTGTATATACCATTGAAATGGCGCGTTCTGAGGCATTTTTGGGGGTAATAGGTTGGAACCTAAAAGTCATACATTAATGATTTCATTTTTGTCTATCCCTCACTCGGGGGGTGGGGGTGGGGGTGGGGTGGGGGTGGGGGCGAGATCCCTCAGAGATAAAACGTGTACTACTGATTATAGGAATTGTCCCTGCGCCACATTACTATATATTCGTAATGTGTACGGTATGGTGTTTGTGAATCATAGTAGTATACCTCCACCTTACCCCCCCCCATGATTCTGGGGCCCATGGATTTGGACACAAGATCGTTTGGGGTAATCTTCCAAATGGATGTCTGGACTGGTAGGTTGTGATCCATCTAGAGAGTGACACAGTATCACCAAATCAGAGGCCAGTGTCGCAGCGGGTGGCTGTTACATGTGCACCCACCATACTGGAGATAAAATATGTATAGCATTGAAATATTAGACATTTTAGAGGTAAATGCCACAACCTATGTACATTTAAACATGTGGCACCTGAATATGGTTACTTTTAGCAGCTTGCGATTTTTTTTTATATTATTAAACGAAACTTCGGCCGGATTCTCAAGCTAAATCTCGTCTGAAACGAGAGTGGGGCGGTTTATAAGGAAGTGGGATAAGGGGGAAAAGGAAAAAAAAAGAAAAAAAAAGAAAAAAAGGGATGTGGGGGAAAAAAGAAAAAAAGAGGAACATGGGATTTCATGGAAGTGGGATGTGAGAAAAAAAAGCTGCCCCCCCCCCCAATGAGAGTGGGAAAATGGTTGGGTTAATCGACTAGAAGTTATCCCGTGAAAATTGTTATCTGGCCACCGGGGCTGGCTACGCGATAGCAGAGTATCTTGCCCAATTATGTCACAGGATTTCACCTTTTTGGGGGCTCACCTTTCCCAAGCTTTCGAACCACCCCAGTTCTTCCCATCGTCATATTTCACGGCTATATACTGTGTGATTCAAACCCCTTAATATTCGTACAAGCTGGTTAAAAATCCAACAATTAGAAGCCCCACCCACTGGCAACATGTTCAGCGGCATTGAGATCAACAATGCGATTTTGATTTTGAACGATTGCATAGGTCTAACCCACGGGGTTGATGTTATGAACATGCTTGGACTTGTTGCGGCATTGTGAATAATAAAGCCGTGAAACTGACTACGGGTTCTTCCTCAAGTCTATCCACCAGCCCTTCTATATATAATTCGTCATGTGAGGGTTAGAAAGCTTTCAATGTAAGTTTGGCAAAATTCAGCTCAACAGAAGATAAACTCCTGTGATACGCACGATACGTATATGTAGTATTAAAACTTGTGCAGATGAGTATCCAATATATCTTACCCCATTTCGAATACGTAATAAGCAAAGACATATTTCACACAGGCGTATCAACTTCAGCTACTGCTTTTTATAGCATGCTGATCACGTGATCACTGTATGCCTCATGTTTATGCTTTTTTAGGAATTCATAGTTTTGACAGTTTAGCCAGGACCTACTTATTTGCCGAGTTACAAGTAGTGGTAACTCTCAAATTGACACCATCTGCAGAATGACGTATATTGTCTTTTTAAAACGTTTTCTTGTGATTTATTTGTTGTAATATGAATATGTAAGCAGTTGCTTAAGAGCCAACTTGGTCACATCACTGTCTCTACTAGTCGTATGGTTATTGTATTGGTGCATAATCTGCAGACTCTCGTTTCACTTTCTTCTGTCGTTGTAACGCAGAAAACAGTACACAATTGTGTATAGTATCTGGGACTAAGAACTATTATTAGTCCTAGATAGTATAATGTTTGTGGATCACAGTAGTGTGCTTACCACACACCCCTCCCATGATGCTGGGGCCCATGATTAAGCCATCCACCCGGGGTTGGCTATTTAAAATTAATAAAACTAACTTTTGAGTGCATTTTGATATGGGTACACTTTTACAGATACTCTGTGTGTTGTGAACATGTTAATGTATTTGACAATGTGCTGAAATATAGATTATTCATTCATTCCATTAAAATGCAAAACAGTTCTACATAAGATAGTGCCACCAGAGTTGACAAAGTTGACAAAGCACCGTCATTCAATTTTTATTTTTACCATGCTTGTAAGGTCTATACGTCTATATAATCAATTCGTATATTTGCAAAGTAAAAAATAATAATAACATAACGCACTCCATTAAAGGTTCCGATGGGGGTGTATGGCGGTTAAGGGATCAATACAATAAATCTGCATTTTCAATTATTTCCCCCATATCCATCCCATTCTTTTGTCCGGCCCCCCGCCCCCTACAATCTTTTCCAACCTGTTAAATTTTGTTTTCGTTAGTGGGAATACTATTTTGTATGGGGGCCAGGGTACTTTATAATTTATTTTAGCAATAGAGCATAAAACACCAGAAAGCCTTGTACAATTTCTAGAGATTAAAAACATTGCATAGTCTATACTCAAAATATAAATATCAAACACAGCGAACTTTTTCGTTAGGGATGGGGAAGATAGTTTTAATGACTCGGATTATCCAAATGAGTTAATCCAGCTCTGTTGTTGAAGTTTGCATTATACTCTGATAGACTCACAAGAGCATGGGATTGAGTCTATAAAACTCACCACAATTTCACTGTGCTAAAGCAGAGGAAGGACATGAATCTATTGCCCTATACTATAGATATCAAGGTGTATGCCTTACTCCAAAAATAGTTACTGGGATTGTAGCTATTACACAATACAAGAGGATGGCAACAACTTTTAAATAACAATGGTTTATTACTTAATACTTCTAATTCTTAAATAGACAATATTTGTAAATCATCTACAAACGTCTTGTAAAGTAACGAATATAGATTTCTGTTGAATGTTTACAGGAAGTTAGGATATAAAATTATGGAGGAAAGTTAGTATCTTTATAGTTTAAAATTTCATACACCATAAGTTCCTATTGGGGCCACCTTTATAGAACGATCTCAACAATTATCAAAAATAAAGGCATTTATCAAAACTCTCACAAAGAGCTTGTTTCCAACTTTTGAAAGAGATTATCTCACAATAAAGACATGGGTCTAAAACTGACACCTATGTCTATGGTACAAGGCTGTTTGAGTGGTTCAAAAGCGTCCAGGGGAGTGTGCAGTGTGATGGTAGATCTCGCATCTCAAAACCTTGCTAGGAAACATAAAAATGACACACATCAATTTTGTGCTTCTGTCGCCGAATGACAGAGAGTTGGATTCGTGACCAGAGGATCATTGGTTCGATTGCCGGTTGGGTTTGGTGGTGGGTGCTGAACAAACTTACCTCTAACAGGTTTCACACTGTTCCGTGGTACCTGCACGTTAATAAGGTAAGCCTACATGTCAGACAAGTGAACGCTAATGTGAGTGATTAGCACGTCTGATTTGAGAGAGCAATGTGCTGTACGCTCCCCGCTTCCCCGAGGGGGGGGTGGGGGGTGGGGGGGGGAGGCTTAGTAAGATAAAAAATATGACAAGGATGCCAATGACCTGGTGTAGATGTAAAGTAACTAGAGAACAACAAACTGTGAATTTCGACTGTAAATAAGCACATTTACATTTACTTATATCTGTGACTTGTCACGCCCCCTTATATCTTATACCCATCAAAGACAGTCACAGTGTTGTATAGCAGTGCAAAATATTAAATTCACACACACACACACACACACACACACACACACACACACACACACACACACACACACACACACACACACACACACCACACACACACACACACACACACACACACACACACACACACACACACACACACACACACACACACACACACACACACACACACACACACACACACACACACACACACACACACACACACACACACACACACACACACACACACACACACACACACACACACACACACACACACACACACACACACACACACACACACACACATATAATCTAACCTCACAATATCGGCAACATCACAATATTGTATATGACATTCCACTATTTACACAAGCCTCCATCTGTGCTCAATAGGGCACCTTCTAATAACACAGTCATATGTAAATACAATTGCTCACACAGATGGTATTAATAGCAGCTCATTGTTCCACTACAATATCACCACAATCAAGCCAAATCACCCCGCTAAATTGACAGCTGCCACCGTTTGTGGATATAACTTGTGACCTTAAATGTATTGTGCATAATGCACCCCACACTAATAATTCACCACTAGAAGAGATGAGAGGATGAAGACGGCCCCGCACAGTCTGTGCTCCAATTAGACGGGCGATGTCTGCACCCTGGTAAGGCTGTGGTTCGTAACGCAGACGTTACCTAACAACAAAGATGGAGGCGTACTTAGTAGTCTGTTGAATTAGAAGTTTGTGTATTGTCAAAATATCTGGTACTAAAATTCATGGTTTAAGCGTTATGTGTCAACACTAGGAGTGTACATATTGAATGCAAGTCAGTGTCGTCAATGAGTTCACACATCGGGTATAGAAATTCCCATCATGTTGCCTGTAACTTGTGTTACAGTTACAGACAACCTTTCAACTAGACATGCTTAACATGTGTTCAATATGTATTTAGTACCAGAAATCTAAATAATCAGCAGGCAATTATTCAAATCGACAATCTACACCTCCATCCTCCTTGTCGTAACTCAAGCATTACGGTGCACGGCGTCCCCCCGGTGGTATGTTCGTGGTATAAATGTCAGGTAGAGCATTAAAAGGGCCCGGTGTGTATAGCCGTGTATGAGTTATGTCCACCTGGGAGCGTGTACAAACGCTGG
Source organism: Streblospio benedicti (assembly GCA_019095985.1). Taxonomy (NCBI): domain Eukaryota; kingdom Metazoa; phylum Annelida; class Polychaeta; order Spionida; family Spionidae; genus Streblospio; species Streblospio benedicti. The sequence goes on from CM032664.1 coordinate 3,581,551, forward strand.
CTTGGAGTGCTGCAGATTGCATTATAGTGGTTTGGCCACTTAGTGGTTGGAATCGAGGCTGCCATATGAAGATGAATGGCTTTATCCGGCCACTGTTTGCCTTCCAGTGTATGATTAATGGCAGTAAAGTCAAAGGCTACAAAGACGATGTCGTAAATTATATCGACGGAGACTGAAGAAAATTGAAAATGTTTAATAGTGGCATATCTCTTTATGTAGACCGTTATTTGTAGTAGGAATATCCATTCAGATTTATATTTTTGCAACACTTCTACTCACATTTCAACAAAATTCGACGTTGCTGCCCCCTTCATGGGGCCTTCGACCGAAGTGACAAAAAAAGTTCCACAAACCGTTCAACACACGTCGGAATGTACTTATTAGAGCCAAGGATAAGGATGACACCAAGAAACTCTGTGGCGTAGTGTACGGCATTATTTGCTCCAGCTGTCATGACTCCTACATTGGTGAAACAGGTAGGAACCTGAAGACTAGGTTGAAGGAACATTTAGATCCTCATAGCATCCAGTCTGCTATACAGATTCACACCAAGAGTTCTGGGCACAAGTTCAAGGGCGAAGTAGCCAAGGTCATTGGCAGAGAAGATAACCCCCACCGTCGCAAGATCGTGGAAGCCATCAAGATCTTCCAACACAAGCCCAAGCTCAACCTCAACCAAGGCAGGAGCATCCCCCTGACTTTCCTCCATCTGCTGTCCGACAGGAACGCCACCTGTCGGAATCGGCGCCCGTGACTAATCCACCTTTTTTTTGCCACTTCGGTCGAAGGCCCCTTGAAGAGAGACGCAACGTCAAGTTTTGATGAAATGTGAGTAGTAGTGTTGCAAAAATAAAATTATATCTGTTGATTCAACAATTCACTGCTACCAGCATTTGTTGAATATTTCCAGGAGTTTGATAATTTCAACCATATTCATCACACTTGATTTTTGACATAAACTTATTGTGCAAGCTAGTCTTTCAAAAGACCTTATATCTAATTGTCGTTTCCTCTATTATTACAAAAAACGCTTGTGTAAACCATATATCAAGTGCAAAGAAGAAGAGCAAGTGCAATTGTGACAGCCTCTAGCTCTAATAGATATAAGGTATTTTACAGAACTCTAGGAATCCCACTGATATTAAATATACAGCCTCAAACATTCTGAGTCTGTTGTAGCCTTTATAACCAGAGCATTCAGTAGCAGCAGCTGTAGAAACAGCAGCATGCATGGGTGATTTACCAGGTAAGGATTAGCCAAGACATTAAGTATGTGATCTTGATCAAAGCTTCTCCATTACAAATGAACAGTATCACACGCTTGAATGGGAAAATACCCATATACAGCAGCTATGCAGCTGCTCTAAAAATATATTGCTGTTCTAAAAATATAAGCCATGTACTTTTAGTTAATGACGTCACTTTTGCAAGACTCTTTGCAAGATTCATGCCATAGAGAAGCTCTTAGAATGGGCCTTCATGTCAGATCATTTAAAAGCCTAATGATAGGCTATGTGCAAGCTGTATTGAGGAGCTCCAGTTTGTTAATGCACGAAAGCTTTACGTATAATCGTTTCATAGTTTCCAATATTATTTTTGTGCAAAAGAAAAACAAAAGGTAGTGGTGGATGGTGGGGGGTAGAGAGGCACGAATTGCATACACTATGCAATCCTGGATATGCCTATGCCCAACTACAAACCTATACTATACTTATCTACCTACGCATCACCAGAAAATGGACTATAGTACAACAAGCATTCTAACACTTGCATTTGCGTACATTTGCCTGCAGTGTTGCTGTATGACTGTGTGGTGGTAGCATCTGGTGCACACACAGTGTACGGCTCCCCGGGGACGGGACATGCTGCTAATAGTGTACAAGGCCGCCGTTCCCGGGTAGACCCATAAAGTGGATGGAACACCCCCACCCTCCCCACAACCAAACCATCCTGCATGTGGTTTGTGCCATAAATCAGAACCAGAAAACACATGTAATAGCAGATATTCTTGACTGTTGGTGTACATGAATAAAGAAGAGGGATGTACTAGTAATTTATAAGTCTTATATACTAGTAATATATGCTAGCCATATATACTACAGTAGAACCTCCAATTAAGATCACCTCTATAGTGAGACGACCTATAAAACAGACAACCTCTATAATAAAAGACCATTCTTTTTCGCAGTCCTTATCCTTCAAAATGATTCCAATGGGAACCTCCATATAAAGACCACCTTTCCATTGAGACCACTTTAAGTTGGTTCCACAAATGGTCCTTATAGATAATTACTTTTTACTTACGTTTTTTGTTTTTTGTTTTTTTGTTTTTTTTTTGAAAAGGAACCTGTAGGTTTGAAACTAGTAATAAAACATTTTTTGGATTACATTTGCTTAAGAATTTTTTGAATATTTGAATTGCACGGTAAGACTGATTGAAACAACATGGTCCTTATAGAGAGATCCCAAAGTACTATATACTAGTAATATCATATATGTATACATGGGATAGGGTGGTTAAATACAATCTTCACTGTAGCCTGTTTCCCGGGTAGACCCATAAAAGTGATGGCATCTTCTTCTTCATCTGTGCTGTTACATGAATCACAGCCAGAAATATGTAATAGATATTCTGGGCTGTTTATGTACATGTATCAAAAAGAGGGATGCAATATCATGAATCAATGTAAATGCGATCGTTTACAGTGGCAATTCCAGAGTAGTTCTCACCACTGTACAAAAACTACACCACGTCATTGGCACAGTTGTCGATCAAGTGATCATTTCTTGCCTTCATGTACCAGCATTGAACGGGGTGGTTGAACACAATCTTCATTTTACACTGTTTCTCGGTAGATGTATAGAATGGATGGCATCCCTTGCTGTTTGTTCTAGTGCTATTACATGCATCAGAGCCAGAAACCAGGAAGTCGCTGTGACTGACATGCGCAGAGAGAGGTTCTGATATTGGACCTATATGAATGTCCGAAACTGTATATAATAGCGTAAATTTAGTGTTTTGGTTGAATAAGGTTGATCAAGAGCCACCAAATGTAATAGATATTGCATACTATGGGTATAGAAATAGTATGCATGGGCCCAGTATTGAAAAAAGAGTGGTTAAATAAAATATTCACAATATTCCGTTTCGTCGGTAGAACCATGTCCTACACTTGTTACATGAATGAGAACGAAAAGGAGGTTACGTCAATGTTGTGTACTGGGGTGTCTATAAGAGAGGGATAAAATATCATGTAGATGTATGTGAAAGGAGTGGTTGAATACAATGTTTACTATGCACTGTTTCCATGGTAGACACATAAAATGGATGGTATCTGCTGCTAGATGTGATTAACGCTGTAAGTTCTGTTACATGGACAAAGATACAAAAAATGGAATACATATTCTCAACTGTGTGCCTATGGCTCTAGCATATCTTACACTCCTCATATTACGAGACACATAGGTTTATGATATTGTGGTATACCATCAACTGTATTGGATTTGTGTGTGTGTTTTGTAATAAAAGTCTTCTTTTAAAGGATGAAAAAAACTACCCAAATTTACCCATGGATTTTGAAAATGGAAAATGGGCGAGTAGAAAAGGACCATGCACTTGTTAAACTGTCAGCCATGCAATGAACATCATATAGATAGGAAAGGAAACTTCACATGGCTACTATTTCCGATAACAATGAGAAACACCATGAATGGAAAGGGAATACAATAGAGCCTTCAATTAAGACCAACCCTATAAAGTGACCACCTCTATAATAAGACCATTTTTGTGGTTTCAAGATGTCATTAAGAAACTACAAACCTCCATCAAGAAACCATCTGTGTAATGAGATAATTTGAGGTTAGTCCAATAGATGGTTGGCATAACATGTTCCACATTTAAAGTTACATGATAAATCCTCTTTCAAAGGATAGCTCATTTCAACTTTTCAAGTAAAACTGCTTCAGGAAAGTTTATGGTTTTTTGCCTACAAGATGCTCAACTTGGAACTTCCAATGAAGCCCACATCTCTTTTACTAACTCTATTGAAACCACCTTTATAATATGATCATTTACTGTGGCTCCAACACTTTATAACGAGGCCACCAAGAAATCCCCATAAACAGAACTCTTCTCTACTGAGACCAATTGAGGCCGACCCCTTGTGTGGTCTTAACAATAAAATGCTCCAAATTTAGATATGATAAATCATCTTTCACTGATAACTCACTTCACTTCTCTCTATTGAGAGGGCATTTAAGACCATAAGACCATTTCTCGTGATTTCAACACTTTATGAAGAAAGCTCCATAAAACAACTACTTCTTTATTGATGCCACTCGATACCAGCTCATTAATCCATCTCTTAATATAAGGTTCCACATATGCATATAACAGATCATCTTTCAAATGATAACTCATTTCCCGTCAACCCATATCAATCAAGCATCCGCCAAGTCCACTTCCAGATGCAGTCTACCACTAAACCATCATACAGAGACCACCCTTCTATTGAGACCACTTGAGGCCAGCCCCCAGTAAAATACAATTATTTTTCAACTGGTAAACTCATTCTCTTCAACCCATGCTTGAGGAGAGCCCACCACCACCACCAGCCCAAGATGTCCCATTATCGCTGGTGCTTCCATAAAGTGTCAGTAATATGGGAGGCAATCCGGGCGGGCAGATTGGGGCGGCGGCTAATCTGATTGTCCCTCCATGATGGGAGGATCCGGGCACCGGGCAGCCCTCATCAGCACGTGATTTAGTGGCCACCTACACACACTGATTAATGGACTATTAGCAAAGTGTTCAAGGCTCATGTCATGAAGACCGATGCAGTTAGCTTTGATAGAGCACAGCTTGCTGTTAGAAATAGTGTAGAAATCACAACAAATGACAGAAAATGGGAAGATTTATTATAAGACATTGTTGATCAAATTTTGATAAAAGTTTGTCAGATTTGTAGTTCACCACTAATCTTGGGAGATCTTTTGACTGATGATTAGATAGATTGATTCAATCATTGCATCCTTGGTTGATTTATTGCTTGAAAGAACGATTGGTTGGTTGATTGATTGATTGATCGATTGGTGGATTGTATCCTTCATGTGTGGTCTCAATAGAAAGGGTAAACGGTATTGAAATAGGCCATCAGAGGTATTTTCGTAATATAGAGGGTCTACGGTATTAGAATAGGCAACCAGAGCTATAAGATCTCTGGTGGTTTCAATAGAGAAGGTCTAATGTACTAGACTAGGCCACCACAGCTCTAAGACCCTGTGCGGTCTGAATAGAGAGGTTCCACTGTACTAGAATAGCCAACACAGCTAAAAGACCCCTGTGTTGTCTCAATACAGAGGGTTTGTTGTACTAGAATAGGCCACAAGTCCCCGATGTGGTCTCAGTAGAGGTTCTACTGTACTAGAATAGGCCATCAGAGCTATAACACTCAGTGTTGTCTCAATAAAGAGATTCTACCGTACCAGACTAGGTCATAAGCCCCCCCCCGCTCACGCTAACATCACCGGCCGCCTCCACCAAACCGTGATGTCATTTCGGTGCAGAACCACGTAGACGGGAGACTAAATCTGGCAAATTAACAGCCCCAGACCCTTTATGTGCACATCGCGTGCTGCCCTCACAGTGGACGGCGCCGCCAGCAGCAGATATACACCGCCAGTCACACAAAACCCTGGTGTGGCATGTTAACTTACAGCAATTCAATCATTGATTATACAGACCTACCTTCAGTCTGAACATCGACGCTTATCATTAGAAATATAATTTATTTTTTACTAGTAGAAACATGTGCACATACTTGCAAACGTTTTACAACCTGTGTTGTGGACAGATGTAACAGAGATCATAAGCCCCATCATACCCGATGAAGGAGTGGCCACAACACGATTTTACTCTCAACTGAATGGATCTATTTCAAGAATACTCTTATCACCTCCCTACTTTCCAACAGGTCAAGCTTGGTTTGTATTACACCTAAAGCCCACCCTTATTCATAATAACTGCATACCTCCTATTGCGGCGAAAGATTACACGCGTGTATGGAGGCAATGTGGAGAGAATGTCTATCAGAAGAGGTAGTGATATGTGAATATAACAGGGACTCTCGTAGTCCCAGATACGATACCAAAAACCAGCAGCACTTATTTAAAAAGTGTGCTACGGTTGCTGGAGATGCCCTACTATAAATCCCAGTTAATACGTAGGTAGCAATCCGGTATCATTAATTCCTGTATTTGGTTGGCAGCACTCTAGTTCTATAATCTATGAGTGGATGCATTTTGTTTGTATGAAGCAGCAGCAGCAGCAGCAGCAGCAGCAGCAGCAGCAGCAGCAGCAGCAGCAGCAGCAGCAGCAGCATTTTGCCCAAAGAAAATTAGTTTAGGCCCGTTTTCAGCACTGTAAATGTAGTTTTATTGTCTGCTCGTATGCTTCAACTAGGTTCTGTCTAACATTACTATATTAGTAGAATGTTACATTCACCAACCATACATGTATTTAACCAAGTTACATGAACCCAGAATCATTTGCCACAACCAAAATGCAGACAACTAGGCACAACTATGGACGATTGCCTGAGCCGCCTGAAATATTAATGTGTCCAGAGTATAGAATTCTACTGGGCCCCTTTCAGATCACAGGATGCTGGCAGTAGTGAGTGTTTACTTAAGATAGGATAGCTTTCTTGAGAGAAATAATGAATAATTGATTAGGCCAACTATAGATATGGGCAGAATATCTCCCACTATACTGTGCCTTTAGTCTACTTTTGTGGCTGTAATTGTTATTGTTGTACTAACATGTTCAAGACATTAGATTGTTTATACAGCACATATACCATTGTTTATATTGATACTCATCATTATATTGATATTTGCAGTAGGCCTTCCCTATTAAGACCGACCACGTATTACACATATAAAAGGACTAGCCTCAAGTGGTCTCAATAGAGAGGTTGTCTCTTTATGGAGGTTCATGGTGGTCTGGGACCGAGAGAAATGATATTATCATCAAGATGGTCTCAATAGAGAGGTTGCCTTCATCGAAAGTTCTACTGTATACCCTTTTTGTGCTAAACAAGTGGTGACAGTATTACAGTATTGGAACTTGAATCTAAACGGAGATCCATTCACAGAGACCACATAGAAACACAAGTAGACAGGCAGAGACAGTTAGTAAGAGCATGTATACATGTATAAGACAGACATTTGCAGTATTAAAAATTGAGTAAAAATGAACGTACTGTAGAAACCCGTTATCTCGAAGATGCTTAGTGACCAATAAACTGTTCGAGATAGCCAATATTCGAGATAACCGACTGATAGCTATTCATAATGTAATTGAAGGAATTGAAACTAACCTCAAGATAACAGAACAGCATTCTAGATTAACATTACATGCGTATAAAAGGTCTCATCGCACACCACGTCAAGGTGATACTTTGATGTGTGACAGACACAAGGTCAGGCAGGGAACATGATGAATGTTGCGAGGACGCAGGAAACGTCAGCCGGCGACGTGAGGAAGACAGAGAGCTGGTGTCGTCTGCCGTACTTTAGGGCCTACATGGGGTCATAAAATAAGTGCCGTAACCCTGTGTTCATTCTGAAGACATTCCAACCAGTTTCTGTGTCACTTTTTTTTATAATGATGCCTGTATAAAAGAAATAAGCCTGTGTTTCGTGTCCGTAGAAACGGATGTTCAAATGTGCCACTTTAATAAGTACAAGTTGTATTTAAAATGGCCGTGTCGCTGTGTCAGTTTTACCCCATTTAAGGCCATACGTTGGTTATCAGCTTCAAAAGCCAATTTCAATTCTTGTGCCCTGGGCCCTTGCTATTCAGTATTACCTTGTTATCTCAATATTGCTTATCTCGCATCTTCTGTTATCGGGAGGTTATCTCGAAGAGTTTATTCGTTTGCTTACAAGTTTGAGGCAACAAGTTTCTACAGTACTGTACGTATAAGACAATCTGCTAATTTTCAATGTCTTTACCACCATGACTGCAATGTTCGGGACTGTGTGATCCATCATGGTCTGATTTTCAGGCCACCCATCTAGATTTGTTTGAATATTATTTCAGCCTCGCCCTTAAAACCATCTGTCACCAATTTTCTTGGTCGCGCTTCCACTGCACTCTAGATTTTCAAGCCCCCTAAAACCAAAATCCAAAAACAACAAACAAAACAAAACAACCCAAAAGAAATAAACAAAATAAAAACAAAACAAAAAGCAAACATCAAGTTGAGTTTTCAGCCCCCCCCCCATATTTTTTCATACTCCCCCATGAGGACTGATAGATGATACCCCGTTAAAATCCCCAAACATATCTTTCTAGAAACAACCGTCTCCTCCTGCTAATGGCTGTAAGCAGGAGATTAGATTTTCTGTGTAATTGATTCAAAATTGAAATAGAGCCAAAAGAAAAAGTCAATTTCCCAGCACCTCAATGAATAAATAAACCAGAAGCAAATAGCCAAGGGTAATTTGTATGCGCTGTCCACCATTCTGCGCACATAAACATATATAAACATGAAACTCACATAAACTGGACATTTCAAACTCATACTGGCCTCTCAAAATGTAAGCCGAATGGTGGTGTAATTAGTATTGGTTAGCATGTAGCGTAAATGAATACACGAGTAGTACGCGTATCTATACATGGCGTGTAATTTGTCTACAAAAAAGCCAATTCACGGGACTTTTACAATGCATTGCGGGTATTTGTTAGACAAACTTGGCCTTGAGATTAAATCGTATGGTCTGGTTGATCGAGACTAAGAAGTTTGAAACCATCGGAGAAAACGGTGCTTTTATATTTCTATTAGCAAACAACTCTATATAGTCATATATAAAACATCCTACGTGTTTTGGTTTTTGGACAAAATACAGGTCTGTATTGTTAAGTCATAAGTTATAATGAGTTAAGTCAGACATAGGAGTTCATATGAAAATCAAAATGATGCTATGTAAACAATGTATAGATATTAGAAAAAATAAAACTTTTTTATGTTGATGTTGTTGAAAAAGTACGGTTTTTAAAACATGTTTATTTACTTTACATAATGACTGGAATAAATGAAAACATTCAATATCAAATTGGTTTAGGAAAAAATGATTGTTCTTGTGTATTGTTTCATTGAAACATTAGTAATGATAAAAAGAGCAATTAGTTAAGTTTAATCTAAAAAGTATATATTGTGCAATGAGGAGTTTTTCCGTGCCCGTAGAAATAGATTTGACTAGAAAATTATCACTTTCAACAACTCATCTTTTAGAACCAAAAATACACGTGCCTACAATTTCATTAAAAGGCAAAATAGTTTTATTTGCAATTGCATGGTCTTGTATTGTTAAAAGAGTCACCCAGACATTCAATCCAATGAAAAAGTTTGCACACATAATTATGCAGCACATGTTAAGTTTTTTTTATATATCCAACCAAAAGACAACCTTCATTTAACAGCCCAAAATGAATTTGAGCATCAATATTGTGATACATATTCACTGTACATGCATTGTATTGCACAATGGCTGTCCGTTCACTACACTAGTACCACTACACTATTTGCAAATATGCATACATTGTCAATTATCCCCAAAACATTAATTGCAACAAAGTAGAGTGTTGACATTTTAAATAGTTTCATTCATCATCACTGGCAGTTCCGGGGTTTGTGGAACAGGTTGTGTGGGCATATCCACAAGATTTCATGGGTTTCCTACGCGCTAAGGTTAGCAAAGATGGCACAAAACCCGTAAAAATGCATTTTTTTGTGGTAAAAAAGAGGAACATGGCATCCCTAGACCCGCCTATGATCAACCCAAGGTGTACATCAATATTCTGCCATTTACACAATGTGTACAAATTGTATTGCACACTGACAGCAGTATATGTAGTGACAGGATTTACAATACCAACTTACGATTGCCCCCTTACTACTACTCACCACAATTTCGCAAAAAGGTAAGATTTTGACATTTCCAACCAACAGTGTCTTTCATCAGCCCAAGTTGTGCACCAATATGTGTGCACACATATTGTATTGCACAATGACAGCCGGCAGTCGGCGGCCACTAGTCTGTGGTGGACGCTGCGTGGACGGCGGCGGCGGAGGCGGCGGCCTCCAACACTGTGAGCACGGGGCACCAGTCACTACTCAGTGCTTCACCAGGCTTTGGTGGATGCTCGATGCGGTCATTAAAGTAGGACTGTCGTCCCCGCCGCTCCTTTCTGCTACAGTGCTAGTGGCTGGATAATACAGACAAAACCCAACCAGAAGGGCGACCCTCCATCCCAGCACCACCACCACGACCACCACTGGTAATTAACTGTTCTCACGTGTCCAGTAGGCGATAATTTTGGATACTCCTGTAGTGTGATATTAACCCTTTACACGCCAAGTCGCCATCAGCAGCAGCACCAACGTCAAAGATGGGATAAATCAGGATACTAGAAGCATGTAGTGTCTGTTGTCACTAGGATGATGATGTTTACGTTTGCGCCTTCAGTAGATTACGTCGTCGCCATCGGGATAGTAGTGGAGCAAGGGGTGGTCGCGGGAGCCGAGGAGAGCCATGCGCCGACAGCCGCAGCAGCCACATGGCCAGTCGTTTTCCAGTGAAACCATGCGGGGGGCCTAGCACTACTACCGCCAGCAGCATCCGGAGGGGAGGGGAAGGGGGTGGGGAAGGGGGTGATCGTGGTGGTGGTGGTGGTGGTGGTGGTGGAGGGGTAGGAGGAGCATCAGGAGGAGCAGGGAGGCCTGCATCGGGGACACGCCGACACCCAGTGGTGAGTATTTGTTTCCTATGTCACAGGGATGATTTATTCAGTCGTACACAACGCAACTGACTATATGTACAGTGTCGGTCCAGACTATCCGACGATTATAAGCATATCAGTCCAAGTGACATACAATTAACGTAATGGGGTCAGAGACGTGAGAGAGGTGGTGGGCCCCCTCGTCTTGGTTCAAAACATCATATTCTAAGTGTACTGCTGAAGAACTATTAGAGTGATGCTGGAGAGAGAATTCTTACCATATATATTCATGATATTGGCTTTTGCAAACTTTGGTGTTGTGATAGGATATATTTTGATACACACCAACTTGTAGTACTTTTGATCACTTTTGTTTTGATCTATTTTTTTCCAGGGGACATTCATTTTTTGTTGAATTGAATGTGAACGGGTGGCGTGTTGTAACTGTTGAAAGACGTAGAATATGATTGCTAAAATCTGTGTTATATTTGAGGTGGATTTTGAACCAAATGGCCATGGCCCAAACGTTAATGGCATATAATAAAATGAAACGTATATTTTCAATGTGTAATGCACCATACAGAGTTATTAAAGCTCAAGTTCTATTCCCTTTGGGAGTTTCCTTTTTCAGCAAGTAGTTTGGTAGGATTTTGGCTGCTACCCACATTTTCTACACGTTATATCCAACACACAAATTGCCTTGAAACGATAACACACATACAATCTGTTGGCCATGATCTGATTAAAATTAAAATCTCTTTCAGACGAGATTTAGCCCACATTGTAGACAAATCTCATAGTTTACTGCTCATTAACATAATATAGGCAATGTGCTAACATACACACCGTTATGCAATTCGTGTTGTCCATCTTCAGATAAATACTCTACTAGATCTTTTAGTGTTAGGTTGATGGTGTGGGTTGGCTGCTTAAAAATGCTTATCACCACATATGTTTTTATCGTCATTCAGTTGTATCTGTTTCATATGTTGTTATGTATCAAAGAAATCTTGATAAATAGGCTCGCAGTGAAAGAGAAACTGCACGCGGAATAAAGAGTTTTGTATTTAAACATATTCTTTACCAAATACAATTAATGTGGATGCATATTTCATGATAATTTCAAAATTCCTTTTCTGAAGAGGATACTGTTGATGTGTAATTATACTATTACTGATTAGTGTTTTGAACTATTTTGAAATATACTTGATCTGTTAAGATAAATAACAAAACAATAGACAAGTAAATGAAATCATAATGAAAAAGAGAAAATGTTGTAGCTCAAACAGATGTAGCATTTGGGATGAAATGTTACAGGCAAAGCTGAGCAAGGTGGATGTTTATGCTGAAAGTGCTATGTTGAGTTATCGGACAGGTTAATATTTTCCTTCACTACCAGATGAGTTCAATATACATTGATTTTAACACAAAATTCACCCACATTATTCATTCTTGACTGTCTTGATCAATGAGTTATTCATTGTTTTTATTTGAAACATTTTTATATTTGGTGGATTTAGAAGCTGGCCAAGTATAAACACGTCTCTAAGCGTCTGGGGAGGTTAGCATAAGGGTCTAACACGCCTGTCCATGCACATATGACCAGTCTGGTGTGAACAGATTGTGAGTTCAAGTTCGAGTCCACGGCTTTCCAAATCTTTTCATGGTAATGGTTCCCCCACTCTGAGTATCAGATGTCCTGACGAAATCTCTGACACATAACTATTCTCATTAAAAATTCTGACAAATCACAGGCTGTTAATCTATAATCATCACAGGCCGGTGATGAATATACATGAGGTCAAGTGACCAATCACAGCTAAGTATCAGAGCGGTGTTGCGGGTTCAACCAATCAGGTTGCAGTATTTAAACAGGTCACATAAATTATGTTAATCTACTCTCAGGTGAAACATTTCAGAGGCCAATTTGCTTGACATCTGATACTCAGAGTGATGTACCCACGCTTATTTCAGTGTGTGCCCTCACGTGGTATGATGATGTAACGATAAACAAAAAAGCCATTGAGCACGCCTAATGACTCATTTAAGGCCACGAGAACACATGTTGCTGTGCGTGTTGATGATGATTGGTAACATGCCAAGCCGGCAGTGGAATATGCTACAAAAACGTCTCAATGGCCCCTTGTAGTCTGCTATAAAGCAAATTACCCTTCAGCTTGATGTTGCCATCAAACTGTTTGCAGAGTGCATGTTATGGAAGTTGTAATGAGCTATGTTACTCCACTCCCTAAGCTCACCATACTCAAAATGTCTTCATAATTGTATCTTCATATCAGATATCTACAAGAGGTAGCGGGTGTTGGTGGAGATGAATGTTATTGAAATCCTAGATCCATCTTTTGTATCTCTTTTTCCCATATCCCCTTTTGCCCTATTACCACATTCATTGTTTTTTCCTTGTCCCCACATCACAATTTTGCAACCTTTTCCACCAGATTTGACTTCCTTGAAATCCCAAATCACCCCTTTTAACCTTTTCTACACATCCTACTTCTTTACAACACCACAAGCCTATTTGTGGATATGAAACTAAAAATTCATTTGGATATATAGCAATAATTCTGATCACTGGCCATTGCCAGACGACACACTTACAAATGAATTCTATTCCTTGGACGACACATCATAATTCAATATCCTCTTCCAAATGAAGTCGCTATGATTTTGTATTTTTTTAGTGGACCACATGTTATTATCAATGACATTAATGATTTATGTTATTCATATATATTTCACTCTTGAAAAAATACAAATAAGATAGAATAGACTAGAAACAAAACAAATAATAACAAAGAGGCATACATAGAAAAAAAAACAACAACAACAACAACAATAAAACACAACCGACGTAAAAACTAGCAGCAGTGTGAAATATATATCATTGTAATAAATCACCGATTTTATTTAAATTGATGTTGGGCAAACAGAACAATATAAAGACGATAAATAAAGAGACCACATGTTGCATACTCACTGCAGCCACTACATCCACATACTACCTGTTACACTATTGCTGATAGATATTGTAGTGCGTGCAAAAAGAGTGTTGCCCTGTTCAGTGTTCACCAGTCGCATCCTGCCCTTCTTCTGACAAATACAGCAGAACGTGTTTCTCCCATGTCAGCTGACAATACTTGATTCTGATTGGCTGGGAGATGGAGCGTAGAAATTGATCACCTTAAAACGTAAAAAGGACGAATAAACATTGGAGAAAGTGCACTTATACTAGTAGGGGTGAGGGTTAAGAATATCTCTCACTTCCCATAGTTCTCAATATAAGACCAGCACGCATTATGAGAGGTCAGTTGCTCCAAGGTCAATGTCAAGATCACAGTGGGTTAATAGGAGCAAGTGCTGTAGAGCCTCTGGAGACCTGGCAGAGGAAACTCATGCGAGAGAAACCATCTATGGTAATTTTCAAGTACTTTCATTGTCTGTATATCTCTCTACATGATTACTGTAATTGTGTCCCATATACTTTATATTTGTGTTCATGTGTGATTGTGGTTATATATGGTAGAACATCTCTATATTGCTTATTTTGAATTTTCCGTTATCTCGAAGTTACTTTCATTTCCCTTCAAGTACATGAAGAAAATAGTTGGTTATCCCGAATATCAGCTATCTCGAATAGTTGAATGTTTCCTGCATCTTTAAGATAACAAGGTTCTTCGGTATAATCAACGTCTAATCACATTTTTTTCTCATTGAGGCAGCCATTTCCATCAACCTACATTCGTATTTCACTTCTGAATGACGCCTGAGAAAATAATAGTATTTTGATTGGTTGCTGCAGCAAATGCTGCTTCGCTTTCACACCAATCAGCAGCCACAAAAACGTATCAATCCGGCAGATTTAAAGCTAAACTGCAAATGTGTGTCGTTTTGCAGCTTTTCTATATGCAATCCATTTGCCAAGTGCGATTTGTCACAATTAGGCCTGAGTGATTCGAGAGACGCAGTTTGTAGGAAAAATAAGCATGGTGGTGTTTGCAAACGGAGACTGCTGTAGGCTACATTTCTGGGGCGGGTTCATATGGAAGTGGAATGTGGGGGAAAGCCTGAAAATGTGTTGCATGTGGGGAAAAAAGCAAAACAAAAGAGATGTGAAGAATTCCAAGGATGTGGGATGTGAGAAAAAAGCCCGAAAATTTGTTGCATGGGGGAGAAAAGGCCAAGAATTAGGGATGTGGGACCCTTTATACCATCCCGCCCCCCATTTCTGGTTGATTCTAGCACTAACTGCTTGGTTTTTCAATATTTACCCGTCTATTCATTTATTAGGGTTTACAAAACGTTATTCTTTTTTAGTAGGTACATCTACATGTAGGCTTTCTGTTGCAGGTTTTCAGTTTATTGTTTTTTTTTTGCATTATTTACAAGAAACTAAAAGAAAAAAAGGAAAGTTAACTTTGATTTCATCAAATCACGATTTTAAGTTTCCAGCGGGCAGTTTTTCGTTAAACTAAACACGATTTTTTACATACATGTATATTGCACACTGCCCCTTGCACGTTTGCTACTTTTGGATAGGTCCATGTCAGGCAAGTGAACGCTAATGTGAGCTATCAACACCATGCGCTACGGTAGCAAATGGTGTATGCTCCGAAAGGGAGTTGAGAAAGGCATAGTATGACAAGGTGTGAATATAGAGCTGACTGGGCGTATACAATTCGTACATCTATATCTATTTACATCTATATAAATTAGACCACTGAAACAGTGTGAAGATAACACTAGCAAGATGAAGTGTGACTCATCAACTCAAATGGCAGCGTCGTCCATAATTCAGTGTGGTCAGGCGCCGAGAGCATGACTGACAATCATATCTCACCACCGAGCCATGGCCACCACATATCAGATAGACGGGACTTTCATTGTAGCCTTGGTGTGAAGGGCTATGCATGGAGAAGAGGGCAATAATACAAGAATACAATAATAAATTGATTTTTATTGTCAAATAAACCAGCATATCCGCATAGGTTACGATGCTAAGCTGTATGTATAGGCTGCTGGGTTATTTGCAAAGGCGATTCAATTCATTCTTTGATAAATTGCCTTGGCGTAAAGAGACGGGCGATATTAGAAGCAAGTACAATGCGGGAAAAAGCCCCATCCCCGCCCCCCCCCCAAAAAAAAAGAGGAAAACACAAAAAACAGAACAAAAAACAAAAAAGATTACGTGATTTAGGATGTGGGAAAAAGACCGATAAATGAATATGATTCAATGAAAAAGGATGTTTGGAAAAAAGGTTGAAAAATTGTGGGACGTGGCAAAAGGCCAAAAAAGACGAATCACGGATTTTAACAAATTGGTATGTGATAAAAATGTGCAAACATATGAGGGAAAAAAGGATGTAGGTGCATGAATGAAGCCTAAGCAATTGTGGGATGTGGGAAATAACAAAAAGGGACGTGGGATTGGTAAAGCACATATACCCCCAGGACTATAGCCCACATTGGCGCTATGATGAGTAATACGGTGTCACATTCATCACCATTGCTTCCCCTACACTAACCATTTGCCAGCCTTCCCGCTCTCTGGGCAATGTAGCATTTATAATAACATATTGCTGAGATATATTACTGCACCATAGACTTCATAAATGTCTGATGAAACGCTCCTGTAATGTTTTATATTCCTAGTGTGTGTACATATTAAACTATAATAGTTATTTTACTTCAATAAAATGATGTACTACAGTAGGACTACAAGTAGGTTATTGCGAAGCTGTAGGGATGAGGTAAAATACTCGAGATAGGCCATAGTCGAGATAGGCAATTGACATATGTTCGTAATGAAGTTGAAGGGACATGAAATTAAGAATTAAATGATAACAGGAGCAGGAGCAGGAGCATTTAGTTTACACATGTTTCATTAAGATCAGGCAGATATCTTGTAAACCCAATTACAAACGTATAAATATAAAAAAAAGATGTCACTTCACGACCGGTTTTATATATGGCATCCGAAGCTCTAAAGTCAGGATTTTACGATCTTGAAGGAACGCAAATGTCAGAAGATGTTTCTCGAAGCATACTGACAAAATGCCCCTGAAATACAATTCATATTGTGCAGATAATCCCCTTAAGCTCCCAACCTTACAATATTAAACCTGAAATACCAATACCAAATACCAGCACATATTGACGAGTCCCTGGACTTGCAAATTGACACCATTTAGTGATGCATCATGGTTTAAAGCTCCATAAACAGGCAAAGTTAATGGGCCGCTACTTACAGAGAATTCTGCAGCGGCAACTAGTTGGTTGCACAGGTGGCTTCTGGTTAATTGCCTTCCCTTTTGCCATAGAAAATAGATGGGAGCTGTCGCCTCTGCTACCACAAATAACAGCGAATTCCCACCACCAATTTACACGTTGTTTTTATCAACTTGAAGGCAGTTTCAAAGTTTTCGTCTGCCTGCATGTCTTTGTTCCAGAGTACAACGTTTGATTGTGTTTGAAATATCCATGTACATGTACAGTGTAGTAGTAGGTAGTACTTTATTCCATGTAATTTGTTATTTTTGCTGAAGGTTTGGCCATGACAGAAAATTTAGTCACACTGAAATAAAATACAGCGTTGGCTCCAACTGTATCATTTAAAGTATGCTGTGTTGAGAAGTGTTCTTGCATAATGCATTTTAAGCAACAATGCAAAAACAAAACCTCTTACATACGTTTGGCTAGCATTTTATGGGTATTCATTCTTCATCATTAAGTCCACCATTGTACGGACCCAGCCCTCTCATAATGAATTCTGCCACGAGAAAAACCCTTTGAAGCAAATATACATTTACATTACCAGCATAGACAACTAAGACATAAATATCTACTAAAGTCTCAAATTGAAATACGTATGTAACATTCATTAATAAATTGCATATTTGAAACAAACACTCAAGTGAGACTTCTTAAGAGCAACTGACCATAAACTGTGAAAATGTCGAGCAAATATCTTTCCTCGTATTTAAAATATCATTGCAGATCGTAGCAGTCTCTTTTACAAAAAAAAAAGAAAAAAAGAAAAAAGAAGAAAAAACAAAAGAAAAAACAAATATAAATAGATACAGGCAAGACTACAGTTGCAATTATGTATATTCACCAACACTTGATCAGGGAGGTGGTCACACCACAGTACTATGTACTTATCTCACCATTTAAAGCAACAGACAGCATTTAACATATTGGGCTGTTGACTTGGATAATCTCCAGTTATGACACATTCAAGGGTTTGAATACAAACGTTCAAATTCAACCACAAGTATGCAAATGAGCTGTTTAGATTGGCTGCAGGCTCCAGTAACTTTATGGATTTTGACTGTGGTGGGGCGCTGGTGGGGATAATTGTTCATTACGGTCTAGTGGCAAAGCTTTACAGCTGTTTTGGAACACCCCCACCCAAACGCACACATTTCTTATCTTTTTCATTTTTCTTCCTTTTCCATATCTCACTTACTTCCACTTTTGCATCCTTACACCCCTCCTCCATAATGTGTATGTCTGTGTACTAGCTGTGTGGTGGGAATTATTCTACCTTCCGGTCTGTTGATGAAGCATTACATCGCGTATGGCACTGGGCCTTGGGTCGCCGAGTTTGGGCTTTTGAGCAGTCATTTCCCGAGGGGGGGGGGGTCGGGGATGGTAATAGAAAAGTGGGATGTGTACAAAAGGCTGACAAAGAGGGATGTGGTCAAAACAAAGGGTTAACATGAGCGATGTAACGATTTTATAGGAAGTGGGATGTGGGAAAAAGACTTAAGTTGTGTGGATGATGGGGTAAATGCACTCAAAGGGGGATATGGGAAAGAAAGGAAAATAGATGATGGATGTGGGGTTTCTTGGCCCCTTATAACGCCCCTACCAACTCGGTGGGTTCTTAAAGGTTAGCACTATTGCAATCTAGTTTTACTGATTTCCACAGAGAACCCAGTAAGACTAAAGGTCAAATTATTCATTATTGATGGCGCGTCTATTTCTTTTTCAAAAGGTCAAAGGGTCCACTTCATGTACGCAAATCGGCGTATGTATATGGTGCTTTGAAGAAGCACATATGTGGCGTTTTTAGTTTTTATTTTGATGTGTTTTTCCCAAGCTTGCCTGTGAATTCAATCCTAATATTCTCTCTCCATGTGGTCTATAGCAAGCAAGTTTCTACCACGGTATTGACATAGCTGAAGACAAGTTTTACAACACAAAGCTTCCTTTTTACTACATCAAGTACTTATGATTTAATGTAGAGTGAATGTTAATGGAAACCCTGGAGTCTATTGTATCATCAGATAACAACCATGCTAAAGACACTGTATAGACTAACAATGATTTTCAGACTTTCAACTGAAGGCAGACTACCATTTGCATTCACAAAATGCAAAGTATAGTTAGCACCTTATAGGTCTCGTTAGTGTGACTCAAACACCAGATTCACGTCAGGTGACAAGATTAGGAAGCATTATCATACTTGTAGAATCCTGCAATACTAAACCTTAGTGAACAGAATAATGTAAATGAAAAAAGTGGTGCCAGAAACAGCCTTTACAAAGCAAAACTAGTGGAAGCTCGTTATCTTGAAAGCGTATTGAAAAAATTAAGATAATCGAAATT
Source organism: Streblospio benedicti (assembly GCA_019095985.1). Taxonomy (NCBI): domain Eukaryota; kingdom Metazoa; phylum Annelida; class Polychaeta; order Spionida; family Spionidae; genus Streblospio; species Streblospio benedicti. The sequence goes on from CM032664.1 coordinate 3,600,965, forward strand.
GCCAATCTTCGAGATACCCAACTAATCTCTTCATTCATGATGTGGCTGAAGAGAAAATATAAATTTAACCTCGAAATAACATAAATTTCGAGACAATCAATATCCAGGTTGTACTGTAATTATTATCGCCTGTTTTATTACAATGGGAAGCAGCACCACCGGCAAGCCCTATAGCACTTCTACCATCTTGAGTTACACTAGCAGGCCTGCAAGCATCGAAGTGTCATTCAATCCTATAATAGCTTGGCCCCACACTTCCCTAGTGCCTCGTAGCCGCTTGGCTGAAGTCTGGAAACTGCTGACTTTGTTGACCATTACACACCAACAGTTAGATTGGTATGCTAATGTGGTTGTATACATGTAAATGTTAATGCGGTGGTTTACAGTCGTCACACAAGTCTTGCCCTCATGACGTTACATTTTACACCAGGTCATTGACACACTTGTTGATCAATTGATCATTTCTCATATGTTTGCATAGGCAGCAGCTTGCATTAAGCGCACAATGCTAATCACTCACACAATCACTCACTCACACTTCCAACCAAATGACCCGTGTACTTAATTAACGTGTAACGTGCCGCGGAGGAGTGTGCAACTTGATAGCGATGATTTTGTTCAACACTCATCACCCATCTCCAGACCGACTGGATATTGAACCCACGACCTTCTGGTCACGAGTCCAACTCCCATCCACTCTGCCACAGAAACACACAGTACTGCTTTGTATTAAGTTATTTTTATTTCATGCATATTTTTCCTTTCGGGCTAATCATTATTCTAAGTATTTGATTTTAATGTATATTATTCTATGTGAAGTAAACCGATAGATACAATACAATACAAATACACACGTCGTTCCTATGCAGGAAAAGAGAACAGCACAAGTCTAACGCACTAAACAATCGAATACCAGACAATGCTATATGCATTTATTATTTGTTTACGTGTATGCCATGCCATGTATGCCTATTCCTTACAATGCTCCAGAAATGCCAGATAAACTCAAGTCCATATCAGGCATGTTCGAACTGAGAGAATACATATCCGTATCACACAATCATTATCTCAGCCGGACTACTCCTTATTAAACGACATGCAGTAGGCGTTAGTATAATAACGTAACACAAGTTCACCAACAGACCATTGCAATGTTTCCTAAAATAGCCCTTTTTGATAAAAAATAAATCTACTCTCAGTGTTATGCCAAGCAAGCTCCTGCCACTGTATTGACTTAGCTGGAGACATAGTTTCCATTTGACTATATTAATACAACATTGGAGTCCTGAGTTCCAGTCCCGTCATGGTCATTTGATATAGTCAAATCGAAGCTATGTCAATACAGTGGTAGGAGCTTGCTTGGCATTACAGTGAGAGTAGAATTGAATTCACAAGCAAACTTGGGGAAAATATATATTGTACCCCAATTTACATGTAAAATATAAGCTGCGAGAAATACAACTCCCCTTTGAAGAATAGAAAAAAATTAAATTTGTATGATAGCTGACGATTTTCTCTCTCAAAAAAACAACAACAAAATTATAAGATTGGAGCCTAACAAGGAACACACTATTCAGTATCACACTCACAATATAGTACTCCCGCGTCCCGTAGTATATGCAGACCCGCCCCACACCTGCTGTAAGGTCAACTGAGTCGACAGGCAAATTATACATTAAACGAGAGACAAAGAATTGTCTAAGTAGCAATTGCATTGGCAAGCAGGGAGCCGAGACGAGCCCGTCCACTGGAGACCGCCCAGGGACACATACGGAGCGGCAGCCAGACCTCCTACATTTCTTACAGTCTCATCCCATTCTTTTGGCTTGATATTAAAAAAAAAGGCTGAGACAGTTTATGCGTGTACAGGGTGTTGCTCGCCAGGAAATGAGATAATTTGTCACGGCTCTGTAGTTTTAACGGATAGAATTCAGTTGTTTTACTAAAAGTGTGAAGACCTAAATCTATTTGCCTCTGTGTGTAATGCAGTAGCACTTCTTTATCAAGAACACCCGAGGGACTGGCGTCAAGTGGTCTCAATCTAGAGGCGGTGTCTTTATGAAATCTTAGGACTGCTAGGAATGGCCTTGTAATGGCCCCTACATCATGGTGTTCATGGGAGGTTCTACCGTATTTAAAAAATACCTCAGACATGGCCAGTATTATGGATGTAGATGGCGTTGTTGTGCAGGAAATGAGATTATTTGAAAGTGCCCTGGTTACTGCTTTGTGTTTCAACGGACAGAGTTTAGTTCTTGTCAGACTGTGAGGTTGAATTAATCTTGAAGTGCTTTGCTGCTTTCATAGATTATATAGACCTAGATTAAAAAGTCCAGCAGCCCCTATGTACTGTATGTATTTAAAAAGGAAAAAAAGATATATGTTTGCTGTGGTTCATGGTGGATTCAATCAAATCGAGTTTCAGCACTACCCCCCATGGGCCATGATAAATTACACCCCCCTTAGTTGGCCAATATGTTGCAGTTCTCGCCTGGCACGATGATAATACATTTACACGGCTCACTTTCCCTCAGGGTTCAAGAGACTAGACACGCACATATGTTATGCAAGGGCTTTTATTTTCATCAGGTATACTGTGGACTTACTCTGGTTTATTGCACATACCATGGCCTTCTCCTGTGATATTTATATCTTGAATAATGTCTCCGTCGGAGAGGTCAACCCATATTAGTGAAACGTTAGAAGTAACATTGAAGACATAAACATATACCATAATTACAACTTGTCTCCATTAGTGAGGTGTCACCATGGGGACGTTCTGTTGTATTATAACATTACTCAATCAGACTGAGGTTCAGTAGTGACCATACTCCAATACCCAATCACACCAGTTATAATACATGATGCCTGCTTCATAGCGTGGTGAAGATCATTTGATGATCCTGTCATAGTTTGGGCGCCATCTTGCTTGCCACATACTGTATTCGCTAACTCATGCAATTAATTGGTATCTCCTACCACCCATGAAAGCATACTACGTTCCCCGCTGAAGTACGAGTGATCGTTACAACCAAAGAATGTTTGGGACTGTGGCCATTTCTCAGTAATTGCGCAGTTAATATTCAGTGCGCATGCGTACGTTCAAATAGAGGCAGCCTGGCAGACTTGCACCAATATGTACTTTTTGCTCGCACTGAATATAGTGATAGTCGCACCTCTGTATTAGAACCACCCGCATAGGTACTGATTGCAAGAGGTCTAAGTTGAGAGGTGGTCTCTTACATAGGCACGTCCAGGGGCCGATGGACACTCATTTTCATGTTTATTTTTGCATCTCCACAGGCCTTTGCGTTATGAAACACATGAAATCCCGTGGATGCGTTACCCCTTTGCCAAAAGCCTTGGTCTGCCAGTGTTTTAATTTGCAATTGTTGTGGCTTGAACAACTGAACAATGGCATGACTTACACCCCCCCTATATAACACATAAAGGTCATAATATAGTATATATACATATAGTATATACAGAATTAAGTACATGATATAAATCATACCAACCATAAAATGAAAATAGAATTATTGATATGCTGCAAGCATAGGTTTATTGCATGACAGCACCCCCAACCCCTCACATTTACATGCTGCTCCATTAGAACTAAGAACACGCACACACACAAAACCCAGAAAACACACAAGTACATTTTAATCACCCATGCGGAACCGGTGGGACGTAAAAAAGCGCAAGTCTTGATGTAGCAATGATGCTCAGATAGAGCAGACAAACCCAAATCTACCGCTCTTTATCGCTTTCTGGCATGTTCTATCCGCAGCCATCGATTCCACAGCAGACGAGAGAATTACGCCTTCGCATGTCCCGCTATTGTAAACAGCTCATTTGCATATATTATGGGCTGTTATGTACTGGGATTAACCCGTCCATTACTGACCGTACATATGTGACAGCGGCAGCAGTGATCAATATTGCCCTTTACGGCAATGATCGTGTGATTTTTATATGTTTGTGTACATTACGTTTGGTGCCAGTTTGACATTAAATGCAAAATCCTATTTTGCTATAGGGATGTGGGGGTTTATAAGGGGCCATGAAATCTGAGATTCATATTTGTTGGTCTTGTTTCCCAGACAAATCCCTTTAGACCTTTTGGTTCCACACATTACCCGATTTTCCATCCTTTTCCTTCCACCACACACTTCCTTGAAATCCTACACCTCTTCTCTCCACGCATCCCTTCTTTCAGCTCCTAGAGTGGGGGTTTGGGCGTGAACATTAGTGGATGCAATAAATAGTGTACCATTGGGGAGATGCCCCTCTCACTATTTTTTGTAACAATATATAGCCCACAGGAAAATTAAAAAGTGTCCCTTTTTGTAAGGTGTCTCATTAGATAGTTTTTTCTTCTGTAAAGTCATGCCAAAAAACCAATACAGAGTGACATATGTGGTGAAACAGAGCTGGTGGGTCCCTCACCCCATCCCATTGGAACTGTCCGTGATATTTTGAGAGCTTGTCTGTCAAACAAGTGACATTCTCTATATATTGCTGTCGATGGTGCATTGAAAGATCCATCACAACTTGACAGTTCTCACTTACAATGACTTGTATGATCCTGTCAGACTTTTGTGCAGATCACATTTATTCCCTATAAAAATACTGCATACGATAATGAAAAATAAATGAATAAACACCACACCTCCCATATAACTTTCTTAATTCTAAATGGATTTTCATAAAATTTACTTTGTATTGTGCAAAATGAAGAATGACATGTTGGAAATGTATATGCTAGTCCACAATTCTTTTAAATGGTATGAAAGCATGTATTATTGCTTACTTTGGGCAGTAGTTTCAGTGGTTATAGTATACTACGTTTACATTATTACATTATGTGCAGGTAATTTGTACTGCTTCAGTTAACTTACGTAATTATAGATAGCAGCGAAAAACTAACTAGGTGCATATAATGGGTGCAATACCATGGTACTCCCGATAAAATCTGGAAACTGTGAGCTGAATGTATATTTTTATGGACGAAAAAATGGATACAAACAAGACAAGCAAAGCGTGATTTTGAAAACACAACTTTGAAATATATAATCAATGCATACAGACTAACTAGGTCTAAAGCTATGACATGACTTTTTTTCACATCGTGATTACACCCTGAATATTTGTGAAAGTTTGACGCATTTTTGATTGATAATAAAATCAGTGCTCAACATAAAAATTATTTCAAAATTGATACCTCAGTGCAAATTAAAATGTCCACAAAAACCTGCAGTGAAGACCATCTCTACCTTGTGACCACCCCTATAACGAGACTATTTTTCGAGGCCAGAGGCCTTACAAAGGGAGAACCGGGAACCTCTATAAAAGGCCAGCGCCACCAATAAGATCACTTGACACCAGGTCTGAATTGGTCTCAATAGAGAGTTCCTACTCCACATATCAATGCTAATCGTGCAATAGGATGATAGACACACGTAGAAAATACCATTATAATACACATGTTGCCATATTGAATGGCATATATATCACTACAATGAGGTAATATCCTAACATCACCAAAGCCCCATATGATTACCTACTAAAAGCCTGGCTCATGTTTTTGGTAGTTGGGAGCCTCATATGATTAGTGGCCATGTGCTTTTAAATGGATTATGTTGCATTATCTTGGTCATTTATGTTAGTTATAGATGAAGCAGGATATGAAATATTGGTGAATGGCTGATGTGGATTGGTGGTGGGAGTAATAAGGAAGGTGGCTGTGTCGGGCAAACGGAATGTGTGGAAAAGGCTGGAAAATGAGGGAAGTGTGGGAAAAGACTGAAAAAGAGGAATGTAGGGAAAAAGGATGAAAATGAGCGAAGTGTGGAAAAAGCTTGAAAAACTGGAAAGTAGGAAAATGTAAAAAAAAAAACAAAAAAAAAACAAAAAACAAAAAAACACAAAAAAAAAACAAAAAAAAACACACACAAGAAACTGTGGGATGTGTGAAAAAATGTCACAAAGAGGGATATGGGAAATAAGACCAAGAGAGAGGTATGTGAGATTTGTTGATACCTGTATGTCCACATACCATTCAGCTACAGGATCTTGTCGTACAAGTAAGATTGGTATGCCTGCATCTCCACCCCTGATAGAAGGCGTCCAAAATCAACCATCTGCAGCCTGGGGAGGGCTTTAAGGGACCAGGAAAATTCACACCCTCTCTTTCTTGCCCTCTGTCCAACATCCCACAGTTATTCAGTCTGAATCTGGTTTAACTTTAAAATCTAGATACACATTTCACTACTGTGTTTAATAATTAGTTTTGCTCAAATACGTTTAATCAAAACAGGCATGGAATACAATATTGGAGTTATGGAAAACTGCAAGTTATCAGAGTGTAAGACAACATCGAGTGAAAGGTATACTTTTGTTCAAGTTATCCAGAATTCCAGTTATCAGAGCTCGAGATAGACTTTCCCTTTGCAGGAAGGAAACGTGAGTAGTAACAAACAAAAGCCAAAGTACAAGATTCTATGTGTTTAATCGCTTTCTTCCTGGTACCTGTACCTAATATACCCATTACATCCATTTATAAATGTAATCTATATGTTGTACATTCTATCAACATATCCGTATACAAACTATAACAAAGCGATGAGATTAGCTGGCACAAATGGGCACTGTTATCCAAATGATGTAGCTATGAATGGTGCCGTATACGAAACCCAATTTACAGAGCACATATGTATGCAGAGTCACGCACAGGGGCATTATTTAAGATGCAATTTCTTAGCTCTCTGGACGGTGCCGGGGTAAATCATATATCTTTACCCGTGCAGTGTACTGCTTTATTTACATTCATAATGCGGAAATACATTTGTAAAGAAGATTCAAGCCTCAAAGACTTTATCTCATGGACACTTCAAAATTTGTATTGTAGTTTCCCCCATTTTTTTTAAATTGGAATTTATATTAAGTTTCATAAGTATCGGACATATATTTGATATTCGTTTCCATACACCCATATAGTATTTCATTTCAATAGTATGTAAGCAGATACATTTTACTACATGGCTATATTGGAAACTATTTGAGAAATACTTGTCCTAAAATTTTAAAACTTTCACAGATGAGATGGTGTAGAGGTTTCTGGAAGTATATCGACAGAAATTTACTCTAATACATTTCATACTGTTGGAGATCATTCCAATTATTACAAGATTCTGACAACACCATATGATATTTTAAGAGATACAATTCTCACATTTTAAGTAATGAAATATATAAAGTTGTTCATGGATAATAAAAAGAATAATTCATGATACGCACTTCCAAAAAGGAACTAATCGTACATCATTCAAACAAAAAGCAATCATTAAAATGTGAGTAAAACGTATGTACTACTAAAGAGGCGCTCTATATAAAAAAGAATTTGCACATGCAAAAATGCAATTTATGACAGTTATATGGCACATGCGATCATTCACATGGGACGCAATTGTTCGTAGCCTCAACTGAATACGCGGCACCATTTGTTGGTGCTCTCACAAGGTTTTGCACATTACGACGAAACTAATACTTAGTAAGATGAGAGCGAAAGAGAATATTGAAAATGAATACTTAATACGTGTTTGCGAAGTTTGAGATTTGTGGCGCAGCAGTTTATTTCATATTTGATAAAAAAAACTTCAATACTTGCTGTTTTATCAAACAAATCCAAATTATAACATTTAACATTTTTAATGACGTCCACAGTTCAAAATTTTAGACTTTAGATTTTGTTAAACCAGCAGATAGAAAGAAGTTTTGAAAATGTAATATATTGTCTGTGTTATATTCATGGTGTACTATATGTATGGTTTATTCTAAGTGTGGAGATGAGTTTTTGCTTGAAAAGTGGTTAAAAAGACCGCATTATAATATAAGAAAATCCAACGGATGAAATGTAAATGTTGATGCTACCAAAATTACTGAATAATGATAATACTAATCCCTGGTGCTACCAATGATACCACTAAGGACACTATAAATTGAGATTTATATGTTCCCTTTACAACTAATTCGACATTTGCTGATAGGTCTTTCAGTGTGGCAGGTCCTAAATTGTGGAACTCATTACTATACCTGTACATATAAAGTCAAAAGAAACTTATCAAGCTTTCGAGGCCAATGTAAAACATTTCTTTTTACCATTGCTTTCGTGTGTCAATGTGAAATTATTGTTTATTTTCATTTTTTATTTCTGTACAGTATGCTTCCATTCCTGTTTGAGAAGTAGTAGCGCTATATAAATGTTATATTGTATTATATAAATTAATTTCATTTACCCTCCTTTTGTTGCCACTTGCAGTATTTCCATCTGTGCAGCAGCCATATTTGTTGTAGTTTGTCCTAAACACATCTATTACTACGTCTCTGGCAGTGACTGTCTGACAGTGTTATCTCACGCAACACTGATGAATACTTAATGGGCAATTGTTTGCTCACGTGTCATAATCTACTAGCACAAATACACACAGCAGGAAAACTACTCGCTAGTATATATGTGTCCCACAATTTGGTAATTGTTTCGCTCAATTTGTAATGGTTCATGCATTATTAGGGGTCAAGGAATCCCACATCCTGCTTTTGTTAGTTTTTTGCACATCCATCAATTTCTTAACATCCTATTACTTGAAATCCCACACTGCTCTTTTCTCAGTTGCTGTTGGAGATAACTATGTGGTACAGCAACAAAATATGGAGTTACGGGCTACATGATATTTTTAACCCCATGCTTGAACCCATTAAAGAGTTTGACCTAAACACCACACGTGCACATGAAACCATAATCTGTTTGAATAATCAACAGAAAAAGGCACGTTTGAATAGATAGCCTATGCCTCCATCTTTAACGTAACTCAAGTGTTACCCCACCGCTTCCATACTCAGGAAAATACGTCAGGATATGCGTTTAAATTGAAGTCCGCATGTAGAAGAAATATAGGTGTCTCGTTTAAATAGTTTTCTATGTGCGCGTTTTACAGATTTCAAAACATTGAAAAAATGTCTGTGTCGCCGTGTCACCTTTAACCCATAGAGCGCCGTAAGAATGCAAACTATATGAACGTTCGCAAACGTTAACGCAGAGGCACAACATTAAAGCCACTCTTCCATCATTTCCGTACTCGATTTTCTGAACAATTGATGGTTCAGAAATATATATAGATATATCTAAATCAACTACGTCTTGCTTGTTCAACACCTATTTTATAGCTGACTTTACAAGTAGTATACTAAACAGTACTCACTGATACTGTCGGCAGCGCGCAGCATAGTATCATCGTGAGGCTACCAACAAGTCAAACCAATACGTAACAGATTACACACTATGAAGTCACGCCAGCAAAACATTAAATCCACTCCGCCATCATTTCTAAGCCATCAGAGAATCTTGTGTGTACTGAGTATTCACAAAAGGCTGCCAAAAACTTGGTTTATTGTGTTGGGGTTGTGGCTGTGCTGATGTAAACAGGGTGGTGTTGACTTTATGCATAATGTCGTCTGGTTTACACAAATCTGACTGTCTCTGGGGTTAGCTTTTTAGCAAAGTCTGCACCGTACATCATAGGCGATTTTGCATATCTATGTATTGTGGATATTTTTTTTTAGACAAACAACCCCATAACGTGACGTTTACACTGCAATGTGGGTATTTTTAGATATTGATAGAGACTAAATAATTTCCTCGTCCACGCCATCACAGGGTCTAGTTGATCGAGACTAACAGCTTTGTAACCACCTAGCGTCGAATATTGGCACAACGATCGTACGCTAAAATTTCTATTAGCAAACATGTTTTATTGATTGGTGTGATTCACATTACTACGTACTTAGTAGTGTCGTGGATTGTAAGCACAACATATTGTGCCATTTATCAATGTTATAGTCAAAGTACATAGTCAATGGCCCCTGCAGCCAATGGAAAAAAGCTCATTTGCATAGCTGTGACTGAAAATTACCCAATCCCCTATAAAGATAAAACTGGGAAATCATCTGATCAATAATTGGTTAGGTTAAAAACTGTCTTTTGCTTCACTTAACGTGATGCGAAGACCTAAACTTTGATTGGATGAGACATTCACATATTTAAGAGTCACTCAGATTGCTATCTTCGGTGGAGATGTTATATGGTACAGTGGGGAAAATCAAATTTAAGGTTTTTAATATGTATTTAAAGTATGAGATACAACAAAACACGTATTGAAATGAACATTTTATCATCAATAGTTTTTCTATTGTTGCACATTCATTGCAAAAAGCTTCACATGTAAAACAGCACATCAGATAATCTATTTTAAGGGGGGATGGGCAAGTCATGAAACAAACGTGTCGCCATTTGCTTCACTTTTTTGGGTCTAGCCAATCACAGCTGGTCACGTGACAGATGATACAAAAACAACTCACAGTGTATTGTCTCATTTGTTATGTAGACAGTGTGGTAGTATTATTGGTTGATGTATTTTAAATGTTCAGAGTTATTTGTGTGTGTTGAAAACGGGTTAGAACAACGGGAGAGGGAACTGGGTATAAGAAAGTGGGTTGTGGAAACAAATGCTGAAAAGAGGTGTGGTAAAAGATGGCTTTAAAAGACCGATGCGAGATTTCAAGGAGCTGGGATTTGGGGAATAAAGACTGAAAGATTGTGGGGTGTGGAAAAAAGGTAAAATTAGTATTACGAAGGAAAATTTTGTAATGTGACAACCTCTATAACAATTTGTCGCGACCCCAAGCCCCCTAAAACAGACCAGCTATCTTTTGAGATCAGGCGAGTGTTCTTAATTAGTTAGTTTCAAGAGACTCCCGCTTCTGAATTGTACAAATGGGGCTGCTGAAAAAACAACGTGCAAAACAGAAAAGTACCAAAACTTTGTTATCAAGAAAACAAAGAGGTCGAATTATGGGCCAGATAATCTGCATTCAGGAGCAGGCGACTTCTTACCCGGCAGACCGCCCACAAGGCTGGTTTTATGATCCATTGTGATTCGGATGCAATAACACCATTAACCCATATTATAGATGGTGCGGATCCTTAATGTGGCCAAGTGCACCGCCTGACCTCCTCAGATTTGCAATATTTGCAACAAGACAATCAATTTCTGTAAAGAATGAACATGATAAACATTGCATGCAAAGGTGTTCATATTTTGTACTATGCAGATGATACTTTTAGCTAAGGAGCCAGCCCTTGGGGAGGGGAGGGGATGAAAAATAAAACTATTATTGTTGGTTAATTTTCAGGGCCACTGCCTGTCTAAATGTGTCTGACATTTTCACAGCACTCCCCCCTTCAAAACAATTACCATCAATTGTTCGGACCCAATAAGTGCTAACCAGATTTTCACACCAACCGGCTCTCAAAATTGAAAAAAAATGCATAAAGTTTTTCACCCCCAATATTTTTTTTTGTGAGATAATGGGGGCAAAGTGCTGAAAAATGTGATATATTGTGAGAAAAAGCCACAAAGGAAGGATGTGGAATTTGTGGACCCCTTACAGCCCCACTTATAATTGGCTGTTCTGCTGCACCACACACTTGTCGGCTGCCTAATGCCGAGATAATGCCATTGTCTGGCAATATGATGTACATTATCAGAGGTGCCAGCTTGTTAGTGTTGCCATATGCAAGCACGGACCATTACCCATTAATGAAAGTCCTAATTGAACGGGGAGTGTGACATTTGGGGTGTTGTTGCCCACTAGCCTCGGGCAAGCAGGGTTTCTATTGGTGGGAGCACCTACCCCTACCAGAGGGCCTGCTTGATAGAGACTAGTTGCCCAACTGCTTTAACAGTATCGGTCTTTTGTTACTGTTACAAATTTGGAATTAGGGGATTAATTATTACAAAGTAAATAGTTATTTGAGTAACATTTCGTCAGTATGTTTGTAGACAGTACCTCGAATATCTGTGAAAGTTTCGTAAAGATCGGTAAAGTATTCACTATAGTTTCTTACACAGTCTTATAGTAACATCATGACTTTAGTGCCTTTAATATATAACTTATTTAATATGAGTGTGAAAGATAGTTGTGCTATAGAAGTGTATAAAAACTATATCAAATATCTGTCTGGTCTTCATGAAATTCCTATAGATATTAGAGGAAGATTACAGCCAGCTGTAGACTGACAAAATGCCACTCAAAAACTTTGGAAGATAATTCAATAGTTACAGTTCTTACAAAGACCAAGAAGTTGCTTATGCTCATAACAAAAATCTCTGCTTTTCCAGTCACAATGTTATAAACCAAAACCATAATCATATGAATACTTTGACAGAAAGCACTAAATGGATGGCCAGAAATAACACTCTACTCAGCAAACCGTCAAAACTGGAGATACAAGTATATCGTCTATGAAATATAGCAATTTGGAAGTGAAATGCTTCTAATATTGTCACTGGGGATTAGAAAATTACTGACTGTTGTTTTTGTTGTTACACCGGAAGCATAACACATGAGACAATTATATCAACTTGGTATGAACCAGATAATTGTCGCAAAGTATTGCAAGTATTTGGATGGAAATCAGTCAGATACTCCTACAATTCCAACTCTCCCCATAACATGCAAACAGAAATACCCACAGATCAAGCAACTAGTGTCGCCCACACGGTGGTGTGCATTGCATGATGGGCAGCATATGATAGACAATATTGATTGTCTGTACATGATTGCAGAGCCTCCTTTTTGCATAATCATGATAGATTGCTCTGCCCTTTTCACTGGATCGTGTTCATATTTCATCCCAATGTAAATGTTTACATAAAACTGTCGCGTACGTACGATTACAGAGCGGCAGGTTCCCGTAGCAGGTTCCCGTGGCAGGTTCCCCTGACGCCTCTTGTCGTCTGCATTATTCATGCGCCACAACAAGCGTTGCCATGCGTCTTTTATAACCAGGTCTACTGACAATACTGCGCATCAAGTTTTAAAGGGACTAAGAGGAGAGCTTTGTAGTTTTGCTCTCAGCGGTAATTGGTAAACACTGAGTGTGCATACAGTAGCACCTTCGTATTAAGACCACCCATAGAGACTGGCGTCGTGGTCGCAATAGAAAATTGTCTCTATGAAGGCTTGTCAGTTGAGGGGTCTTGGGGAAGTGGCCTGAGTATGGAGGTGGTCTCTTTACAGAGGTTGTCACAATTGTAGGATATGTTGTATGTTGTTCTCTGGGTTTAGGTTTCTCTTTCAAAGGTTTGGTTTGAAAAAAAACAATGAGATACTGATAGCACTTCCATTAGCAGTGACCTTGTATTTTTGCGAATGCAGTAGGTATACAGCGGATAACTAGTCCATACATTCTGAAATCCATACTGCGCACGAAAAAGTCCATTTTAATACTCTAAAGCCACCCGCATATAATCCCCAATGTAACATACAGTGGAACATCCAACTAAAGGCACCTGTATTAAGAGACGACCGCTGTAACAATACTATGCTGTGGCCCACACTTTCAAAAAAAGAAAAAGAAAAAAGAAAGATCCCTGACCAAAGTGAACCCCCCATAAATAGACGAGCTCTTTATTGAGATCAGTCCAGCGGGGTGGTCTTCATAGAGATGTTCTACAGTTTATGAACTTTTGGCGATTGGCGCCATTTTGCAATGCCTTTCATGGTTCAATGGTGCTTCATTTCCACACAGCACATTGTGCTTTGGCACATCCCCGCCTATGTGCTGTCTTGTGCTGCTTGACTTGGGGCGAGCGACTTTCCCAAAAAGACGAGGTGATCAATAATGCAGGTATCCAGGGCAATTCAGGGGACGCCGTGTCAATTAGAACCTCATATAACATATCGGGCGATTTATTAGGCGCCTCGTAGTCTGTCCAACTCTCGTCTGCTCGCCAGATACTGACGACCTATTGCAGGGTACAGTCGTGTGGGTAACTGGCGAGTTACCATATCAAAGATGGAGGCGTAGCACAGCAGTAGACGCCATATTCACCGTGGTAAAGTCGTGGGGGTAACTTGCAATTTACGATAACGAAGATGGAGGTATAACTAGCCAGATACATACGACATACTGCTGGAGTCGGCAGCAGAGGACATATTCACTGTGGTTGCCTGCAGGGGTAATGCGCGAGTTACTACCCTAAAACAAAATGGAAGCGCAGTCTATCAATCATTAATTTGGAACACAGTCACTCCAGAAAAGTTGGGTGTTACAAGGTATGTACTGACAATTTTTAAACCTAATTTGTGAACTCATTGACGTGTTTATTTTTTGTTTAATATGTGCAATCTAGCTGCAACATGCCTGGTGTCAATACACACCTATCAAACCATGAATTTTATTTCATGAAATTCAAATATTTAAATCATCATAACATTTAAAAAAAATGTATTTTAAGACTACGCCTCCATCTGGTGTTTGGTAACTTCCAAGTTACCCCCACAGTATTACCATGTTAATATTGCCATCTTGTTTTTTTTCCATTTCCATCCAAACTGCTGCAGATTTCAATATTCATGTGTGTGCGAGTTAAACAATTGACTACATGGATTTTATGTTACAGTGAAACCTACAAGTAAGACCACTTCTATGAAGAGACTACCTTTGTAATAAGACCATTTCTCACCCACCTTCATCAAGAGACCACTACGACATCTCCATAAAGGGACCTCCTCCCTGTTCAGATCATTCGAGGCCACTCCCAGTGGGACCTTCATCGATAGATTCTACTGTATGTTTTATAGCTTTTAGGGACAGCTTACGAATTCTAAATCGATCCCACCTCTATGATTTGGCCATTTTTTTACACACCTTCAAAGAAAGACCCCCACAAACCTCCGTGAGGGAGACCACCTCTCTTTTCAGAGATTTTGAGGCCAGTTCAGAATGGTGTTTTAATAAATACGCTATACTGTATGGTACACAGCTTTAAGAGAAAAATCAAGAGTCTTTAATAAATCAAGTACTGTAGCCACAATTTTGTGGGGCAAGAGAAATCGTCTGCATCCGATGTTTGGTATTCATATATTCGGCTGGTTTCCTCTGAAGGAATGTTGTTCAATCAAGGGAGTAGCAGAAGGAATACACGATAGCTCTATTTAAACCAAACAGAGTTTTAGTTTAGAGGAGAATTGTTTGGTTACGCAATGGCATGCTGTTGCTTTTTATTATATTTAAAGTGGTTGAGAGGCGGAGTGAAAAATGATATCTTACACTACAAAGTTAAAAGAAAAGGGTGATTATTATACGAGTGGAAGTGAGAGAGGAAAATATATCACAAGAAGTGAAAGATTTCCTTGTCTCTCTACCCCACTCCATGCCTTCACTAGAACTGTACAATCTGCAAACAGGCAGGCAGACAGACAGACAGGAAGGCATACAGCCAGCCTATCAGTCAGACACCTAGACTAGCAATTCAAAGTATAACCACCCTCGTGGACACGAATCAACACGCAGTAGAAAATAGGAAATATTCACATGGGTTTTATTGCTCAATCATTTATATAAAACAGCATATAAAAGCACATACAGTAGAACATCTATATAAAAACTACCCAGGGAACTGGCTTCAAGTAGTTTCTACAGAAAGGTGGTTTTTTTATGGAGGTTCGTGGGAGGGGTGTCTTTTTATGAATACTTAGGACCGTAAACATGGCGGTAGCGGCCGGTGGTAGAGGTGACATCTTTAAAGAGGTGGTCTCTTCAGAGAGGTGATTTCTTTTTAGAAGTTGTCATAATTGTAAGTTCCCCTGTATATACAAAACTGGCATTCACTATCTTCCTGAAAATAGAAATATACCTCGACAAAAATCTTAAAAGCGAACACTTGACTGCCACTCAAATAACACTAACAGAAAATGTGCACCAAAAGACAGTGTAAATTACACGCACTTCTCTGTAGATAAGTTTGGCTGGTATCTCCACTTGCCATCCATCATTACCAAGGCGACTGGCTCCCACATGACAATTGAGGGGCGTTCAAAGGAGTGGAACATCCCATTATAGAACAAAATATCAGCGACATACTACAATTCAATTTTATGGCTTGTAGCTCAAGTAGCCGGTTGTATTTGCTAAGATTCAAACCATGTCCATTACAAAGAACGCTCACATGCACGCACCCTCACTCACATAGTCAGCAGCCACATTTAAAATCTTATTGGGGCATAGATCTTCAAATCCTAAATAGCATCAATGATACAAGCGAGGAAAACCCAAATTAGGTAATTGTTGCTGCAGCGCTTCTAAAAATAGCAGCACCCTGCAGTTAGGAGGAATCAAGTAACACATTTGTTTCACCTTTACTTGCATCTGTCAGGGCTGAATATGGATGAGTTTGTTGCATTGTCCCGCAGGGAATACCACTAGAGACCTGGTGTCAGGGCGGTTTATGTAAGCTACAGTAGAACCTAGTTATCATGATGTCGCCTATCTGGAATGTTCTCTTATCTCGAGGTTATTTTCATTTTCCTTCAACTACACTACGAACATATATTTTTTGGTTATCTTGGATTATTGCCTAAGCAAACTCATATATAACCAGTTGGTCACGGCTCCGTAGCACCTACGCGTTAAATAGGTACATGCCAGACGAGTGAACGTTAATGTGAGTGGCTGCTGCACGCTCCACAGGGAGGTGAGAAAGGCAGGATGATAATGACCCGGTGTAAATGATGTAAAGTAGACTGAGCCTATTGATGGTAAACTATACTGATCATACATTTGCACATACATTTACAAAGAGTACACTAGATTTTACATGCCTAAAATCCACACTCAGAACTATGTCCTTTCCAAGAGCATATAAAAGCCAACCAAAGCCATTACTCATGCCACACAGACAAACAGTTTCCTGCATTTTGACATGAAAGCATCAAAGAACCTGTGAAGTCTAGCACACTGCAAACCTTGACATTTTAAATAAACATACAGGGTTACAGGGTATATAATTAAAAACACATTGTAATGTATTTTGCGTTCACTTAGGATGTATTTTTATAGTTTTATGAGTTAGATTTATTTAAAAAAAAATAGGTAATACAGAATAGAAAAAAAGGGATGCGGTACAGATGCCAACAATAACGGGATATACATGTACCAAATAAGGCTTAAAACGAGGCACTCCCACCCCAAGGATATAGAAAAAGCAACTCATGTACACTCTTCTTCAACACCATTACATTATTATTGCACAGCTGCAGGCCCCGGTCTGTTTCATCCTCCTCACCAGTTCACTCCTTTTACCCAAAAGCAGACAGCTTTAGTGGCAAAATAGGAGGCACTTTGAAGTCATGTGGTGTGCAAAATCGTCTGCGGGAGCCCCATGTGTGTGTATCGGTGCACGATAATGCGTCTCTGTGTAACCATATAAGGGCAGTCACGTGATGGATGAAATATCTATGCATGCGGACAGCAGGAGAGGGCTATTTTTAGCCTGCGTGGTCTTGAGGGCATTCAGACTTGGAAATTTCGGCAGTAATCTTTTACATGTGTGTGTTTTCATTTACAGTCTTCTTTTCTGTTCACTTTGTTGTCTCTGTTCACTTCTGTTTTCTTCTGTTCTGTTCTCGTGTTTTGTCTTCGCTCTTCTCTTCTCTTCTCTTCTCTTCTCTTCTCTTCTCTTCTCTTCCATTCTCTTCTCTCTATTAAATTTGAAAATAACGTATTGTAACACTGGATTATGTACAGTGTTAAAGAGATCCCCGTAGACCGACAATGACTTCCTTATAACCACCACAAGATATAGTAATCAAACATCAAAATTTACCATAAAAGCTTTCCTTTACCCTAGTCAGTCAACCATGAAATGGATGTGTACGCTGAGTAGAAGTGGCCCAGCTAGTACTGAGTGACATACCCCATGAGATGTGTACCGTGCCATTAAGCCAAATTTATTAATTGAACCATTTGGCCTGCAGTTGTACCTCTCAAGATTTTATAGTACTTCTATCCTACAGCACGACAAAATGACATGACAACAATATACGGTATAATTACTGTGAGGAATGGTAATATGAGAGGAACAGGCTGAAAGTAGGGGGATGTGGTGGGAAAAGAGGCAAAGATAAGGAATGCGTGAGGGCACGTAAGCTATGGGGAGAAGCCTGGAAATTGTGGGATGTGAAGCTTCCAAATCGAGGAATGTGAGATTTATTGACCCCTTGTGACCCGCCCTCCTCGGGTTAGAAGTACTATTGAAAACTATTTTGTAAGAAGTACTATAAAATCCAATTCTAATAAATCTCTTTTCACTACGCAATAGTTGATTTGATTTGATTTTTATTTATTAGAGTGACATAGTATATACAAATCATGAAATTATAATAATGCATAAAATATGCCTATATCAAGCCCTTCAGACTTAGTCACTTACAAAGAAAACAAAAAGGGTACATAATAGATACATAATAGATAGTACAAATATCAAATATCAAGTAACACTAGGTACAGACTATCAGTCAGTTAGGATGTGTTTTGAAAAGGAGACTTCAGACTTGAAAACGGCTTAATAAAAGAAGTATACAACTTTAAAAATTTGGCTTGATGGGCAGCATTAAAGAACTACAAAACTACATTTAGTTGAAGTTCTCTACAACGTGGTACTTTTGACTTCCATTTTTGACCATGCTTTACTCCTCCGTGCCTTCAAGCTGTGAAGTTTCTCATCTGTCAACTGTTGACTCATTTGCTGGTTGCTTTTGGTCTTTTGACTAAGTCCCAGTTTTAGTAAATAGTGTCCTTGGAGGAAGCGCAGGGAATTTATTTTAGCAGACTACATTCAAAACAATAAGATTTTTTACATATGGATCCGTTAACGTAGATAAAAGTACTGAAAAGACACAAAATGACATTGATAATATTACTAGATTACTTCTTTGGATACACTCCATGTGCCAAACCCGCTACCATATGTACCCCAGCCTTTTGTATTAAAAATATCGTCTACTGATGTCATAATACTATAAAGATATGGACAATATGGACATTTTTGCTAGTTTTTCACTTTCCACTCACATTTTTGCTCTTTTCCCACTACAAACACAATGCATTTTTGGGAATTTCCCACTTCAGTAATACCAAAAAAGCAAAATTCCCACCTCACAATTACCTTTAATACCATCAATCCCCTTCACATATTGAAAGGTCATCAGCGCCCTGCAGCTGAGTTGCTTATTTCAAACGTGACAAGCGCTCATCCCATCTGTTCTGGTAAACATCACATGTATACTCCGCCCCCGCTCACATTTTTACTTTGCCAGAGAGCATTAGTCTTAAGACAAGAACATATAATTGGTATTTGCACGTTCTTGAAAGAGTTTGAATTAGGGAAAAGTTTGTAAAAGTTTGAAATGTATATGAGTGACATTGTGTCCGTATAAGTTTACAACCTTTAATATATGTGAATGTTTCATACAGATCGGGTAGTATTTTCTTGCAGTTTCACATTTAGCTCTATCGTAAATTCTTGACTTTAGCACCTACATGTATTACGCTGTAATTCTATATTAAGCCATACTCACATCATACTAAATCTTGTTTTGAACATTGACTAGTACACTATCTCGTCTTCATTGTTATATGCTGACTGTCAATTAGTTTTATTGTACTCGATATGTGTATATGCATAAGGTACTATCAGATTTCATACCATTTTGGCATTCAACGTTTGTTGAAGATGTGTATATCCATTAAAATCAATTATTGACTCAAAATTATTCCAATCTTTTGAGATACTCCTCTAAATATTTTTAACTCTCACAAGAACCTGAAAATACCAACACAGTTTCTTCTCACTTTGCCAGAAAGCATTAGACTTGAGACAAGAGCATGTAATTGGAAAGGGGTTAAACTGTAATCGTATTAGCCTGTTCCAGGTCTTGTTTATTTACAAATGGCACAGACTAAAATTCACTAAACAAGGTAAGTAAGCAAATGTGGCGTTTTCAAGGGAAGGCGTTTATAAGGGGCCAAGACATCCGACATTTCTGGTCTTCTATCTTGTATTTTTTTTCTAACCTTTCCCTACATCTTACAAATTTTCAGCCTTTCCTCATCTCTCTTATTGTCTTATTTTTTTGCCCTTTGGTCTACATCCCTCATTTTGAGTAGTTTTCCCACATCCAACTTCCCTGTACCCCACCCCACCCCTTACACACCAATGGTACACACCCAGTCTAACAAGGCGAGTATGCAAATGTGGTGTTTTAGTCTGAAAGGTTGAATCTGATGCTGAATAGATGAGTCCAACTGATACATAGGAATCATTTCATTCAAGGAGATATATATATGTACTACTTTGGGGTTGGCGTGGTTTACAAAGGGTAAAGAAATCCCAGATCCCTCTTTTTGGCTTCTTCCCCACATCCACAATTTCCAACCTTTTTCCAAATAATACTTATTTGACATAAATCCCTACATCCCTTCTTTTCACCCCTTTCCCTGCATTCCTTTTCACCCCTTTCCCGTACATTCTCATTTTCACGGTTTTCCCCACATCTCTCTTTTGTCAATCTTTTTCACACAGCCCTCATTTTCACCCTTTTTTCTTACAATTTTTTGTTTTAACCTTTTCCCAACATCCCTCTTTCTTTTAACCTTTTCCACAAATCTCACTTCCTATACCCAATCCACCCCTTTAACCACCAGGGTCATCACAGTGTGGATATTAACAAGTACCGTGGTCCAAATGTCACTGTTATAGACTTGCACAATATTAAAGCCATGCTTCATACGAACTGTCAGACCTTTCTGACATTTATCATTGCATGCAATAAGCCTGACTAATACCTGCTTTTAGGAAAAAGCGTCTTGTAATGTATAAAACCAGTATTGGGGCCTAATAAATTATTCAAACATATATGTAGTTAACAGCGAGCGGGTAGAAGCTAGTCTTATGCCCAACTCAGCTGTAGATGAGGGTTCTATGGGTAAAACACACTGTGTGTACATGTAATGATGCATAAACAGATTGTGGGGGTCTATAAGGAAATAGTATGTAGGGGGGAACGCTGGAAGAAATGATGAGTGGAGCAAAGGGTGGGGCAAGAGGGATGTGGGATAAGGGGCAAATTGGGGGAATATCAAGGAAGTGGGATTTGGGACAAAGAAGGATAAAATAAGAATAAAATGTTTATATGACAGTTCTTTATACATGCTTTATGTCCAAATTTCAAAATGCTTTCCAAAATGCATAAAGTTTTACGAGTCGACAATAAAATGTCCTCTTCAGGGTTTCTGAGTTTGAGATCCCTTATAACACCCCCCAACAGGGGTGCTATGGGCAAAAGCATTGTGCACCGACCCGCAAGCTGACACCCAATAAGGATTTGCCATCACGCCATGTCAGTGTCACACGGGCTCTATACGTTTCACGTGCTGTAACATAATCAGGCGAGGCGTGCAAGCCGAGCGGGGGACACTGAGAGGCTTTTACAGCTAATTGATGACCGTACAGTGGAGCCTCGTTATATCGACATCGCTTATCTCGAATTTTTTAGTTATCACGAACTTAATGTCATTTTCCCCTCAAACCAAATTATGAACATGCTGTAGAAAAGCTTGGCATCACAATATCGCATATCTAGAATTTTCTGTTATCTCGAAGTCAGTTTCATTTCACTTCAACAACAATAGAATCATGTGTTAGAACCTTGTTATCTCGACACTATTTTTATGGAATTTCTGTTGTTATCTCAAGGTTAGTTTTAATTTCCCTTCAAAGAGAGGGATGTGGGATTTCAAGGAAATGGTATGTGCGAAAAACTTAAGATTTGTGGGGTGTGTTAAAGGCCAAAAAATGAGGGATGTGAGATTTCTGGACCCCTTATACCTTCCCAACTGCAGATCCACAATGGGACTGATGGACAACAGTGGCCAATAGCTAGTCAGCTCAAGCCTCATTGTGAAGATGTCTGTTTACACTGACCCTTATGTGTAGTGGACATGTCACCATCTGTATTGCTGCTCACCATTGAGGAGGATGCGTGATGGTCACTCAAGATCCAGCACTTCTCTCTACATATACACCCAACCAAAGGTTAGGTCGTCACATCAATTTGTTCTGTGCTAGACATCACCACTAAAGCACTAGACAAACTCTTGCTTATCAGCTAATGATCTAGGTTATGGTAGCTATGCTATAGCTTTAAGGGATGAAACAGATATGTTCACATTCAGCCACTAGTATGAGCTGCTCTGATTGGCTGCCAGCACAAATAGCGTTATGGATTTTGACTTACATGACATTGATAAATGGTACACTAGACTGGGGTGTATATATGAAGTTATAACGGGTCCATAAATCCCACATTCTTCTCAGTTCGTCTCATTTCACACACTGAAGTTGTTTTTTGCCATATCCCATACATTGTCAGTCTCTTTCCCTAAATTCGACTTCCTTAATACTCCATATCCCTCTTTTTTGTCATCTTTCCTAACATCTCTATACCTTTTGCCACTTTTCACACAACACTCTTCCTCATAGACCCCCCCTGCCCCCCCCCCCCCCCAACCACCACCACCGCTACCAGCTTCCATGTGTATGGCATAGAGAGGTGACTACTGTAGGGAATGAATGTTTGATGCAAATGTGCCGGGGGAATCTGTTTTATGTCTGTTTTCTCTAATCTCTCTAATGTGTCTCTATCTCTGCTCTGTAATCGTAAATAAGTCATTATCAATGCACGTGCGCTCTACAGTTCGACAAAATCAGATATTTTTATACGCGGCCAGCATTGTAATGTTGGCATGAAGCTTTCCACATGTATACCATAGAGTATAGCGTGTGTATGGAGGTGGGCGGGTTGGGTAGAGGGTATCGGATGTGGGTTGTGGAAAAAGGACTGAAAAAAGAGCACTGTTGTGTGGAAAAGGCAAAGACAAAATGAGAGATGTGTGGAAAAGGCTGAGAAAATAGATTGTGGGAAAACAGGCGGAAAATAACCATGTGGGGGGAAATGCCACTTCCTGAAGAATGTGGGATTTCAAGGAAGTGGGACGTGGAAAGGAATGCCACAAAGACCTATGTGGGGTTGTGAGACTTCCTGACCTCTTATAACAATCACACATACATCTCACATCATTTCATATGATGACAACTTACTTGTTAAATGTTGGCACAAAACTTCCACATGTATACCGTAGAGTATGAATTCGGTATGTACAGTAAGGACTGACCTCAATAGTAACTAGTTATCTTCATGTTAAAATGAAGTTAAAGTCCCGCACTGATAGTGCTTGTGGAGTACATGAATATCATATAAATACATCAGCATCAACAGCACAAACTACTGGCAGATCTAGGTTTTGGAATAGGTTGTGGGGGGGGCACATACAGGGTCTTCAGGGGCTTCATACGTGCATTTGATAGCAGATATACCAAATACTCAATGAAAAATAAATAATCTATTTGAAAAGGGTGTGTGTGCGTCCATTGCCGCCCACCCCCACCCCATGCACCTGCCTAGTATTGTAACAGCAGCAACAGCAACATCACTATTTCACTAGACTGATGTAAAACTCTTTTTCTTCACCCATGCAGACTCAGAATGCCAATACAAATACACGAAATGGACCAGGAAATTGCATTAGTAGAGGATTTACTGACTGCGCCCATCATATATTTATGCATTGACACTGGCGGACACTCAGACACCAGAGCGGCAGGCTCCCAGCTGAATAATTGGGTCACATAAATGGATTATCTTCATTAAGTTGAAGGCGACTCAATGGCGGCAGCTCTACTAGTGGTACAGTCGAACGTCTGTATTCACATGGGCAGATCCAGGTTTTCGCACTGAAGGTATCTCATTGGTTTTGTACGATCGATAGCAAACATGGACCCCTTGGATCTCTCCATGATAAAGACCCAGAATTTCAATTTATTATTTATTGGGGGAGGGAGGGGGGGCAGAGCCTTAGAAGACAACCATTTGGGGGTGGGGGTGGGGGGTGGGGGTGGGGATATGAAAAATGAAACCATCATCGTATTTCAGCCTTCCCCCATCCCCAACCCACTCGCTTAGATTTATTTGAATTTTTCAGAACACCCGACCCCTAAAATTACTACCATTTTGCAGGGCCACCCTTGTAACATCGTGATATCTCAATGAGGCTATATAGGCATTATATTAGTTATTGCAACACTGAATATATGTGGAGTGTAAAAGAGATTCTCGCAGACCGACGATGTCATTGTAAGTGCCAAGCAGATTTACAATATTTTATGTACAGCTGTGATGCTTCTATCATATGATGCTTTTCGTCTGCTATTCTGACCTTGTCTCCAGTGAAATGAAATGTTTGTAGATGCATCTACCAGTTAAAATTGGACATAAACTGTTGAAAATATATCTTATTTTACAGTCGAAGTCCATACCTGTTATAATCAGAAGGCATTAAAGTCATGATTTTACTATAGGACTATGTGGAAAACTACATACTTAAGTACTTAATACTTGTCTGATCGTCTTGATACTTTACCATATTCTTTGACAGGTTTCTCCCTGAATACTGACAAAAAGACATTTGGATAGGCCTATATGTGAAACATTAGGAGAAAATCTTTTAATTTTGACTGTCTACATTAACTAAAACTACCCAAAATGGTTCTAAAACGTGTCATCTTTACCCGATGGAGGGTCCCATCAATCTTGCCTTTTTCAATCCACCCGCTTCAAAACTAACAATTGTACATTACAGTGATCAAATATGGTATTTACCCAGTAAAACCTTTTCAAGAATGCAATTGCATTGCTATTGATCGATCGTTTGTGGCATCAGGCAATGCAAAGCTCCTCTGATGAGGCAAAAACTGCACCAATTGAAGACGATGATACAAGAGACATTATTTGCAATGGAGTAATGAGAGGAACCGGGTTCCATTAGCAATATTTGTATTCATTATCAATGCATTTTCTGTGTTTTTGTAACACTGCACTGGTGTAGCAACTGGTAATGTGATAGCAGTATATTTGCATCAGAACTTGCCTGGCCACATCTATACAAAGACCACCTGTATGATAAGACAATTTTTTTCATAAACAGATTACTTACATAAAGAGACCATCTCTATAAGAAGAGATTTTGCAGTCATAAGCAGATCAGAGTGAACCTCCACGAAGAGACCACCTCCCTACTGACACCCTTTGAGTTCAGTCACCGGTGGTCTTAATAGAGAGGTTCTACTGTATAAATTATCGATGCATTTTCTGTGTTTGTGTAGTAGTAAAAATGTAGCGACTGGTAATTTCATAGAACATTGGGTGCCAGTGGAATATTCATGAGGATTTGATGATGTAATAGTCTTGGGGTTTGCATTCTTGAGAATGACAAGTGAATACTCCTTTGCAATACAAAATCACTGGCATGTAAAGATACGGGTTCTTCAGGTAGTAAGCTGTGGGGGAAAAGGTGGGAAAAGGAGGGATGTTGGATTTAATTTGTGGGATATTGGGAAAAGGCCAAAAGAATTAGTGATGTGAGAAATAAGGGCAACATAATTAGGGGTGTGGGATTTCTACTTAAACCCCTTGTAAATCCCATGTAAAGTTTGTCTTGCATACAAATATTAAAGCCATGAGAATGGTATGTACAGATTTGTTAACTTACAGATTTATAGAGGAAAACGGACAGCAGAGTATTATTTAAAGTAAAAAAATCATATACAATAATTGTACTGATTTATTAACAGTACTCGAGAAAAATAAACCATTAGCCACAACAGTACTTAAGAGCAGTACCCAAGAAGTACTACTCAATGACAACCATCAGATGTCAATTACAGCCCTAGTCGTGATGTCCCCGTCTGACAATGTATAGTTCGAGTCATCACCAGGAAGTGGCGATAGGATTACATATTAGCGCTGATGTGCGGTGGCTGTCCCGTTCTGTCAACTCTACAGTGTCCACTTGGCTTATGTCCTTGGTGGCTCATTTTTCTGAGTGCCAATCATGACAGCTGGTGTTGCTGCTGGCGACCGTGGAACGTGTTATATGTTATGTGTGATGATGAGATGATGGTGCCGGTTTAAGGATAATAATAGCGTATTGTGTGACATACATACTCTATTGAGAGCTGCAGGATTGATGTCATTTTGGTATGTAGTGCATTTTGGCCGAGCTGATTTTTTTGCTATTTTACACCCATTTATTTAGACGAAAATGAGGCAATTTTTAGGCATAGTTAACAATGCCAAGTACAAATCGTAACTCACTAGCAGATCCAGATTTTTCTTTTGAAAAGCGGGAGCAGCGAACTGAAGGGATCACAGGGGTTGCACTATCAATCGATAGAAGATATGTAAGTGACTGTGTGGTGTTTTACACCAGGTCATTGGCACATGCAATTAACGGCAATTGATCATTTCTCGTATGCTTGCATCGGCAGCAGCAGATTCAGTGGCACAATGCTAATCACTCATACAGACACTCACACACTTTCTCAGCACAATGACCTGTACCTAATTAACGCGTAGGATCCATGGAGCAGTGTTCAACTATTTAGTGATGAGTTTGCTCAACACCCACCACCAGACCAGACCAGGAATCAAACCTACGACCTTCTGATCACCAGTCCAACTCCCAATCCACTCGGCCACTGAAGCGCTCCACAAAAACTACAAGAAATGAAAACACATTTGTAGAAAAAGAGGGGTCGTGTGCACACCTTGAGTTCGTGGATATGCCGAGGAACTAGGCTGTTTTTGTACAAATGAATCACATAAGGCTAGCAGCATGACGTAATTCCTTGTTACTGTTGTGAGAACAGCAGCACTACACAGGACAGAAACAGACGAAAACCGCTAATTCAAAGGTCAAACTGACCTTTGTAAGATAACTTCCTGCACAAGTCCCCCCCCCCCCACACACACAGTTTTTGAAATACAACTGATGTGTCTAGAATGTCTGCTTTCTGCTTTCAAAGATGCATATTGTAATTGAACTTGGTACTTTTAATCCCACGGTAAAGAAACCACACATTTGGCAAACAGAAAAAAGCTGTTCGATATTCTGAACTCTTATACCCCCCGCCAAACCCCACAAAAATAGAGTTATAAAAATGTAAGAGCACAAAGAATCCCTAATCCCCTGCATGCGGGAATCTGGGTCGTGCAAGTGTGTGGGATTGTCAGATGATCCATTGTAAGCCAGCGATGAAAAGCATGAAACGACCTCAACAGGGTTTGAAATATGGCATCAAAAAACTTTGATGAATGCTTGTGTCTTTGTTCTTTGCCTCTGATGTCTTGACAAATGCACTGATATATGCAATAACATTACAGTAAACGCTCTTTAACTTCTACTCGTGTGATTACCCCTTTCTCCCATGTTTGTTTAAATGGTTTAGGTTTTAAAATTTGTTGCATAGATCAAACTTTCAGCCCCACCTATTCGGCAATCAAAGTCGATTATTTTCACCAACTTTTTGGATCTTTTTTCTATTCTTATAAGAACCTGAAAAGACCGAAAGTCAATAAGATGTAGAGTGATGAAGACGAGATAAGATACATGAAAAAAAGCCACACATGATGACGTCTAGACAACACATTCACCTATCAACAGTCACAATTTATAGTTGATGTGAGCTGCCAGAGACCAGACTATCAATCTCATCTAATGGATTTTCAATTGTAATCCTGGGACCTGAGAATCGATCCATGGTATAAAATTGGTCCATTCCTTTTGCTTTACGACTCCGCTAAGAGTTACGAATCCGGATATTTGGCTATCTTCAGGAGCGGGGTGGATTAATAATCTTTAAGTGGGGCGGTGTTACACAAATTCAATATTAGAGTTCATTGATATATGGCGTATGATGTGCTGAGTATAATCTAATTTAGGCTGTAAAATGTTTTATCAATACTGTACAAAGTATTGCATAACCTACTATATGCGTTCTATCAAAGCTCTTGATGGGCATGATAGCGGTCAAGAAATCCAGCATCCCACCCTTTTTACTTTTACACCCACTTTCCACAATTTTCAGAGTGTTTTTCCCACATTCCACTTTCTAGAATATCCACAAGCATGTTATTTGGCCTTTTCCAAATATCCCGTTTCTCCAGTCCTTTTAATCACACTACAGTTCCTTATAACGCCCCCCCCCCCCATCCCGCTAGAGTTTTCAAAAAAAAAAACTAGTGTTACTTCACTATTTTGATATTTTGATATTTTACATGTGTTAAAAACTTACACAAGTACAAAAATAACTCAATAAATAACTGGTTTATGTATATGTTTCAACAATCAAGCCAGCAGACATAGGACTGTGTGGATCAACTCCAATCTTACCCTCGTGTTGACTAGTTTGACGTTGGATCAACGTAGATACGTAGTAGTTGAATTTATGAGTTATATATCACTCTCTCTTGCTTTAACAGTAGATATACCACCCTCTTGCTTTAGCACGGAGAGGATAGGGACACCGTACCAACAACATTACCATGCAAGATTGAGTACATAGGGAACAGTCCAATGCACCTAATGTGATGCCCTGGGAATTGGGCAGTCAGATACGCCCACGTAACACATGAATCAGATACATAGTTTATTGCTGCATTTGCAAATAGAGACCATCGGAGGCGCATCACTCCCCTGGTCTTATTGGAGAGTTATAGGATTTTATGACAGTTAGAGTATGAACAGTTGTTGCTCACAATTTTGTGATATATTCTCTCCACGCATGTACACACATACAATATGAAAGTTCCAGTTCACCATAGGATTATCGAACCAACAGATTTCTCTTCGAGTTTTACCTCACAAATACATAAATGTACCTTTACACTTATTGGAAATTGATCTTAAGATTATAAATATGAAATTTTATGCTATGCCAAAGCATTTAGTTTCTTATTTTCATTTCTAAAACGTTCTCTCACATCTCTCTAGTAAGCTTCTAGTAAGGATGATTATGTCATGACAGATATACATAAAGACAAGCTGGAGAACACATCGAAAAACACTAGCGGGACTCGACCTCACAACCATGGATGGCAGACCAGAATAACCCCATTATCCCAAGCAGCGAGCTGTTAGAATGTTAAACGGATTTCTGGCGGTGTTCACCTAGCATAACACTTGGGCAGTTATCATGTCAACCCACAGCTTGTGGATTTGACTCACACAAGAGGGGGAAAACATTAGATTTAAAATCTAAATGTGCTTATTTACGTTCGTAATGCACTGTTATCATGGTCTATCGGCTTTACATTTACACCAGTTCTTTGGCATAAATTCTCAACTCCCTGGAGGAGGTTACAACATTTGCCACCGTAGCGCATGGTGTTCATTGCTCACATCATCATTAATCGCCTAACCTGTACCGTTTTAACATGCAGGTACCATGGAGCAGTATGCTACATATCAGAGATGAGCTCACTCAATACCCACCACAAGACCCATTCACGAATCAAACACACGATCTTCTGGTCACAAGCCCAACTTCCTTTCCATAGCAGACAACAAAAGCTTCTTTTTTCCATGTTGCTTCAGTTTGTCTTACCATGATATTAAAATAATCATCCAAATCCAGTCTATTGTGATGATAATCAATTGATTGACAAGGAACCTATGTTTTCAAAACCACTATCATTATAAAGTTTAGATTGGAATTGGATGATTATTTCTATTGCAAGGTAATACAAGCTGAAAAAACATGAGACCACATGCTACATACCTGATAAACTCTATTTTAAGTCCTTTTTGTTTCCATTTGCAGCGCAGTGACCTGGGTCTGGGTCTGTCTCCGCCGGCGCGCTGGTCCTCTGCCACCGAGACTACAGACGCCACGGGCGGCGCCGAGGATGTCAACGGCTTGCTAGACGACAGCATCGATGGGGCCACTGCGGCACCACTGGGTATGGCAGATGATGACGAGCGTAAATGTAAGGCATTTTCTCTGCGATGATGTATATTGTAGCGTAGTTGAAGGTATGGTGTATTTTAGCATAGTTGAAGGTACGGTGTACTTTAGTATAGTTGAAGTTATGGTGTACTTTAGTATAGTTGAAGTTATGGTCTACTTTGGTACTTTGGTATAGTTGAAGGTATGGTGTCTAGCGGATCGACTAAAGTCCACTTTTTTTTGCTAGAATACTTCAATTCAACTTGAATTGTGGTGGCCGCGCCCATCTTTGACAATGGTCGCCAGTTTGAAATCTCTTTTGGCATCCTGTCCGTGCTGTTTATATACTATGTTTGTAAGAGTCATGCTGCCAAAATTGATGTTTGTTAAATCAAAATAGATATGTTATGCTTATCTGCTAAAAAGTGGTGGCCATCTTGAAAAAAATGGCCGCCATCTTGAAGTTTCTATTGGGGAGGACTTGTCCTTTGGATGTTTGAATACATTCTTTTACCAACTGGTGGTCATCTTGAAAAATGGCCGTGATCTTTGAATGTCACCTGGCTGGAATTTTGTTTTGCAATCAAACTCATATACATGTATATACATGTCAACTGTAATGCGTGTATCATCAACTGAAGTATTTTATGGCTAACCTGCTCCGCTAGTACTCTACATCGTAGTTCAGTGTATGGTGTACTTAAGTGTAATATAGTTGAAGGTATGGTAATCTAATGTGTGTTTTAGTGTATGTAAGTTTACTAATGTATGTATTTCTAATCTCTCCTCCCACTCTCTCTGTTTGCTATAGAAAGCATGTTCTTAACATTATATTATTTTCGTGCTCCATCAGAACATTTATGGGGTGGGTTTATAAGGCCTAGAAATTAGGGATGTCTGCTAAAAGGCAGAAAAATGGGATCTGGGATTTCGAGGTAGAGCTAGGTAGCAGGATGTTTAAAAAACGGCTTAAAATTTGTAGGATGTGGGGAAAAGGCCAAAAGAAGAGGATGTGGGAACAAAAGCTAAAATAATTAGGGGTGTGGGATTTCTTGACCCCTTAGAGCCCCCACACCTCACTTATATTCATCTTAGTTTGTACTCATTCTTATACCACTACCATATAGCTTGATAATAGTACTATACATTTCCAGTTTTATTTTCTTACGTCACATTATTAGTACTAGTGGTAGTATCCTATTTAATCTTTACTTTCATGTTACATATTGTCTTTTACATTGTTGTGTCCTATTGCATGTTACATACATGGCCACATTTCAAGCCATGTCAATACTCTAAATAAATTCCTTTCAGATCAATAAATTTTAATATATTTTGAGTTTAAAAGGACATAAGTTAATTTTATTTTCAAAATCATTAATAAATGTAAAGTGATATTACAGAAGGTCACATTGATATAACTCGATTTCATAAATAATATACAATTATTTCACTTTTCTTATGTCCACCACTGCTATAGCTAAGCGGACACCGTCGGTCAAGCGGAATGGTCACTCCTCTCCTGTCTACTGCCCACTGGCCCGAGATGAGATAGATGATGGCACTGGCATTGACGACGATGATGAAAAGGTGCAACCTTCATTGTAATTATGGGTCCCAGTATCATGAGGGTGGCGGGAATATATATAGTATGAAAACTATGCAAGCGCTATTTTTATTTATTTAAAAACTAAAAAGGGTAACTAAATACAGAGATGCAATGGGAGCCATAACATCCATTGTAGTCTGGATATATACTCTAGTTACAGAATAAACTTAATCATTTTGATTTATTGTTATAAGCTGACTCAGTCCTCTGCCACCGAAATTTAATATGTTTCATATTCACTCTATTCCTGTCTCGCGACCAGGAAGTTGTTTTCGTTGACTGCATTTAGTTTACTTTGTACTAGAAAATATTTTAGTAACTTTCGTAATTTCTAGCAGCTTTCTAATAAACTTTCAAAATGAGCATATTTAAACAAAAATGAAAACAGCAAAAAATAGAATGCCACATGCAATCAGCCTTATGTACTAAATAATTGTTTTATGTTTATACATTTTATTAGTTGTTCAATCAATAATTACAATGCATGAATTATATAATTGTTGTCAAAATATACAAATGAAAAAAATTGATACTCATCATCATATTTAACATAAAAAACAAGAAACAAAAAGACAAAAAATGAACAACAACATAACTAACAAAAAATCAATATATAATTCCTTTTATAAAAATGATCCAAAATATATAATCTTAAAAGCGTTCTTGCTCTACACTGTTACCCGGGGCCTAAAATCTGTTCCAATTCAGCCGTTGGCTCATGGACTATTGTGACTTTGTTGTAGATTGTGATCAATGTAGGAGGCATCCGGCACGAGACGCTGGTGTCCACTCTGCTGGCCAAGGCAGGCACCCGCCTTCACCACTTGGCCAAGCACCACGTCCCGGGGACCTCGCGCGAGTACTTCTTTGACCGCCATCCTGGCGTGTTCAGCACCGTCATGGATTACTATAGAGGAGGTACATCACTTGTCATATTTTTGCATCTCTTTTGTTTTATTTCAGTACAAAAGTGTATGTTTCTTCATTTCTGTGTGTCATCAACCAAAAATACATTCTATTTTATATATGACATTGCGTGAGTACTTTTGACTCCCACCCTGTCCCGTTCAGTACCGTCATGGATTACTATACAGGAGTTAAAGTACTTTTCATGCTTTGGTTTTTCTCCTTTAATTGAGTACAACTCAGCGTATCTTTTCTTCATTTTGTGTAGGTGTGTGCTGTTGGAATAGGACTGGTTTTGTATCATCAATCATAAGATACTATTACTCCATAAAGAAACCATCTTTTATTAATGCCATTTGAAGGCAGTCCGCCAGGTGGTCGTAATAGAGATGGCTTTCTTTACTATAGGTGTGGTTATAATGCATCTCTTAATTGTGTGGGGGTGGTTTTCTTCACTATAAAAACAAACGCACAAACAGCACAATCCAAGCCTTTCTTTTTGTGTTTTGTCATGAATTAGCTCATCTCATCTCATCTTATGTCCTTGAGAGGAGGTAATGAACATCTCATTAGTGTAATTTTTCCACCCACAGATAAACACTTTGAAAAAATCTCTTTGGAGCTGCCACGAATGATGGAGACGAATTAAGCCGTGTCCAATATGGCACC
This sequence comes from Streblospio benedicti, assembly GCA_019095985.1. Taxonomy (NCBI): domain Eukaryota; kingdom Metazoa; phylum Annelida; class Polychaeta; order Spionida; family Spionidae; genus Streblospio; species Streblospio benedicti. The sequence goes on from CM032664.1 coordinate 3,633,956, forward strand.
AGCCCAGGAAGACACATATGCGCAGTATTGATTGGTCGCCAAACAAAATTGCATCATGAGGGCCCAACACGGGGTCCCATAATAAGTTCTGTGTCCCATGTCCATTCTAAGACATTACAAAAGTCCATGCATAAATTGTTATCATGATGTCCGTATGCACCGACCACAACTATCGTAGTACCATTTCTGCCATCAGGTGGCTACAAACACTTGCATTGTGGGTATTTTTAGACAAACAAGAATCAGTCTCTATCTTTTTCCTCGTGCTACACCATCAAAGCGTCTGGTTGATTGAGACTAATAGGTTTGTAGCCACCTTGCGTCGAAAATGGTACTACAATAATTATTTGGATATATGCCACATAGCAGCAACAATCGTACGACGTTTGTACTCATATAGTTCGATAGGCGAACTGGTGTATAGAAGAAATGTGCGCATGTCTTGCCTACATATTTATATAAGGACATTATCCTTTTGAATTGCCCGTTGTATTACAATATGCGATATTCATTAATTCAGTTAATCAGTGAAAATCTAAAAAATAAATGATAAAATTTCGGCCCAAATGTTGCTAGAAGGATATGATAATTTTGAGTATAAGAAAATAAAAAGTCAATGTTTGATTTTGTACATGAGTATTGAGAGTAACCTGCAAGATTTTAATGAAATTCATCATACAGCATATCATTATCTAGTGAGAAGGGATGGATGTGTGTGTGTGTGTGTGTGTGTGTGTTGTGTGTGTGTGTGTGTGTGTGTGTGTGTGTGTGTGTGTGTGGTGATGGATGTGTGTGTTATAGCTGTTGCCTAATCGATTCCTATACATCTATTGCAATAAAATATGTTTAAACCAAAGATTCTACAGGCTAAAATGGTGAAAAAATGGCTGTTGTGGTGTCACGTTTATCCCATGTAGTGCCCTATCATGTCTGTGCCCATATTATACAAGCCAGTGGCATAAACCCAAGACGAATAGTGGGAGAGGTCAAATTGCATGTCTTACACACGCGGCTATTTCCTTAGCGTGCTGAACAAATATCGGTTGGAGAGATGCATACAAATGTCTGTGATCCTCGCTTTATCACTCATGTTGTTTTCCAATTTCGGGTGGAGGGTTGTAAGGAAAATGCAATGTGGGAAGAAAGGGTGAAAATAAGGGGGGGGGGGGAGGAGCCCCAACTATGCTGCCCCCATCGTCCAAAGAGAAAGAAAATAGGGGCGTGGAATTGTATAGAAGTAGAATGTGGGTAGAATTTTTTCCACCCAAAGAGGGATGTGCGAAATAAGATCAGGAAAAAGAAAATTAAAAGCATTTGTTCCTTATGACTGATAACTCCTTCCCAACTATATGAGCCTGCTTTTGCCTATGAATGTTAATAAATGGGGCCCACAGTACACTTCTCCTAGAGACACTTCTCTATTAGGGACACCTCACAAAGAGGGGGACATTTTCAATATTTTTCTATATATTGTTAATAGAGTGTTTTCCTAATAGGAACACCGCTGTAATGCTAGCAAACGACTGAACGTGAAAGGGACGATGGCAAATGCCTCAAAAATTAACATCTGGGTTTAGTACCATCTTTTAGCAGATAATATATATTACTCCTAGTGTCTACTAACTTTACAATTACATCGGTTGGCATTAGACGGCATCGTTATTTTGTATGCAGGTGTAGACCTACCAAAACAATAAACAGTGATATAGATATCAAACTGTACAGCGCACCTGCAATGGGGACATGGTGTTCCCTTTCCCACCCACCAGTGTTGCATTGTGTTAATAAACAGAAAGTGTCGCTTAACGTGATTATGTGTCCACGTCAAATCTCACAAAATAACGCTGTGAAGGAGTGTCGGATAGGGAGCCTTCCCAATGCTTACACACCATTGAAAATAAACCCATAACAATTAGAAAATATTTGATAACTCGGACATTAAAATTCGATCAAATTTCAAATTAGAAAAGAATATATGCGTTCAATCTCTTCAAAGAGCACCGTTGAAATGGTAATAAAGTTACATATGTCATCGAATTCAGCACTGTATGTCCTTTAGCTGCCATGCGATTCTGAGCATACCACTGTCACATCTGTGTCGAAATAAACAAACTGTATAACTTGCGAAGCACTTAAAAACAGCTGTTCACATTGATTAATGATAAAACCCAAAAACAGTAAGTTCAGCAGGACCTTGAATTTGAAGGGTTTTGCGCAATTAAAACCACACATGTTATGAGGGTGCCAACGCCCTTTAAGTGTAAGCCTTTTAAGCATAAATGGCTTTAAGTATGATGGCTATAATGGCTGAGAAATGGCTTTAACTTAAGATAAAACTGTGAAGTGGACACTTGATAGAGTGGCCGAAGACACTCTCCGGGAGGTTTCTGATAATATATAGCTTTAACATTTCTTTGAACGTTGTATTGTAAATAAATGTATATTTACTGAAAAAAATAGAATATATATAATCTGTCAAACAATAACAAGAAATAAGAAACTAAGGTTAAGGTATTTATCCTACGTATCCTTTTACCACAACACAAGCCCTTGCGATCCACTTATTTGCATTTTTTTAACCTCTCAGTCCATTATCTCCACGCGTTCGCATCTCTATCTTCCAAATCCGATGGAGTGCAAATTGATTAATACCCTTCAGCAGGGAGACAATAGCACAATACGGTTGTACGGGCGCTTACGTCCCTGCACACGTGGTCTGTAAACAACATGGGCTGGCAGCGCACCCAAACCTGGTCCCTTTGGTAAGCAATAAATCCCTCCATAAAAGCTCTTATTGTGACTGTAATCCCCACCCAACTGATGTGTATCAATATTGCATTGACATGAGCAAAGTTTATCACGATTGCCTTACACTCATTATGCATTTGGACCCGTGGGTTTTGTACGCTGTTTGCATCAGGAGATTCAGACTGTATGCTGCAATGTGTAGTATGGATTTGTTTTTGTTTTTTGTTCTTTGCATGCTGTGATGTAGGCACCCCAGTATAGGCATACAGTTTTTTATTAATGCCACAGCCAAAATGCATAAAGTTACTGGTGCCTGCAGCCAATCAAAACAGCCCATTTGCATACTTGTGACTGCATTGTAGCGTGTATTTATTCATCCCCTTAATAAAAGCATAACTGGAGAGTCTCCAGATCAATAGCTGATTATGTTATAAGCTGTCATTTGCTTTCAAAGGTCCTAGGTTTAGTAAACATCAGAGTGATGTGACCCCCTCATTTGGTCGGGTGGTTGTAGATAATTGTTAACAGTGTGCCTAGATTTCAATCTATGGTGGTGAGCATTTTGCAGTGGCAAGGTGTAGGAGATTTCCTTATTTTGATCACACTGGCAGATCCAGATTTTTGGAGTGGTGGGTAGGGGGCACAATCGGCGGATTTCATGGGATATGTATCGCTAGACACTGAACTATGTGCCTTTGTTGGCTATGCACTTTAAAAAAACATGTGCGCCTGTTGACATAAATAACACTACGTCACATGATTATTTTCTCCAACAGTGATTGGCTGGTGTGTGTTTCTGGTTGAGTTTGCTCTTTACGTGCATTTGGCCATGGTGGTTAGGGTTAGTCTGGGGGGCAGTGACCATTCATAGTACATGTTAAACCTCGTGCATATAGCGACACAAGTGTATTTACATCGTTGTAGTTTCAGATCAGCTGTATGCGCCCATGTGTGGGGCTGGTCTTAGCTAGTCTGAGCTAGTTGCATTGCATACCTTGTCAACAATATTTCCCAGAGAATTACACAAACGGCAGATCCAAGCCTACCCTCTACACCAACAAAAAGCTCACACACCAACCTGTTACACCATCCCCACACACCCCTCCCCTGAACACAGTGCGACTTAACAGTATCTTAATACACTGTTGCTGGCTTGTGTGGTGGGTGGAGGGATGGGAACTTTTGATGGTGGCCACATTTCTTTACATTGTTAGTGTGGTCATTTTAGTAAATGTGTGAGGCTGGGGTGGTTAGAGTCAGGCATGGGGTCAGCCGGTCAGGGCTAGAGGCTGGAAGGTGGCCAAATTTCTTTACACATTGGTGTTGCAGGTCAGCTGCATGTTCCCCTGGACGTGTGCGGGGCCGTGGTGAAGCGGGAACTGGACTTCTGGCAGATTGAGGACAGTCAGATCGAACCGTGCTGCTGGATCAACTACTCCTCCTACATTGGTACGTTATCACACGTCCTGTACGTACTACGTTTTACATGCGAACGTTCCTTTACGTATAACGTCATTATTTACATCGGTGCGGCTGGTATGAGACATTTGCTTTAGATCCAGATTTGCTATAGCATATATTGCATTTGATTACTAGAACTAACTCTACCCCTATAGATAACTCTGACATCCGTGAACGGTTCAATAACAATCAAGTATTTGATATACTTAGTGTCTTCTAGATCTATATATTTCAAATGTGTGTGAATTTCTTGAGTAATGACCCCTTATAATCCCCCCTCCACCACCACCACCCATGTGTGCGGGGAAACCATATTAAATATGTCAGCCAGATTGTATTCAAATATGCCAGTGGAGGTTTCTCGTATAATGCTGACTAGAATGACATTTGAATTCATTCCATTGCCCTACTTCTATGAATTATCTGCATATGAATACTTGAAAGAAAGAAAAGCTCAAATACCAGACGTTAGTTAAAAGAAACAATCTTTACACTTTTGCAGATGCACAGAAAACACTGTCAGATTTCAATGAAAGTGTGAAAAAAGAAATGGAAGAGTTAGCCGTGATCAGCAGTTACACTGGCTGGAAGCGCAAACAAGCTCGTATCTGGATGATCCTCGACCACCCACGCTCTTCAAAAATAGCTCTGGTAGGTTTTTGCTCGAGTTCCATATTCATATGATTGTTCTGATGAATCACACCAGTCCACTTGTATTCTGTTATCAATGTTACAGTTAAAGTACATACAGTTACTGGTGCATGCAGCCAATCAAAGCCAATAATTTGCATGTTTGTATTTGAAAAACAGTGTTTGTATACCTGCCTTAAAGACGCCACAATTTGGCATTGCACAGGTTACTGGTTCATCAAAATGGTTAGGTAGTGGAGCTAGCCAATAAGCTCGATTTGTGACTACCTAACCGTGTGGCATATGCTTTGATGGAGATTCATCTATCCAGGATTGAATATCTTCATCACAATTCAAACACTTAATTTCACTGGATGCTAAGCAGCTTTTTACATAAGCGTGATGCCTTCGCTTTTTTGACGTAATTAGGCATAACGTGCACAATGAAACATTAAAAAAGTTACCCACTGAAATAAAGTGTTTAACAAAATAATGCTGTTAAGTTGTGCTGAAGAATACTCACATGGTCGTTCGTGTGGTTGTTCTGATGATTATGCACAGCAGATGTTTCACTGGGATAACTTTATGCATATGCTCACCATTTTTTACCATGCAATTTTTAATATTTATCACTGTCTATTAACAAGGAGCACAGCACGATACGTTTGAATGTGTTTTAGTCATAGCTTGAGTCACGTTTAATCATATGCATTTGAACAGGTCACGTATTATTATCTATACCCATGCACGAAACATCCCCGATTCCTGCACCAAACCTTTTTACAACCCCATATTATTTAGATAAAAGCTTAAGAAACTCTTCAATTATCGAACTCCATCTCGGTGAGATAGCTTTACAAAATAATACCAATGATACATGGAATTTACTGGAAAAAGGATAGTACCCCTCTCAAAATAATCTATGCACAAAAATAAATTCCCAGGTCTCGATAGAATTCCAGTAGAATTCTATTGTGTGAAATTGTTGGGTCTATTGGTGACTGGTCTACACCAGTTGCCGATCTCGGGGTGGGTAGTGAGGTTGTATTTGGAAAAAAATACCCATGTCCCAAATTCGAGTGATCACAAGGGACGTCCATTCCATGTTGATTTGGTTGTCCTCTCTTCTGGGAAATCATGGATATGAAACTAAATACTTTTGCTTAGCTAAAAAAAATCACGGTTGACATGTCTTTGGTTCATTTATCTGGGAAATCATGGATCTGAGAATAGGAACTCTTGCATAGCTAAAAACAAGTAGCAGTTGTCTTTGGTTCATTTATCAATGCCCCAGTCAAAATGAATATCGTTACCGCTGTTTGAAGCCAATCACAAGCTAATTTGCATATTTGTATAAAAATGAGATTGTATTTGACCCTTTAAGATATATCATAACTGTAGGTTTAAGCCAGCCAAATGGATAAGTTATTCGGTGATCACTACCTTGAACGTCTTAATGGTGTGGCCTGTTGATGAAATGAAGCACACGATAATAAAACCAAAACTAAAAGGAAATTATTGAAAATGGCAGAAGATGATCAATTTTATGCCCGATTCAGTATTATGATAGTACAAAGACAAAACAAAACAAAACACAGCAGTAACTATAGTAGTTAGCATACATAAAACCAACATATGATGACGGTCGGTGCTGATGCTACTTACGTAGTGAAACTAAAATGGAACTTTAAACCTCTTACATTTGTAGCTACATTTATCAATGGGATTTCCCAAATGCGATATTCAAATGCGGCTTTAGACATCCAGCAAATTTGCATGTATGAATGGCAAACTCAAAGGCAATGTCAACTCAAATTATTGGCGACTGCTGCATATGGTCTAAACATTTCCAGCATATATAAAAGTCTGTTGGTATAGTGGACAACATGTGATCTCATTATTAGTGAATTCCTGTTTTTGTTCTATTTTACTATCCAGAATCTACCCCAAATAATTTATTTTATTGATGTATACTTCACACTCTTTGTAAGTGGCTCTTTGTAATTCAACTTGAAGTTACAATTGAGTGTGAAATATATCATTAAATCATTAAAATAGATTTCTGGATTGTACAATAGAACAATAAAACAAAAAATAATAATTTGAAGCGGCATGCATTTGTTATATTCATCTTAATTGGTCTTTTCAGTTTCTTGTAAGACATGGAAATAGGGGATCATCTCCTCACATATGAAATGTATATGCATGAAATGTTGTCAGTAGGGTTATCAAAACATCCTCTGAGCGAAAGCTTTGCAAAAGCCGTATTTTGGTCTTTCATATGGCCATATCGTGAAATCCTAGCTAAAGGTCCATATATATACTATGGGTGAAATCGCAATATTTTACCATGAGGGTGTATAATATTCTATATCAAATATCTGTCCGATTTTATGGATTTTATGGATATTTCACAGGTAACAGATGATCTTTCTAGAAGTATGCTGATCAACCAAATAGTCAAATACAGTTACTAGTAACACCTTCGAGTATGATATTCATATAACCCCTCATTACAAGTCCTACAAGTAACCAAAAGCAAAAGACCACATACACAAATATAGTACTGATATAATTTTCTATCTTTACAATTGCTTCATGCTTTGTTCTTTCTAGTTGTTTTTGTTAAATTAAAAGTAATAATTCCATAATCATGCAAATTAAGTGTTTGTTGTTTCCGTTATCAAATTGTGTCACATATTTTGTGTCACTTATTTTCTGTTGTTTAAACATGTGATTGTGTCATCGTTTATGTATTTCTGAATTCTTATAAAAAACGATTATGGTGTGCAAGACTAATAATAGTATCAAATAGTTGACTGGTTTATACCAAAAGTTAATGTATTATATTTCTGTGCTATATCCATCACTTAAAAAAATGAAAGATATCTATCTAGTTACTAAACTATTCTCAAAAACTGAATCCGGACATGTACACTTGTTGATTGTAGGTATAATCAGATACAGAGTTCATGAAGGTGGCCATTGTGTTACCTTTTGTTAATGCCCATTTATATGTTTAAACCAAGCATATAATATCTAGGGTTCACTAAAGATTAACTGTGTGTTACCACAAGTGCGATTGATAACTGATATGAGACGTATGTTTGTATACATTATATACCCCACCCCACACAAAATAAAAATAAAGTAAAAATAAAAAAATAAAGTAAAAAATGCCACTCATGACACAGTTTATCTTTCACCCCTCCACATGCAATTGTTCAGTGTTAGCTTTCAGTGGCTGCTCTACAGGTAAAATATGTTCATTTCTATCAGGGGCGGATCCAGGTTTTTGGTGAGGGGGTTTGTTTTACGGAACGCAAATCCTGATAAATGCCGAAGCCATGCATGTGTTTAAGATCATTTCACTGCTATCCCTACAGCTTCGATATAACGAGTTTCTACTATAGCCCAGTATTTTTTAAATGGAGAGATTGAATACAGAGTGCTCCTATCCTATTAGCAACGCTATACGCAACCAGCTCAGGTGTCGTCCCAGAAACCTGGCATTGTATCCTCGCCACTTTGCCTATTACAGTAGGACCTACAATTGTATATCACCAATTTGAAACATACTTGCTGACGTTTCACAACCTGTCAGGATGTTTCTTCAGAGTAGAACGGAAGCTTCTACTGCTGACCAAAGTTGTGGTCACAACACCAGCTGGTGGTCAGCAGTAGAAGCTTCCATTCTGCTCTCAAGAAACATCCTGACAGGTTGTGGAACGTCAGCAAGTATGTTTCAAATTGGTTGAGTTCAAATCAAATCATACATAATTGTGATATCATTCTCTCGACTAAATGAACCTATTTAAACAATAGGATCTGTTTATCTCGATCTCAAATTTATAGATAATTACTATGAAGTTACTGTAACTTGAAATAATTTATCAGTCCGTTATATTGAAGTATTTCGATTGACTTTAAATTTTCTCTAAATCATAAGTTCGAGTTAAACGAGTCTAACTGTACTAAAAATCCATTTGTAAACCTTCTCTACTCCAATATGTCTGGACTCGCATAAGATAATTAAGAAAGTTGGCTTGAAAGTAATGCATAAACCTTTGATTATTATGTCAACTTGTCTGCTTTTTCGTGTTCTTGTTGTTTGCTATGGCCCTTTAATGCATGTATTGACATTAGCTGCACACCGGTCGATAACTCATTTGTACTATCCCTTCTAGGCTTATGCTGTGACGTCATTTCTGTTTGTATTAGCCTCAATCCTTGGCTTTTGTATGGAAACCTTACCGATCCTGAATGAACGCAAAAACGTCACGAGAACGTGCGGTCCTGATGAAAAAGCCGAGGTATTCTTTGACATTCTTTATCCACACATCTCACAAAATGTAAGAGCTCGAAAGTGGCCACATTCATGTTCAACACATGTGGGTTTAAAATGGGATAGCCATCTAACACTCTTGTTTCTATCTTATATTTACACCCTACAATTATTGTCAATCTGTTCCACACATACTACTTCCTTGAAATTCCACGTACCTCTTTGGGGCCTTTTTCCTTATCCCACAATTTTCAAGACCCTTTTCCACATCCCCCCTTCATTATTAGAAATCACACATCTATCTTTTAGACTTTACCCCACATCCCTTTTTTCAACTCTTTTCCCACTTCCCATCTTATTATAAACCCCACCGTCCAACGTCTTAACCTTGTGTCAGATATATTTTACCCATCCAAGTTCATTCATATTGACATGTATGACATCCAAGTCCTATAATCACATAGCCTCTGTCGGGACTCGAACCCTGAACCACCACTACCACTGCGAGACCTATTCACCGAGCACTTAAGGCAGGCACATTAGATCCCTTGGACATCCTGACAGAGTCCCGGCAGTGGCAATGTGATACATCCCCATAGACTTAGATGAAGATATTCTATATCAACACTTCCAATTCTAACAATTACAATATTTCATTGATATTGTCTGAAGATCACTCACATTGTGCATGGACATTTCAGACTATATACATTGATGACGCGCATGTATTTCTTGGTTACCTGGATTACATCTGCACTGCTTTCTTCACCATTGAATTGGTGGTGCGCATAATATTTGCTCCTAGCAAAAAGGTAGGTGTTTGCAGAAACTTCTGAATTAGCTTCCCAGTGCATAGCATCTCACACAAAACAGTAGAACATCTCTATTAACACCACTCGTGGGTCGTTTTCAAGTGGAGTCAAGGAAGAGGTGTTTATTTCTGGAGGTTTGCAGTCTTTTTTTATAAAGGCTTGCGACTGTGCAAAACGAACTTATTATAGTTAATATCTTTTTTGTAGAGATGGGCTTAATGGTTGGCTCTTTTGTACAATGAAAATCAAATAACGTCAAAGGTGTATTAATTTCAAAAATATTGAATAGAATTTTGCTTGCAGTTATTCAAACTATTGCTACAAAGGGTATTTTCATGATATATCTTTGAAAAGCATATAATAGGGAAGTTTTATATTTAGTATCTTATTTACCAAATTTGGCAGTGAATCGTTGTTATCATTATAACCAAGTTTAATGTACATGTACGTACATAACATGTATATTTGACACCTAAACAAACATTTTCACTTCTGTTATATTTCAGGCTTTTTTTACGTCTCCCATGAACCTAATCGACATGATAGCCTTGCTGCCACTCTATGTCCAGATCTGTCTAGACGTACTGGACAGCAACGATTGTCTCAGAAACTCAAAGGCTGTGCTAGAAATCATCTTCATACTGCGAATCATCAGGATCTTTCGAATATTCCATCTGGTTTGTCACAATTAAATTCCAGTAATCTAAAAATCAAATTAAATTTGTCCTAGAAATCATATTCATGTTTTCTTTTCCGAATATTTTTTCTCATTTGTCAAGATTACATTCTAATTATCTAATAAAATTCACTGCCTGGTTATCATTACGTATAATGTTTTCACAATCAAGGACCGTCATTGGACTCAAGTTAATTGCTGGTAAAAAAAATAAGAAAAATTCTACAACACATAGGAAAAAATAATAAGATGATTTCCTATCCGTATTAAAGTATTTCTGCTAATGAACACACCTCAAAGTTTAAATGTAATTATAGATTTCACTGATAACTACACAACATCACAAAATACTATTTAAAATGAATTTCAACCTAGTCAAAGGTCTTGATTTGAAAGAAAATGTATATGATATCCTAATAATTATGTTAAAAGTAAAAATTGATTTCCCCCTCTTACAAGAGAAAGAAAGAAAAAGGTTTTTGGTCCATTAAGCACTCCAGTAATATCGAATTAAATAGAACATAATGCAACCGGAAATTCTGAGTCCCATCAACGACCTTAATGAGCATCCAATCTGCCCTGAACAGGTGAAGCACTACAAGGCGCTCAAGATCCTGGTGCACGCCATCAAGGCCAGCATCCAGGAGCTCCTCATGTTGTCCATCTTCCTCTTCATTGCCATGCTCGTCTTCTCCACGCTCGTCTTCTACGCCGAGAGGCCCGGGCCCAAGCAGGTATTGAGTAGAAATCCCGCACTATTCTAGCCTGCTAGCACTAACACTACATGATACGGAACATGACGCATGATAATATCATAGCCTGCTAACACAAAGTGATTAAAATCTGATATCAGACGGGATTTTGTCCAAATTCTAGTCGAATCGTACTCATTAACATGATCTATGCTTGCAGCTTTTTATGTATTCAAATTAATGTGGTAATTGTTATGTGATGTGAACTTTTCTAGTAGATTCACGGATGATGTCACTGATTTGGTAAGATGTGATACTTGTGATATATTATATAGTTATCATTCTTCAGTTGAATTAAGAATTTGCTTTTCGTTTGATTGGTTTAGCATGGATTGTTCATGTTTTATTTGTTTAAGGAAATACCTACATAATCAATATAGCATACCATAATGTGATTTGTAATCGAACGAAACGACGTATGTATTATGTCATACTGAACTACCATTCAAATGCATAAACCAGATGGGTCGCATTCGATGTTACAACATAGTGGCACGTGATAGTCATGTTTCATACTTTTATTCCCTTTCCAGGAGAAAACTGACTTTGATGCTATCCCTGTGGGCTTCTGGTGGAGCATCATCACCATGACCACAGTGGGCTACGGGGACGTTTATCCTGAGACGGCATTCGGTCAGATCATTGGTGCGTTGTGCCATATACAAATTCAATGCTGTTAGATAATGTAGTATTCATGTAGCCCCAAGGGATACCTGGACATGTCTTGGGTCACAAGTTTTTGGTTGTGTTTATGTTAGTACTATCTCCAGATGATAGTCTAGCTTAGTTGCCCCGGCGGGTGTAAATACTTATATGCTAAAAACGAATGCCAGTCATTATTAAAAATCTGTATATTCCTCTAATTTCTAAACCACATGTGCTATGGTATGTTTGGAATATTTGAACATATGATACATGGGTCTACAATTTGCCCAATCATTTGAAAATATACATTGAATTAATGGTTGAGTTAATGGTGAGTTCTTGTGGCGCGCCTGATGCACCACAAGAACGAATCCTGATAAAATATAATAATTCATGTTACACAACGAACCCGGATTTGTATTTATCATTCTTTTCTAAACAATTACAACACTGTTTTTTTTAAAAAATGTGAAAAAATAATCCGGCTGAGTACAAGCATGATAACCATAGTATCACCCATCTTCGAAGAGGGGTGATAACCCTCTCTGGGTTATCGGATACTTCTGGATCATGATAACCAATGAAATTACATGAAAAAGAATGATAATAGAGAATTTCAAGATGTGACTCACATGAACCCCTCTTTTCTTGATCCGTCTTGCAGGTGCCATGTGTGCCCTATCGGGTGTGATGCTGGTCGCTCTCACGGTTCCGGTCATCTCCAACAACTTCGCTCTCTTCTACATGCACGCGCGCACCAGGGAGCAGATAACATCAAAGGACTACAAGGAGATGCATGAAAAACAACAGGTTGTGTCTCATTAAAATATGCGAAGTTTCAGGCGAGATTTAGTTGGGAGATTTAATCCAAATTCTTTTCCAATCTCGCTGCTTAACATAATCAGCAGCTCGTGGATTACAAGGAGATACATGAAAAACAACACCATCTGTGATTGTTGCCTAAAATCTCTAAACTTAAGCGGAATATTTACATTTACATGAAATTATATAGCCACTTATCACCCATTGCATGAATGAACACACCTTTTTAGAGCGAAATGGTAACACTAAATTGCATGTACATGTATCATGGAAAAAGAATGCCTAAATACCAGATGGCCTTAAATTGTATGACGAGTAAGGATAGATTCAAAATGGCTGCCAAATGAACACATGGAACCTTAAAAGGCAATGTTAACATCTACTTTCGTTTGGGAATGCTATAGGGAATTAAGGATTATAAAAATATATGTTTTTGCTCCATATAATTGGGTGTGTATGCTTGTGAATCCTTTTGTGCACACCCACCAATCACGATAAAATGTGGCCGATTCATTCTGAAAATTGGAAAAAAAAACATAAATACGAAAGCTTATATGCTCTTTCTTGCTACCAGTCCCGACCTCATTACTCTGAGCGGCACTGATGAGTGCTAGTAGACCGAAACAGAACTGTCTGCAGATGCGAGTATATAAGTACACATGTTTCTGAGAAGAGAAGATCCCATTCATTCAAGAACAACATCGATGACGTCATTTCAATACCAATTTCCTGTTTCAATATCCAGTTGTTGTTGCACGACACGCAGGCAAACGACGCGGCCGCCTCGTCGCCGCTGTCGGACAAGTCGGTGCGGGAGAACCACAGCCTCGCCGGCGGCAAGAAGCACGTCGTCGCCTTCGACAGCCGTGCGCTACTCATGAGTGCCGACTCTAACTCAACCACTGGTATTTTTTCCCCTAATTTTGTAAATTTATGATTTAAGGGATAGAGAAAAATACAATCATTAACAGATATTGGGGTAGCAGGGGCATATTACTACTTTTTTCCTGCACTCAAGATGAAATTTTTATGGGGGTTTTGGTATCTCCGCGGGTCTTTGTGTGTAGAAAATCCATGAAATACTGTGGCTTTGCCACCTGTTTTCAGAAAACCTGGATCTGCCAGTGAAAGTCCGTATTAAACACTACATTACATCAAGTACAAAGGAAATATAAAGCATAATGCATGCTTTAAGTCTATTAATCACGCACTGTATAACCAATTCTTTGTACAATATTTTAATTGATACATGAAAAATGTAAAATATTCTAAATTTTGCTTAATCCTACACTTACATGATTATCACCACTAGGAGAACCAGGGCGTGGGGAGTGGGGGGGGGGGGTATTTGCACTGTAATAGAAGCAAAAATAACTGTTATATATTTTGGTATCCGTCTATCATATTTATCCAGTTAATTTTTGACTGATTTCACAACTTTAAAATTTGATATTTCAATGGTAAGCAAGCTCTAACCTGAACTATACATTAATAAGAGGACTTGGAATTCTTAGGTTGATAATTGACTTTGTCTTTTAAAGATGAGAGCGGAATAATGCTTGTCCAGAAGGATGGCACACCAGCTCATAATGCAAACAAGTAAGTACACGGTGTTCTCATATTATAGATATACTTGCTTGATGTCCAGTTAATTTTGTAATGTACAATGAATGAGTGAAATAGATAATCGTGCAGACAAAGTAAGCAGATTTTTTGTCATGATTTTTAGTCTATTAAAAATGTAAATATAAGTAAGGTTAGCACAGTTCATATTCAGAGGATATGTATAGTGAAATATATATTGCCCAAATAGTCAAGATCGATGTGTATATTTTCGTGGGAAAATATGAGTCAGGTTTGCAGAATTGTATTCATATAAATGTCAAATATAATTGTTGACATTTTTTCATAACGGATTATATACATGAAAATTTTAAAAAGATACAAATTTTAGATCAATTAAACTACTTTCTTGGAATGAAATACATAAATATGCCATAGGTATAGCATTGTGTGTGTGTGTCAAATTCAACCGTCTACATAATTACCAATATCATTATGTCCGATAATTTTCACCAACTTCTGGACTATGTTGCTGGGTGCATGCGTTCCGTGTGGGTTTAGGTCAACAAAATCATTATCTCACTGTGCAGAACGTAGTGGATATTTTTCCAATATAGAAAATATTTGTCAATTATGAGCAAATGTCATACAGAGGGTAGAAGTCTA
>CM032664.1:3649115-3659515 GCA_019095985.1 Streblospio benedicti
TGATTACCACAAAATAAGTTAAATGCAGATAATTGTGGATATTTAATTTTTGACTTTAGATTGTACATTATATTCTTCACATACTGTGACGTAAAGCACTGTCTGATAATATTAACCAGATATATGAACATTGTTTCATAATTTGACTAAATATTCATTATTGTATTTTAATTGTATTTTAATCAATTGATCATGAATATTGTAGTATGCATGTCATTTTTATTATTTTTCTGAGAGGCTAGTTGTGTACATGTATGTGCATAAATGGATATAAAAAGTATTAAGTTATTTAAATATAAAATGTGAATCTAAAACGTATCATGTAATTCAAAATCTAGTTGTAAACGTAAAAATACAGAGATATTTTCAAATGAACATATATTGAAATTAATAAAATCGATTGACAAATCAAAGTAAAACATTTATTTTACAGTCTGTTTCATGTTTCCACAACAATAATCGTAAACAAAATGTTTAGGTATAGAAGAAATACAAACGAGAAAGTTCATAAACTATATAAAAATGCAAACATATTGACTAAAAATCTGGTGTAAAAGTACATTACTGTCGGTATCTTTTATTCAATTTATTCTTTTATTTATTTATTATTTGATGTCTTACGTTTATAACATACATAACTAAATGTATCACAGATTAAGAAATCAAATTAATATATAAATGTTTAAGATAGAAAATTTAACACATGTGTTCAACAATGATCACGAAAAGGATATTATATTGTAAAGAAAGTGGTTCAGAGACACAATGCACCCTACGTTGATTGCAACGTGCCCAACGCGAAATCAGTGTGTGCATCCTGCGTCGAGGCTGCAAGGCTAATCAGGCTATAAATAGCCTGATGTGTCAGACAGTCTACCTCGTCACGGGGGATTGGTGTAGTTGGTAGCACGTCCGACCATGACGTTCGTTTCAATATTACAAAGGAAAGGTCTTGCCTCCATAGTGGACCTTGATTAACATGGAAAATCAACTGACTAGAGTAGAACTACATGTATAAAGATAACACTATTATTTCATTAATAATGAATAAAACAATATCTTATGGGACATATTAAAAGAAGGTAAACAGTGTGACGTCCTCCTAATTTTAAGTGCAATACTATTCCAATGTTTTATACCACAATTTTACACATATAAATTATGTACTTAAGCACACAATAGGGACTTCCGGATAACTATCAACAAAATCCTATTCTAGGCTTAAATACAATTGCCAAAAATGACAATTAATGAGGACACATAAATTGAATTATGTTTTTCAGTTGTCTATATAAAAACGCACAAGCACACAGGATAAATAAAAAAGGAAAATAGACTGAGCATATCACCTGACAGTAGTTTTCTACTTTTTCCCCACAAATTTGTGAAGTCATATTATTGAAATTATTCGCTTGAAACTATTTACAACGTAGAACCATTATTGAACTATTCCTACACCATAACAAGTCCTTCAGTTTTTTTATAGTAAATCATATATACTTTTTATTAGTAATACTGCAACAAGGTCTGTAAACAATCATAGATGATATTCATGAAAGTCTGTCCATTTCTTTAACCAATTGCACAACATTCACCAGATTCAGTTTTTCATCCGTAGTTAAATACTTGTAAAAGAACTCTGGGGCCTGCAATCAGACATAGAATCATATTCATCATAATAGTCATATTATTTTCGTTATTAAATGGTTATGCAAAAGTAAAGTTTTGTACCTCACTCTTGATGTTGCACAATTTCTGAAGCATTTCACCATCAAATCCATTAAGAACCTGAGAACATCTGCAATTTATTCAGATCAGAAATACAAATATAAGTGGATATCTAATTAGAATATCTATTTTGGATGATTTGCTCATTTTTATCAGAAGGTATAGTGATCCAAAATGCATGCGTGGATAATAATGTCAGATAAACAAATCAAATCAGATGGTCTTATTTTCAGTTTTCTACACATGATGGGCTTTGGATCTTTCTATATCAGTATGAAGCTCAGGTTACTTACTTTTGTAACTGCTTATCTTCAACCCACTGCTGAACCTCTTCCGTCGACCATTTCACATAAAGTTCACCTAAACAAAACACAAAAACATACACACTGAAAGTCTTCTCTCTTGTAAGATACCTCACTACATCAAATTAATTCGATACCACACAATCCCTTGAGCATCTCAAAGGTACATCATGGGAATGTGGACTTGATTGACAAAGAACCTATTGTATTGTCGCCTATAATCAATAGTTGCAGCCAACCGAAGTTCACCAAGGAGTCGAGGTCAATGCAGCATCCAATAACCTGGGGTAGTACATCATTAGTCTTCGTAAATGTAATGTCTTGGTTTTGTTTGGTTGTGTCAATATAGGTTATTGTCACATTGTATGTAGTTTAAGCAGTATCAGTCTTTGGGAGTCTCTTTCACACGGCACATATATGCAGTATTCAAAATAACTTGTGAATTGAACATTAAGCCCTAAGTAAATGAAGATGCGTACTTTGCTTCTCTCCACGTACCTGCACTATGGTGACGGTGAGGTGTTGTCGTGTCTCCTTTTCCATGTGTGGGCGCCTTGCTCATTTTGTCATGATGTTGAGGCTTGCTTGTTATTGAGAGTTTGCCTGAAGCATATATGAATTTGGAAACGAAAATTCAATGGGGAACTACAGTTTAAATGTAAGTACACGTAGTTAACATATTGTATATAAGACAAATGATATCATCTCACCACAAGGTTACAGGGAGGAATAGCATAGATTGAAAGATACTTTGAAAATAGACATTTAGAGCAACTTATCAACATATAGGCTGATGGATAGGCATGCAGACAATAGTAAAAAGACACAGCAGAAAAAACACTCTCCACTTGGGATTGTAAAGTCTCTATATTTCTATTGAAATGTGTATTTCTTTTACGTGCATTAAGACCAACATTATCATACATTCATATGCACTCCTTACCAGAGTCTACATTGTCTTCAGCAGGCAAAAGATATCTGTTTATCTCCTTATTCAGCAAACTAAAAGCATAGTCAAACTCAAATTTGCCATCAAAGTTGATGTACATTTTGGCCCCGCAGATGAAGCCCAGCCAGCCATCCGGCTTGTAATATCTTTGCAAAAGACATGACTGGAGATAAAGCTCCATACCCCATACATATCATTTCACTACGAATGTTTAAATCATTTGGTTCTGTGTTACATGCATGTTACTTGTATAAGTAGTCAAGTAATCCTATTAAACCAACCGGAACAACTATCAATTAAAGAAAGCAACCCGCTTAACATCAACAATCGTTATGATAACATGCAAAAGATTGGGATATATATGTCAATTCAATACATACTTGCATCATTAGCGGCACTATAGGTTTCTTTAGCTGGAATGTATACTCTGCCTCTGCAATGGAGCATTATTATTTGAATGCAGCATGGATCGTTGCTGTAAACCTTTAATGTTTATATTTATACGTACATGGTATCACGGATAAACTTGGTCAATTAGCACTAAATGTTTGATGCAACACAATTATATAAATATAAAAAAAAACCCGCTAGGTTCTTTAAAAAATTTATTCATAAACCATATCTATTGAATCACTAACTACGCACATGAAAATATATGCAACATGGTAATAGGATTAAAATGCAATCTACTCTAACTTATGCACTGTATGTACAAAATAATATCGTAGCTACGCATATGAATAAAGTTAAAAATGATGAATGTGGGGATGGGAATAAGCCACTTTTACTTCTGTTCTTGGGTCCAATTTATGATTGTCTGATCATAACGTCTCCACTGGAGCTCACACGTGAATTGGTGTGGCTCAGTCATGAACCATTTATTACATTGGAGACATGTAGATGGGGACATTCTAGCAGGCGTTTCCTCCCTAGTGCTATCTAATTCGATCAAAACTGATCATACTGCCCAACTTTTACCAGCAGTGAAAGACACCTCTTGCATGGGATTATATTCTGAAGCTTGCAGTTGTTTTGCTTCCAGCAAGAACACTCAATTCTCCACGAAGGAGACACACACACCAAATAATGTAACAAAGTAGTCAGTTAAAAACTAACACACCGCCCTGCCATAGACACGTGGCACACAGCCACACACCCATTCCACACCTCAAACAGTAATACTCTAGAAAGGCTTTGGTATTAGTGCTCTTCTTTCATGTAAGAATCAACAAGGCATTACTCAGTTGTGTGTTCCCACTTCCCACCCCTTTTACCTTCCATGAAAACCAGAACCTGCCAGTGACAGTGTGTACCTGATCTGCAGTTGGGGCTGAGCTTGTACTTCTCTGAGAGACACACGAGGACGACCGTGGCCTGCTCCACTGCATGAGCCATGGCCTCCATGGTGGAGCCGCCCATGTTGTCCACGTCCACCCACACCTTGTGACCGTCCGCCTTAAAGTCATGGGAGCTTTAGAACAATCGACATCATAAGTATCTTGATGGTACAACGTTGATCCTGTAAGTATCAAATTGAACTAGAGTTGACGTTAGGATTTTGTCATATATTGTGATTAGACTACTAAGTCATCTGAACATTATGGGCACCTTAAAGAGACAGGAAAGGTTATTTTATGATTTTACTAAACATTGATTTTCTTTAATATCATTGCCTTATTATTACACATTACACCATTTGTGTAGATAATAATCTTATCTAGTGGTTTAAAATATACAGAATAGTTCAAATGTTTGTTATGAAGCAAAGTTTAATACTTTGCCTTCCGTTATGATGTAAGAGAAATACATTGCAATCATACAAAACACTATCAAATAACAAAATTGATATGTAAACTTATAGCATCCTGGGTTCCTTCATTCATGATTTCATACAGAATATTAACAGGATACCAATAGGAACCAATACTGTCATTTTTGGCGAGACTTTCGTTGTTTGTTTTCTCAACAACGTCATCAGGCCGAATGGAAATCCTTGTCACGTGATCGCCATGGTGGCGGCAATCACATAACTTTAAGATTTTGGCATGAGAGGAAGTCGAACTCCGAAGGAAGATTAGGGAAGGGGCAGAGATCTGCATACGACGCCTGGATACGAACCTTGATACCGGCTACAACCTGTTTGCGTCTTAAGCTTGTCACTGCTCAAGTGTCACTGCTGTCATGTGATTGCCATCACCGTGGCACCGTCACGTGACAATCTAAGGATTTTCATTCGCACCATTGAACTTGTTGAGACAATGAAAGTCTCACCAAGACTGACCGGTTTGGATCCTATTGGGATTGGTTGATATAGTGTATGATAATTTACATGTTTATCTAAAAATCTTTCCACAAAGTATTTTATCTCTTGTCGGTTGTTCATTTTTTATGCATTTTAAGTCTGTACGCAATGTTTATTAAGGCTGATAGAATAATAATATTGACATCAGCAATGTTTGGGGACAAAACATCTTCCCAGAGTTAAAAAAGGTTTAATTACGAAGAAATGGAATGATACAAAGAGCTGAAAATGTATATATTCAACTGACTTAGCAAGTACCATTTACATGACATAAATTTATTATATACCTTGGAAGTCACCTGTGCATGTCTCTTTAAGTCTGGCTACCTTGGGAGCCATCAAAGTCGCTCCTAGTTCAATGCTGTTAGATGTATCAATTACGATTTTATTTATACCTGTAAACGTTCTTTAACCTTCAAGACAGTGCTTTGATGCTCATGGTTGTAGCTGATGAAAATGTGGCCCATGTCACTTTGTTCTACAGATAGAATAAAAAATGATTTTGTACTAACAACAATCTTTGTACACGCCTTCTAGCTCAGACGAACATTTTACAAAAATATGAAGTCAAACAAATGTGCATTGATTCAATGTGTTACATCTATGATTTAATTTCAAAACATATTTTTTCTTTGAATCAATGACTGATTGTCGTTTGCATTAAATAGATACCCACCCAACTGTATAACGCCTTTCTTGTTGTGGTCTTCTTTAATTTTCCACAGTGCGCCCCTTGCCATTTTCTTGACACCACTGTCTGAGCTCTTGGAAAGTGTTTCCAGTGTAGCGACACAGCGTGGTTCGTCTATTATATGCTGTTTCACTTCCTTTAAA
Organism: Streblospio benedicti; assembly: GCA_019095985.1. NCBI lineage: Eukaryota > Metazoa > Annelida > Polychaeta > Spionida > Spionidae > Streblospio > Streblospio benedicti. The sequence goes on from CM032664.1 coordinate 3,655,231, forward strand.
AAACGGGAACATTATCATTAACTCATTTTCTGTCTTCTCTCTTACACATATTTCTACCATGATAGACATAGCTGAAGAGAGGTTTTACAATCCTGATAAGGTGCTGTTTAAAGGTTAAAGGTCTGAACCGGGGCCTCTGTAAATCACCGCCAGCTTGTACTTTGTCAGTGATCAACTCAACCCAGTTGATATTATCAATGTGTTAACTGCATCATTCAAAGATTTATATTTTCAGTTATTTGTTCTAAGTACATACCATTTTGGTGCATACATACTGCCCACAAAAGTCGTATCATTTTTTTCATTTTATGTAGATAAGTGTTAAAGTCAGCAATAACTAGCCTAAATCACTCAAGTACAAGTGTAGACATTTATGCATATATAACACAAGGAAATAAAGTAAACCTGCCACAATAAAGTTTGTGATTTATAAAACAGTAAACAGCATTTCTAGTATCACACATACTGGTATATTAACTGAGACTGTGCTGCAGACTTCTTAACACGACACCATGTTTATACTTTCACCAAGCTCGTGCCTTTGCGTGGCCTCACCTGGTTGAAGCTGAGTGTCCACAGCGTCCTGGCTGCCGTCATCTGCTCCATGGGGTCATTGTACTCCAGCATCTCCACCGGACACGGCAACAGCCCGTTCTCCACGATCTATACAATGCCATACACGCAGTATAGTATGGGAAAACGGAGGTGAGTTGGTCATTATAATCCATGACAGGTAGAAAGGAAAGGGCTCTGCTATAAGTGCTGTAGCCATCGTCATAGATATTTTACATCGTTGCAATGTATATTTATCATTTTTCACCTGTTGTAGACTTAAAAAGTATGCTTCTACATTGAAACACACATTACCAGCACAAATGGGCAAAACAGTACCTTTAGCTTGTTGTCATCATTCACTGCGATATTGCCTAGAACCTTCACATATTCTGGCGCATTGGTCCTCATTTGGTCATCCTTCAAGCTTTCCTTCACTTTGTTCACCATGAATGTGATCACACCTATCGACCACATTGGACGTTTAGACGACCACGAGGAATGCATTGATATGTAAAAATAGCCCATGTGTAACATTTCTATACAATATTGTATCATCATTATGATATCTTCCTATAATATACAAATGTACATATACATGTACAATAGTTGTATTTGTAACGAAATGGAGATGGTCCTTGGACAAGTTCAATTTGACATGAAGTGATGTGAATTACACAATACCATGTTATGAATATATACGAAACTACTGCAATCCTACTACGCAAACCTTGTTGACACATAACATGCTAATGCAAAAATAGTAAAACCAAGAAATGATACCGGCGTCGGTAAATTGCTTATTTTCATCCTCCGTCAGCATTCGGCTCAGAATCTTGATCACTTCACTTTTTATTTCCACGTCATCAGTATCCAAAAATGAGAGAACAACCTGGATAGAAAGAACTGTTTAACAGTGACAACACTTATTGTAAGTGTTGGAGAATATTGTTTAACAAATTGCAAAGGTTCAGTAAAAACATAACATTCATGACATGTGCTTCATTATCACATCCTGGTAAACATAGCGCAGGATTCACCCAAACCTAAACTTTCACACATCGGGATCATTCTGTGATACATCTGAATAAATATTAATTGGATTTTGCAACTATACCTCTTTAACTTTGTGTTTTTCAAATAGTTCCCGGTAGTCAGCATTGCTCTTGGACACATTTTGTATTATATTGAGGGATGCCTTAACCAGGAATCTTTTTCTCTAATCAACAGGAACCATTTTTATTATAATTGCCAATGTATAATGATTAATCGAACATTAAAATAAATATTTCAAATACTGTTAAATCCTATACAAAATGATAGTGTGCAATATGCAATTGCTCTTAATTTTAGAACGAGTTGGTTACCTTGTTCTCTTTGTAATCCTCCATTGATATTGCCTTGATGTTCTTTGTCAGCAGCCCTATGATTTCCGTGTCACACACGGCCTTAAGGTAAAATGTCATAGGTTTGAGGATATCTCATATTAACAAACATAATTTTTTGTACAAATTGGCATTATTTATATGAAACATCGTCACTGCCTACATGAATATCGCTGCAAGTGTTATATGCCTGGTTATGTTTTTTTTGACTGCAGTTCTATAGATTGTGCATCCGTCTTGGCTTTCCATTCTTCTTAGCACAGATGACCATTCGATGACAGTAGGTCACAGGTGTACCAATGGGGACAGTTTCTATAACACCAAGATTTACGTCTCTCTCGAGACCTGATTTTACCTCATAGATGGTTTATATGCATACATGTGGGATACGAGCCTGCTATGATTAGTACTTGTTTTCAGTCCTATATTTATTTAAGTAGGAACCAGTATTTGACTTAAATCAAACTTAACTCTATTTACAATTACATTTCATAGTCTACCATTTACTGAAATATATGCTACATGACGTCACACATTAATTTAATGCATTGTAAAAGTCAACACAGCACTACCTTGCAAAAGAGATGCGAGTAGTGAGTGAAATTCCACAGAACCCTAAGTAGCCAGCACAAAGGCATCCAGGTGGTCATTTTGTGTAATTGGAAGTAATCTTTTCTGGCATAGTGATCTAGCATCATATTTGATAATGCTGAAAATATCCCAACGCATATTTTACACAATAAAAAATGATTCATAACTCATAATATGCTACTTTTATCTATAAAGGGTGCATTTCGATTTATCACTTTGCACATTTTGCTACCTATTGAACATGGTAAATTTGCATGAAATTTGTAGAAATAAGTTTTGTAAAAGATCGCTCCTCAAAGAATTATGAAGGAGATAGGTCTTCTCACGCACAATAACGTTAAGGGAAGGTCTCATGAAGGTCACAACAACTTTGGGTTAGGTGTGTGGGTAGGAATGTATAAAGAAAATGTGAAAATAGGCAGACATTATCTTGCTATAATGAGTATTCATAATTATACGCTCTCACCTACAAACTTGATGTCTGCAAGGTAATCTGCAATCTTTCCCGATATTTCATGGAAGATCCTATTTACATCTCTTAACAAGGCCAACATGAAGTGAAGTTCCTCATAATGGAGGTCCGTGAACGGCTTTATGTGATCTACAATTCTCCTAAGTAGACCTTTTATACTCTCCAGATCGAGTTCTGCCTCGTCCTCTTTAAAAGCAAAATATTCTCTGGAATTATAAAAACAAAGCGATATCATTAATTACACCATAAACATAATGCAGACGCAGACAAAAATTGTCATCACAAGTGACAGATAAATGCGTTGTTACTTTTATATGCGTCTGTTCTGCCATTTCTGGACGCTAAATAACTAATGTGTTCAATGATTCTTAGGGAACGATCACAAATAATGATACCGGGGGGGTCGTCCGAAAGGGGGGGGTGTCGTCCAACTTTTCTGATTTCTTTAGGGGGTGGGGGTCGCCTATTTTTTTTATGAAGCTACGGTATATTTTCTAAATATATTCTTTGAGCAATTGTCCAGAAATGTAATGACTATATTGATGACTTATGCTTTGATTATTTCATATTATATATGATTATTAAGACTGTAAAACAACAAAATATAACATAAATGTTTTATTTGTATAAAACATTTTTATTCATGAATGAGTGGAACATCATTTTATGTTAAAGCAGTCACAAATGTGTTGTGTTGAAGCTCGTATCTCAACCAAGTCACTACAGTGACTTCAACTGGTTTGACATCTAATATGCAGTTTAACACAGGGTGTAAGTTTTGACATGTAGTTTTACTGAACATGTTTGATAGTGTATCCTGTCCAATGTTCAAACTCTAATATGTATACATTAGCAGTTGCTTAAGGCCCAAACCCCTCATATTACACACGTATCTGTTGTTTATGTGAAGAAAATTTAAGGAAAAAGAATTATTATGAATGATTCTTTATTATGATAACGAATATGATAAACTAGATCAAAAGTGTTCAAAAAACACTGCGTCGCTAGAACGACGTTGACTTATGGGCAATTAAGATATATAATGAAATAATGTATACTTTACAATCAAGAAATTTATGAATTTGAGAAAACATCAGAATGAATCAGAATCAATATATCCAGCAAAAAGATATCTGTGTTGCCATACAATAGTACTGAATGACAAGATGATAATCAATATCAGTTTCAAATCCAATAATCAATTTGGCTGCTTGGTTGGAATATGGATTTTTTTCTTGCTGGCTAAGTGCATTGAATATCATTAAAAATGTCATAAAAGAGCTTC
>CM032664.1:3668801-3744978 GCA_019095985.1 Streblospio benedicti
TTTGCCAATTCAAGCATGATTTGCAGGCGGCAATTTTTGATCATTTTTTTCTTCAATAGTTTCAATACAGCTTGAACCATGAGTTCCAAATTTGATACACTGCTGATATACGTAATGTGCATCCTCAGTGTCCAATTTCGGCACTTTGTCAATCAAAGTGTTCTCTCCAGAAGGCTATTGATGGTCAATTTCGGCATTTTTAGCTTGACACATGACTTTCGTATTTCATACAATAAATGGGAGTGGTGACCACCACCTACATTAAGCTTTGGCCCTTTGCTAACTAAATGAAAACTGCTCAGAGAGCACAGCATTGTGTAGCAGTTTATAGACATTTGTTTGCTACTTTCTTCAATACTTTCAATACAGTTTGAACCATGACCTTCAAATTTCATTCTATGTTCACATACGTAGTGACAATCAAATGTGTTCATATTTGGCGCTTTGCCAATTAAAGTGTGCCGTTTTTGTTCCGTATTCAACATTTTTATTAATAGTATCAGTGCCTTTGAAGACAAAATCTTCAAACTTGGTTCACTGTTAACATTCATAGAGACCATCATGAGTTTTCAATTTTGGCTATTTGCCAAGTAAATTATAGTTTCCAGGTAGCCATTTTAATCTTTTTAAAGATTTCATTATTTCTGAATTTCCACTTGAACTACAATCTTCATGCTTATGGAATATTTTAATCGCCCATATGTCAACGTTGTTCTAGCGACACTGTGTTCTTTGAACACTTTTGATCTAGTTTGTAATGGTGAAGCTTTGATAAATATATCACACCTAATGTCTTGGCTAATCCTTACCTGGTAAATCACTCATGCATGCATGCTGCTGCTGCTGTTGCTAATCGATACTCTGGTTTTAAAGGCTATAACAGGTCAGCATGATCGAGGCTGTTTATTTAATGTCAGAGGAACTCCTCGGGTTTCATAAAAGACCTTACATCTGTTAGAGCTAGAGGCTGTCACAATTGTACTTGCTCTCCATCTTTGCACTTGATATATGGTTGACAAGAGCGTTTTTTGTAATAATAGAAATAAAAACTATTAGATAAAAGGCCTTTTGAAATACTAAATGGAAGCATTAATCTGCTCCAAAAGTTGGGTTTTTCACGATGCTCCATGATAAATGCTGTCTTTCTAAAGGAAATGACACACATCTGCCTGGCTCTGGCCCCAAAATAGTTATCACCTCTCTGGAGAAGTGATTTTGATTTTTTTCGTCTTGTGGAGCCCCAATTTGGATTATTGAGTTATTGAATTGGGTCATCTGTTTGCTTTCCTGGGTGGTCTGGAGGGCTAACTTGATCATCGTAAAGTCTTTCTGCTTGAATGTGGCATTGCTGACAATATTCATAAGGATGTTCCCGTATATAAGGTGTGCTATTTCTGAATGATCCCATAAGCCTTCTTTGTCGTCCAGTGAATTATAAAGGTCACAGATCGTTTTTTTCCTCCAAATGATCCCGTAAGGTTTTGCACACAAGGCACCATAAAAAGGGTGATAATTTTGTTTTCTCATTTTGAAGCCAGCATCGGTTATATGTGAAGTTGAGAATTTACAAAACATACGTTTTTCTATTTTTTTTTTTTTTTTTTATTTTTTTTTACTTTGGGACTAATATCAACTTATAGTAAAGGTCTGTGATGGGACTCAGAATTTCTGGTTTCGCTGTGTTTAACAATTCTATATGCATGTAGATAAAGCACACAGTAAACCAAAACCTAATTTTTATGGTAAGCTTGAGAAACCTATTTTTTATTTTAAGCGTACTTAAACATAATGATATTATATGTAATGTACAGAAAAAAGTTAATACTTTTGAACAGGTTAGATATTTTTGATTAATTTTTTATGTGATTTTGTGTAGTGATTCGTGAAATCACTCTCCATCGACATTGTGTAATGGTGTGTATTGATAAATAGAAATATTCAGAAAGGATATGAAATCATCTTATTATTTTTCTTTTGTGATGCAAGATATATTAATCTTACTCCTTGAAATTTGGATAACTATTGGCCAGAAATAAACGTTCACACTTGATTTCCATGAATTATTCCCATGAATTATGAATAAGAACAATTTGTTTGTAATGCAGGTCTGTCTAGTTATAAATGGCTGGTAATGGTCCAAGTTTCTGTGCGTATTATATTCTAATACTTCTACTTCTAGGCGTTAATCCTCAATCCTCATAGAGTAATGCGCAGATGAAAAAAATCATCCCCCTCCCCTCTCGGTTCATTAGCTTATGTATTAGCGTATTTCTCAAATGTTCAAAACAGTGGCCACTGTAAATAAATGTACAGTTTATTACTTTGAACCAAAGGATAATATAATGTATACAACTCAAATTTGTAATCATGCTTGATACCTTTTTTAATGTTTTGTGTAGCGGCGGATGATCGTGTCTGTCTGAGATGTTCAAATTTGGTACTATACCTACTGGGAAGCTGGGAAGGGAAGTGTCAAGGTTCACAGACTAACATTTGTGCAAGAAAAAATCCTTGTATCCACATTGATTTTGATTTTGCATTGTCCAAGGATCATTGAAAACCGAGATTGTCCCAAACAGTTTCCCTCAAAATAAAACAATCATAACCAGTTTAAATTTGCTGTTCAAAGGTTATTCTTAAAGTTTGATTATATGCAAATAGCAAATGGGTTGGTACACGCTAATATTATAACCTTTGCCTTAAATTAGGTCTTGCTGGCAGAGTCTAGCATAACACGTACATGTAACCATGTATGAAATAATTAATGTTTCACTTATTGCTTTTAGATTCTAACAGAGTTAACACGTAGAAGCGAAGTCTATTTCATTGTTGACATACGGCATTGACATTTTATACAGTAATTCGTTGACCAACTTTCATTAAAAATCCAGGGAATATAGATGAAGGTTGATTTCCATTTTGGTGAATTCTTTTCATGTGAGCATGTTACAATTGAACAGCACAAGATGACCAATATCTTGCAGCATTGTGCCATGTAAAAAATGACTGACGTGTTATTGAAAATGAAATTAAAAAGCATACAAACTTTGTATCAATTATCCTTGAATGAATGAGACTACTAACGTACTGATGCTGTGAACACTTTGCCTATGAATGCAAAAATGATAAGAAATCATGTTACCTGTGTATCAAAGTCTAAGCAAACATGTTTTATGATAGCTCGCAGGAGCTTCATATCAAACGTCAAACGTACACTAGGTGACAAGTTTTATAAATTTGGCCTAGTGATTGATATGGTTATAAGTGGCTTTGAATAAGATTTGGTCGGTTATAAGTCCAAAATACGGAAAATGGTTTTGTTGCCATTGTATACGCCTGCCTGTTCGCAATGGAAAGTGGCCCCATCCTGCAATAACAAATTGCAAGCAATCAGTGACACTTGTTTTAAAATCATGTATAATTGACAGAGATATATTTCACGTGTTAAACACACAGAGTCTTATCACCATCCTTGTCAGAAAGAAGGGAATGCATGGATAAAAAATGAAGGCATGTCAAACCAAGCGTTATGCATCAGAACGTATTGGATCAAGATCTCACACAATCATACCAAGAGTAGCTACAAAATTTATAAGAGTTCACGTCAAAAGGTCTATGGCTGTGAAGTATTGGTAGTGGACGGAGAGACTGTAATTATGGAAAATTTCCATTCAGGGATTGCACAACAAAATAACATAATTCAAATCCTGGTTTTTGGTTTCATTGGCACGATTGAGAACGAAATAATTTTGTGGAAAAAGAAAGGCACACCACCATTGCCAGTGTTCTTGTCACACTGTGGTAAAACCCACCTCACTGAACAGATCTAGCTGGGTTTGCCGCGGGGCAGGTCAAAACACACATTTTACTGCCATGCAGCTGTAAGGAGTTTAATTTTTACACGGAGCTTAATCTTATAAACACATGATATAAGAAGATAAAGAACACTTAGGTCACCAATTAACTTAACATTTAATAAGAAAAGAATCACACAGTGTGATCATGTAATTACACCACTTCTTAATTTCTACATCACCTCACTCAGAAGTCGGGGGAATAAATAAAAGCAGAAATCTGTTAGGACGCTGTGCAGCTTTGTCGGCTTCTATAAATATAAAACCTATCCAAGTGATGAATAAGGCAATACATGGTACGTCTCATTTGCGCCTTTCGCTACCACAGGTGAATAAAAAAAAACGTGATAATCGATTCATTTATCTTTTCGGTGATGTGAGTTAAACTAAAGGGAATATCATATTAAATGAAGATCTGAATGCACAATACATTTGAGTCATATTTGCTGTCAAGATCAAACACAAATTAAATTACCTGTTTTCAATATCCCCAGGGAGCAAGGACAAGTATTTGCTGCCCCTGGCTTACAGCCCCGACATCCTGCACACCCACACCCAGCCAACGATCTCTTCGGTTTCCAGGTCAACTGTGTATTCATGCAGCCAATGAGAAATCGAATTCATGGACGAAAGAAACGAAAGTGCCAAGATAGACAGACTCCAGTGCTTCTTATTAATAAATAGAGTTAAAATACCGGGGTACTTAATTAGTAGAGTTCACTATTTATTTATTTTAATAGTGTTTAGTTTTATGTATTATCTATTTTGTAGCATTATAAATTGCTCTATTGTTGTGGCGGGGTAGTGTCAACATATAAGTAATGTGTCAGGATTAGATTGATAACATGCCATCATTTAGAAGGAGTTTCGCAGTGAAACAAATACATCGTTTGTCTTGAAGAGTGCAATAGGTCAACTATTTTATGACTTAGCACTTGATACAGAGGGTTCATAGCATACTGCATTATAATTCTTGTTGTTTTAGCTTATTTAAACATATTTATCTTGAAAATCTTATTCCAACATTCACACAACATTTTATAAATTTCAATAATTATTATTCGTGATTACCACAAAAATAAGTTAAATGCAGATAAATGTGGATATTTTTTCACGGCTTGATCATTCTTCACATATGCCAGAAGTAACCCGCTGTCATATATCACATTGTTCATAATTTGACAGCCCAAACGAAAACGAAGAAGGATAAATCCTGTGATTTATTCAGACAGTGAAAGTGACTGATTGCTATCAAATCAGTTTACCCGGCTTTATTTATTTTAGTATAATTTGTATCATTTGTATAAATATCACACTTCTATTTTGTCTTATCACAGTTTATGACTTCTATATGATAGATAGATCTATAAATATCAAATCAAATCAAAATCAGATGTACTACTATGTAGGGTAAACATACTAAAATCAGTTCGTTTCATGACTTCAGAATGAATTAAAAAACTCAATTTGAACTTTGATTTTTTCTGTCAATACATCATCCACAATCCCGCTAGAAGTCTAATGCAATCACACACAATCTGATAATTGTCAATCTACAAATATCCTCATGATAAAATTATCCATTGCAACATTAATTTTTTTTTTTCAAGCATGTAATTTGAATACACTCGACAACAAAAACAGTACTGTTATCAATGCTGCGTAAATACTACTTTAAGTTGGGCCTAAGAACATATTGATTTGCTATTAAGCCGTGACCTCCTTTTTGACACCTAGATCTAGACGAAAAAAAAAAATCTTACGTCGACAATATCGCATGATTTCTACAGTTGATTCAAGAGAAATATGATGACCTACGCACTTATTTATGTCGCATTTAACAGATGATAAGAATATATTGAGGAAACCATTCAAAATATCACTGGAATATTTGATGACAATTAATAAAACGTGATATTGTGTTTGAAGCGGGGAAAATTCGGGATGATTAGTGTGGTGATTATGGAGTGTATTTCTACGCGATCTACATATATGGATTTACTCAACAAATTCCAGAATTAAACATGTTTTTTTAGGATAGTTACTTTTAAAACCGTATGTCAAACGTTTAAAGCAGAATGATAAATACAAAACCGGGTTCGTTGTTTAACATGAATTTTTGTTATTAGGACTCGTTCTTGTGGCGAATCACAAACTCGTCCTTCGGACTCGTCGTGATTCGCCACAAGAAATTTCGTAAAATAATAATTGAAAAATCATGTTCAACATCAGTGTGTGCATCCTGCGTCGAGGCTGCAGGCTAATCAGGCTATAAATAGCCTGATGTGTCAGACAGTCCGCGGTGCAGTATGGCAGAATATAGGCATGTCAAGAGACTTGTCTACCTCGTCACGGGGGATTGGTGTAGTTGGTAGCACGTCTGACCATGAAGTTCGTTTCAATATTACAAAGGAAAGGTCTTGCCTCCATAGTGGACATTGATTAACATGGAAATAAACAGACTAGAGTACAACTACATGTATAAAGATAACATTATTATTTCACTGATAATGATTAAAACAATATCTTAATTTTCATATTAAATGAAGGTAAACAGTGTGACGTCCTCCTAATTTTAAGTGCAATACTATTCCAATGTTTTATACCACAATTTTGCACATATTAATTATGTACTTAAGCACCCAATAGGGACTTCCGGATAACTATCAACAAAATCCTATTCTAGACTTAAATACAATTGCCAAAAATGACAATAAATGAGGACACATAAATTAAATTATGTTTTTCAGTTGTCTATATAAAAACGCACAAGCACACATGATAAATAAAAAAAGGGAAAATAGACTGAGCATATCACCTCACAGTAATTTTCTACTTTTTTCCCACAAATTTGTGAAGTCATATTATTGAAATGATTCGCTTGAAACTATTTACGACACAGAACCATTATTGAACTATTCCTACACCATAACAAGTCCTTCAGTTTTTATAGTAAATCATATGTACTTTTTATTAGTAATACTGCAACAAGGTCTGTAAAAAATCATAGGTGATATTCATGAAAGTCTGTCCATTTCTTTAACCAATTGCACAACATTCACCAGATTCAGTTTTTCATCCGTAGTTAGATACTTGTAAAAGAACTCTGGAGCCTGCAATCAGACATACAACCATATTCGTCATAATAGTCATATTATTTCCTTTATTAAATGGTTATGCAAAAGTAAAGTTTTGTACCTCACTCTTGATGTTGCACAATTTCTGAAGCATTTCACCATCAAATCCATTAAGAACCTGAGAACATCTGCAATTTATTCAGATCAGAAATACTAATATAAGTGGATATCTAATTAGAATATCTATTTTGGATGATTTGCGCATTTTTATCAGAAGGTATAGTGATCCAAAATGCATACGTGGATAATAATGTCAGATAAACAAATCAAATCAGATGGTCTTATTTTCAGTTTTCTACATATGATGGGCTTTGGATCTTTCTATATCAGTATGAAGCCCTGGTTACTTACTTTTGTAACTGCTTATCCTCAACCCACTGCTGAACGTCTTCAGTTGACCATTTCACATAAAGTTCACCTAAACAAAACACAAAAACATACACACTGAAGTCTTCTATTTTGTAAGATACCTCACTACATCAAATTAATTCAATACCACACAATCCCTGGGCTTCTCAAAGGTATATCATAGGGATGTGGACTTGATTGACATAGAACCTATTGTATTGTCGCCCATAATAAATAGTTGCAGCCAACCGAAGTTCACCAAGGAGTCGAGGTCAATGCAGCATCCAATAACCTGGGGTACATCATTAGTCTTCATAAATGTAATATCTTGGTTTTGTTTGGTTGTGTCAATATAGGTTATTGTCACATTGTATGTAGTTTAAGCAGTGTCAGTCTTTGGGAATCTCTTTCACACGGCAGATATATGCAGTGTTCAAAATAACTTGTAAATTGAACATTCTATCATTCCGTGCAAAAATCACCGCCAATAACCCTCGCTGATTGGTCAATCTCCATGCTCAATTTTGCGATGGAAAACACGCTCCCCAAAAAAACCACGGCGTTAGTCTAAACTCCTCACAATATCAATACAGCCGCTGACGTAGTAAGGCGTGTTTCGTTGTTGCGGAGAGCAACAGTTTAGACTAACGCCTCCACGCGCTCAAAACTGTAGGAATTGATGTCTCCTCGCGCTCAAAACAAACGAAATTGACTTGAATGTTGAATGTTATAATATGATTTATTTTAAAATAAAATGGATTTTAGTCATGATAGAATGGTGATTGACCACTCGATTGTCGTGTCAATCGCAAAATTGAGCATGCTGACGTCTGATTTACCCTCACTTCGTTCGGGTAAAACAGACGTCAGCATGCTCAATTTTGTGATTGACACTCCAATCTCGTGGTCAATTCCTACATTAAGCCCTAAGTAAATGAAGATGCGTACTTTGCTTCTCTCCACGTACCTGCACTATGGTGACGGTGAGGTGTTGTCGTGTCTCCTTTTCCATGTGTGGGCGCCTTGCTCATTTTGTCACGATGTTGAGGCTTACTTGTTATTGAGAGTTTGCCTGAAGCATACATGAATTTGGAAATGAAAACTCAATGGGGAACTACAGTTTTAATGTAAGTACACGTAGTTAACATATTGTATATGAGACAAATGATATCATCTCATCACAAGGTTACAGGGAGGAATAGCATAGATTGAAAGATATTCTGAAAATAGACATTTAGAGAAACTTATCGACATATATGCTGATGGATAGGCATGCAGACAACAGTAAAAAGAGCTTGAAAAAACACTCTCCACTTGTCATTGTAAAGTCTCTATATTTCTATTGAAATGTGTATTTCTTTTACGTGCATTAAGACCAAGATGATCATACATTCATATGCACTCCTTACCAGAGTCTACATTGTCTTCAGCAGGCAAAAGATATCTGTTTATCTCCTTATTCAGCAAACTAAAAGCATAGTCAAACTCAAATTTGCCATCGAAGTTGATGTACATTTTGGCCCCGCAGATGAAGCCCAGCCAGCCATCCGGCTTGTAATATCTCTGCAAAAAACATGACTGGAGATAAAGCTCCATACCCCATACATATCATTTCACAACGAATGTTTAAATCATTTGGTTCTGTGTTACATGCATGTTACTTGTATAAGTAGTCAAGTAATCATATTAAACCAACCGGAACAACTATCAATTAAAGAAAGCAACCCGCTTAACATCAACAATCGTTATGATAACATGCAAAACATTGGGATATATATGTCAATTCAATACATACTTGCATCATTAGCGGCACTATAGGTTTCTTTAGTTGGAATGTATATTCTGCCTCTGCAATGGAGCATTATCTGAATACAGCGTGTCTCGTTGATGTAAACCTTTAATGTTTATATCTATACATACATGGTATCACGGACAAACTAAATGTTTGATGCAACACACTTGTATAAATAAAAAAAAACAGCTAGGTTCTTTACAGTTTATTCATAAACCATATCTATTGAATCACTAACTACGCACATGAAAATGTATGCAACATGGTAATAGGATTAAAATGCAATCTACTCTAACTTATGCACTGTATGTACAAAATTGTATCGTAGCTACGCATATGAATAAAGTTAATCAAAGGAGTGAGCGACTCCTGAAAAGCCGAGCTTGAGAATGTTATGCAGCAATATCGGCCGGGAGTGCATAGTGAACATGGTGGCAATGACTTGATAATCGAGGTTGTTGCGCTAATCTTTATAATCGTAATAAAAACTGAAATACCGCTGTTAAGCAAACTTTAACATGATATTTGTATAATGTATGTCCTGTTATAAGTCTCTCTTGAATGAAATGTGCGTGAAATTACTACAACATGCGATATAAATCGGAGTTGTTGCATGCATGCCAGGCGGACAGAAAAAAGAACAAACACACGGGCCGGTTTCTAGTGGTACAAACCACTACGATTTTATAAACAATGCGTGTGATTTGAGAAATATCCTTTCATCCATGTCTTCATAATCGGTTTATAATTGATCCGACATGTGAATTCTTGATGGGTATGCTATTGTAACGATGATAATCCATTCGTTTCACAAATAAATTACTCTTTGGAGATTTAAAGGTGACGCCATTTGTATGCACATGCGTGTATATGTAGTGGCGTATTGATTTTGACCGGCTACAGTGTAATTGGCGTTTCCCAAGCTCATTAACATCGGCGATTGTCGGCTGCTTCAGTTTCATTGATAAATTCAAATTGGGCACTAATTTCAGCGCATATGAATAGGCTTATAGTAAAGGTAGTGGCAGTGGATAGGGAACGGAATGAAACGCCTATGACGACTATAAAGCTCGAGTTTTCTGTGAAGCTCGGCTTTAAAAATGATGAATGTGGGGATGGGAATAAGCCACTTTTACGTCTGTTCTTGGGTCCAACTTATGATCGCCGGATCATAACGTCCCCACTGGAGCTCACACTTGAATTGGTGTGGTTCAGTGATGAACCATCTCTCACATGGGTGATATGTTGTAGATGGGGACATTCTAGCAGGCGTTTTCTCCCTAGTGCTATTTAATTCGATCAAAACCGATCATGCTGCCTAGCTCTTACCAGCTTGGAAAATCGCCCCTTCCATTGGATTACATGCTGAAGCATACAGTTGTGCTGCTTCCAGCAAGAACACTCAATTCTCCACGAAGGAGACACACACACCAGATAATGTAACAAAGTAGTCAGTTATAAAGTATCACAGTGCCCTGGCATATACACGTGGCACACAGCCACTCACCCATTCCTCACCTCAAACAGTAATACTCTAGAAAGTCTTTGGTATTAGTGCTCTTCTTTCATGTAAGAATCAGCAAGGTTCTTTAATGAAAGAATCAGCAAGGTATTACTCAGTTGTGTGTTCCCACTTCTCACCCGTTTAACCTTCCATGAAAACCAAAATCTGCCGGTGACAGAGTGTACCTGATCTGCAGTTGGGGCTGAGTTTGTACTTCTCTGAGAGACACACGAGGACTACCGTGGCCTGCTCCACTGCATGAGCCATGGCCTCCATGGTGGAGCCGCCCATGTTGTCCACGTCCACCCACACCTTGTGACCGCCCGCCTGAAAAGAGGGTCATTGGTCTAAATATTGGAGCCCCGGATTGGAGCTTTAGAACAATCGGCATCAAAAGTATATTGGCAGTACAACGTGATCCTGTAGGTATCAAATTGAACTAGATTTGACATTAGGATTTAGTCATACTGTGATTAGACTACTTTGTCATCATAGCATTATGGACACCTTAAGGGGACAGGACTTAGTTATTATATCATTTTACCAAACTTAAATTTTCTCCCACTTTATTGCTTCAATATTTACAAGTTATACCATTTTTATGTAGGTAATAAATCTTATATAAAGCGAGGGGCACATTCCACCGCAAGGTGGGTCTACAGCCTGTCTACTGCCAAAAACGCACAGAAAACGTGAGGATCCGTTAAGCGAGGGGCACATTCCACCTTGCGGCGGTGGTCGCCGCAAGGCGTGTTGAGGTCTGCGGCGTCTACGGCGTTTTCAGCATGCATTGACAAAAGTACAGTTGTGGGCACATACGCACGGGCTCCGTGCGTTATAAGTGCGTCGGCACAGGGAGTGGTTTTATTGGGGTGGCCGTGAGATCAACTTGCACAGAACGCGCGATGTACTCGCGTACAACTTACGCTCTACGTACCGTGTGATTTCAACAGTACGGGATCCGCACGTTCATGGTACAGGGAACGCACAGCCCCAGTACTGTGTCTGTGCCGACAACGTGCGGTTAAATCCTCTGCGTTCCACGTAAAGGTCTCCCACTGCCTCCTTGCGGTTAGGCCATGACGCAGGGTGGTCGTAGAAGAAGTTTGGCATGCCAAACTTGTTCTGCGGCCACCGTACGGGCTTGAAGAAACGTACGTTTGCCGCACTGTACACTCACGGATCGTTACGATTTCTAAGCGTTTTTGGCCGTAGACTGGCTGTAGACCCACCTTGCGGTGGAATGTGCCCCTAGCTTAAGTGTACAGTGCGGCAAACGTACGTTTTTTCAAGGCCGTACGGTCACCCTACGTCATGGTCTGACCGTACGGAGGCAGTGCGGTGACCTTACGTTAAACGCAGATGATTTAGCCGCACGTTGTCGGCACGGACACAATACTGGGGCCGTGCGCTCCCTGTACATTGAACGTGCCGATCCCGTACTTTTGTAATCACACGGTGCGTAGGACGTAAGTTATACGCGAGTACATCGCACGTTCTATGCAAGTTGATCTCACGGCTACCTCGATAAAAACCACCCCCTGTGCCGACGCACTCACAACGCACGGAGTCCGTGCGTATGTGCCCACAACCGTACTTTTGTCCATGCGTGCGGAAAACGTCGTAGATGCCGCAGACCTCAACACGCCTTGCGGCGACCACCGCCGCAAGGTGGAATGTTCCCCTCTCTTAATGGTATAGATTGGTTTAAAATTTACAGACAAATGTAGGCTTTGGTTAGGAAGCAGTCCGTAAATATTGTTTCATATGTTATCAAATGTTCATTTTTCATGCATTTCGAGTTTGATAACACCAGATTATGCTAAATTGCTTGACAATCAAAACAAAACCGTTGATAGTTCATAAACAAAATCAAAAAATGAAAACCCATTGACTATTGATGATACAGACTCATTTCAAAACATTTTGTTCTTGACTATTATTGATAGGATGATTTTTAACATATGAATTGTTTTTCCCCGTATAAGCATTTTTAAAACGTAAGCCTTTTTAAACGTAAGCCTTTTTAAAACGTCTGTCTACCTTGGGAGCTATCAAAGTCACTCCTAGTTCAGTGCTGTTAGATGTTTCAATTACCATTTGATTTATACCTGTAAACGTTCTTTAACTTTCAAGACAGCGCTTTGGTGCTCGTGGTTGTAGCTGAGGAAAATGTGGCCCCTGTCACTTTGTTCTACAGATAAAATAAAAGATGCTTATCTACTGAGGGACACTTGGGTGATGTCACCTTTTGTAAAAAAGGTTTTTTGTTATTCAACAGTATTTGAACTTATTTTATGACATGTTTAGTGAGTTGTGATATATCTGCTAGTATAGTTGAAATCACATTGCCCTGTTTGCTTTATATCCTAAATACATTTGTAAAATTAATATGTCTAAATTAAGGAAATATATGTGCACATGTATTTATATAACAGCACAGTTAAATCAACGTTAAATATAATCAGGAAAACCATGTCGCGAGGGGGGGGGGGGGCAAAGATGACGTCACTTACCAGGAGTGGGGTGCTGCAAAGATGAAGAAAGGGGACAAAGGGGGCGGGGTCAAAAAATGCCCAAAATTAGGTGACGGCATTTATGAACGATCCCTAACAACAATATTTCTACACACCTTTCAACTTAGAAGAACACTACAAAAATATGAAGTAAAACGAAAGTGTATTGATTCAATAGGTTAAATTTATGCTTTGATTTTAAAACGTCATTTTTCTTTGAATCAATGACTGATTGCATTACATAAAAACCCACCCAACTGTATCACGTCTTTCTTGTTGTGGTCTTCTTTAATTTTCCACAGTGCACCCCTTGCCATTTTCTTGACACCACTGTCGGAGCTCTCGGAAAGTGTTTCCAGTGTAGCGACACAGCGTGGTTCATCTATTATATGCGGTTTCACTTCCTTGAAAAGCAGGAACATTATCATTAACTCATTTTCTATCTTCTCTCACACATATCTTTCTACCAAGCATGTAACTGTGATGGTATGCATCACACTAAGCTTTCATTTGATTAAATCAAATGGCCATGGCCGGATTCGAGCCCACAACCCTAAGCTTTTGAGACCAGAATGATACCATCAACTCAACCAGCCAGCTAATAAAAGGTTACACGGCTAAAACCTTTGTCTCGGTAATCCCCAGCTTATGTACGTGGTCAGTTATCATCGCAACCCGGTCGATATTACCAATTGATAACCGTATCATTCATGAAAATATGTAATATGCATAAAAGACTATTTAACACAATACCATGTTAACCTTTCATCACGCACATGCCTTTGCGTTGCCTGACCTGGTTGAAGCTCAGTGTCCACAGGGTCCTGGCGGCCGCCGTCTGCCCCTTAGGATCATTGTACTCCAGCATCTCCACCAGACACGGCAGCAGTCCGTTCTCCACGATCTGAACAATGCCGTACACGCAGTATAGTATGGGAAAACGGAGGTGAGTTGGCCGGGGACAGATAGAGCAGTGAGGGCTCTGTTATGAGTGATGAGGTCAACGTCACAACTATTTTACACTGTGGTTATTCAGCTTCATTGCTTTTCACTTGCTGTACACTTATAAGTATGCTCTTATACTGCAAAACACAATCACAGTACTAATGGGTAAACACTACCTTTATCTTGTTGTCGTCGTTCACTGCAATATTGCCTAGAACCTCCACTACTTCTGGCGCATTGCTCCTCGACTGGTCATCCTTCAAGCTTTCCTTCACTTCGTTCACCATGAATGTGATCACACCTGTCAACCACAAATAGACGGTTAGACTTACATGACAAATGAATTTATTATATTTTAAATAGCCCACATATAATATATTCCCATTTCCATATAATACATATTCGTCATTGTGATAGACCAAATAGTTTGTGTACATGCTTAGCACATGTTACATGTATTTATTAGAAAAAGCATTTTGTTACAGTGATGACGTCATTCGTTGTCACTGGGATTGCAGGAAATCCCCCCGTTGTGTGCAGACCTCCCTTTGTAATACCATACATACGTCAGACGAGTGTCAGAACTTATTAGGAGGATAATGTACCAGTACATTGTGGAAGTATTTTTCAAACCGCTGAACACCCTAAGACACTTGCTGGTAAGACCGAAAGACCCTTTAGAGAAAGAATGTGTTATTGGATAGGTGTACCAAATTGAGTGTTAGGATTGTGAAGCTTCCTATGTTGGAGAGACTGAACTGGCTTTAAGAGTCAGATTTATAGAACGCAGATGACAAAGGTCCACAGGTTCTGAAGTCTCGCGTCACTTACATACTGACAGGAAAGGACACAGTGTTTCACGGGAGGGGACGAGCATCTGTAGGTGTATGAAACCGAAATACTTCTTCGAACTTGTTGTGAAGATAGCCATTTATATCAGGAAGTTGACGCCCTCACTAAATAGAAACGGTGGCAGATGCCAACCTTATTCCATCATGAATAATGTGCTGACGGAAGGGCACACAACCTGGTGATTTCCCGCGATCCCAGTAACGACGAATGATGTCATCACTGAAAACAAGACTGTTGAAAGCATAGCATAAATTTACTTTATATCATCCCGTTTAAAACTATGTAATGATTACCTTTGTCTGTCAAATCCAAGATAAATGAACTTCTATCAAAATACCCGAAGCTTATTACGCAACCGTGTTGATACACCCTAATTTAACAACGTTAAATCTTTTAAATGATACCTGCATCGGTAAATTGCTTATTTTCATCCTCCTTCAGCATTCGGCTCAGAATCTTAATCACTTCACTTTTTATTTCCACATCATCAGTATCCAAAACGGAGAAAACAACCTGAATCGAAATAATCGTTTTCACAGTCACACCAGTTATTGGAAAAGTTAAAGGATATCACCCTAAATATCAAGGGCTCAATATATTGCTCAAAACTTGCCTTTGAACCCTGAATATCAAGGGCTCAATATATTGCTCAAAACTTGCTTTTCAGCCCTTGAGGAATTCCCAAGTGCGACCTAGAAAACTAGCCAATCAGCGAAATCCTCTCGCAAAGTTGGAGAGGAATTTGACCTGTCAATTTTCTTCGATTCTTCCTCCTTATTACTATGCATAAGTCAACTAAATCATCCTTGGCATTTACGCAACGTATTTAAAAGATTTCCTTACTTTCATATTCATAAATTTGCGATATATTGGCCAATTTTTAGCTTTTAGTGAAAATAGTGTTCAAGTATTCTCTTAAAAACCATCACTTTGTTTTAAAATTAATGAGCAGAAAATATGCAAAATGCAACAACCAATGAGAGCTCACAAAAGGTAGTTAGGTAGTTCAAATAGAGGTTGATTTTACCTAATGCATTATGCATATTTTGACCTAAATACTTAGAATTGGGAGGTCCATAGGGGTTCCTACCAGACCAGGAACCGATATTACATAGAGTGGAGGACATGGTTTTACAAATTGCAAAGTTTCATTTGAAACATCATTCACAACATGTGTTTCAGTCATTATAATAAGCAGGTAAACATAGGACAGGATTCTCCACCACATCCTCAATTATTACTCGTCTGCATCATTCTATAGTACATCTGAATAATGATAATTGTATATCATATCAATAGCTAAATTTTACCTCTTTGACTTTGTGTTTTTCAAATAGTTCCCGGTAGTCAGCATTGCTCTTGGACACATTTTGTATTATACTGAGTGATGCCAAAACCAGGAATCTTTTTCTCTGCTCAATAGAAACCATTTTATCATAATTTCCAATGGAACATTAAACTCAATCTTTCAAGTAATGTTAAATCATATACAGAATGATAATGTGCCATATGCAAATGCACTTGATTTTAGAATGATTTGGTTACCTTGTTCCCTGTGTAATCCTCAAGTGGTATTGCCTTGATGTTCGTTGTCAGCAGCCCTATGATGCCAGCGTCACACACGGCCTTAAAATGTCATAGGTTTGAGGATATCAAAGATCGACAAATATACAAATGTTTTTCAAAATGTCATAATTCTGTGAATCATCGTCGACACCTACATGAATATTTCTGCGAGTGTTATATGCCTGGTTATGTTTTTTTGTCTACAGTCTACAGATATGTGCATAAATGGTTTATATTCACAGTATACGGGCCTTCTCTGATTACTGTCTATTTGCAGTCACATATTTATTTAATTATAAACCACAATTTGACGAAAATCGAACTATGTTAAAGATTACATGGTATATTCTCCCATCCAGTGAAAGATATCTTACGTGAAATCTCATAGTCATTACATTGTAAAAGTCAACATTACCTCGCAAAAACGATCTGAGAAGTGAGCGAAAGTCCATATTAAGCTAAGCAGCTCAAACAATGGCATCCACGCGGTCATGTTGTGTAATTGGATGCAATCTTTCTCAGTGTAGTGATCCAGCATCTCCTTTGATAATGCTGTAAATATTTCCATAATTCTAGAATACAATGTTGTGTACATTGGACTATCAATTTGTGCTTTTAGGTCCCTCTCTGCTCGTAGAATTATAAAGGAGTTAGGTCTGTATGTGTTTTAACACCACCATATATTTGTCATCGTCCAATCGTACAAAATAAGGTTAGGAAATGGTCTATAGAAGGTCACACAACTATAAATGAAACTATGCAGACTCTATCTCATCTTGAAAAGGCCCAGCTCGTATGTCATGTGGATCCGTGAAATACAATGTAAGTGTGTGAGTTTGCTCTCACCTAAAAACTTGATGTCTGCAAGGTAATCTGCAATCTTCCCCCACATTTCAATGAAGATACGCTCATCATCTCCTAACATGGCCAACATGAAGTGAAGTTCCTCATAGTGGAGGTCCGTGAACGGCTTTATGTAATCTACAATTCTCTTAACTAGACCTTGTACACTTTCCAGGTTGAGTTCTGACATGTCTCCTTCAGGGCCATAAGCAAAATATTCGCTGAAAATAAGGCAAAAAACAAAGTGCTACCACTGCCATAAACATGAACAATTCAGCTGTTAAAAGGCCCCTCACACATAATGTATTTGGTACCACCGGTCGAGTAACGTATGAAAATTTACATGTAGAAAAAAAAACGCCGGATGAGTAATGTTTTGTCATTTGTCGTTTGCTTATCCGTGGCCATTCGATCGCTGCCAAATTGTATGCTATCGGCTTGTCGCCGTTTAGTATCGGTCACTGGCCGTTGTACATAGGAAATTGCACAAAACCACCCAAAATCATATTTTTTCACCCCACCGTTTAGTAACGCTGCCAAACGGCCAAGCGTGGTTCTCACCGTCATCAAACGGCGAGCCACCTACAGCTAAACAGCTTAATTACGGTTAGCTGGCGTTTTTCCAGCGAAAATTCTTTCAGTTCAAAATCCCCCTGCCGCTTTTGCAACGTTTTCCCCACATTTGCTGTGATCTGCCGTTCTTGCTCGGTCAGATAACATCAGCAAACAGTTGGCTGACGGTTGGCTGACGATGCAAATTTGACTTTTCTACATTACTTGAACGGAACTCAACCGGTGGGACCAAAAACGGTAGGTGCGAGGGGGCTTTAACTTGTGCGTATTGGAAAGTAAATTTAATCAATGAAGAAAAGCATTTTCTTTTCACAAGTTACTAACAGAAGTATACTGTTATTGACATGGGCAATGGTTCTGCAATCCCTGATTATAACATACTATTTTTAACAAAATATTAAAAAAAATACAGACAAACTAGGCCTCTTCACCTGCTTAAGTAGGCAGATTTGCTCATAGATGAGGGGGCGTTAATTGTATGCAATATTATATTTGTAACAATGGTCTTAGACAAAGATTATCATTAAACAGTTTTAATAGGCCTATTACGTGTATCACTCAGTGCACTGGTTGATTGCAGCTTAATCTCTAAGTATAAAGTCAATTTATGAAGGTTGTACTGAATAGGTAAAGCTTGTTTTCAGTTATAGATATCTAATAAGGCTTAGTTGTTTTTAATTAGTGATTGTTTATGATGGCCACTGTAGGATTAGAGAAGCAGTACCTATTTGTACTCTATATGGGCAGAATAACTGCATTTCTCCATTGATTATGGTCGGATAGCAAGAAGGGCTGACGATTTGTTCTTCAAAATTAGTCCTCATCACTTCTCGGTGGTTACTGTAAAACTGGAAATGTTTGCGCACGATTTAATTTGCGAATTTCGTGGGTATGTGCTAAATATTCAGCAAACATTAATAGCCTATGTAAAGCAGGTTTAGGATGGACCAAAATCGCAAACTTAAATAGTCAAATAGTCACAAAATGATTATATTCTGGTTTCACAGTAACCTCCCTCACTATGGACCTTTGTCCCGGGGGATGTGCGTAAGGGAACGCCTGAAATCCTGCATGTCAGCACTGGTGCAAAGTCCCTCCACTGGGAGGCCTCTCGTGAAGACCACGGTCAAGTCCCTTCCTGTGTACCTAACCATGTGGGTGTCTGCAGGCTGTGATCATGTCCTCTTATCTCTTATCTCTGGTGAGGCGGTGGGGTGCAGAGGATTGGGTATCAATGTAAACACCCACTTTGTTCACATATTCCTCCATTATGATGCAGTATTCTGTTCCCTTCAATGGGAGGTTATACAATTTTGATTTGTTGTTGTTCATCCAGAGTGAAAAACAAATTTGAACAAGTATCAACATTTATTAATGAAATATGAAGGATAGACTGTTTAGGGTTTCAAAAGACGTATTGTCGTCTCAAAAGAGAACTATGTTGAAAAGAACAATGCATCAAAGACTAGGGGATAATACTAGAGACTTCATACCATTAGGAAGACGGACATAAAAATATTTACCGAGCTAGTGTTCTGGCCTCATCGGTATGGAGTAGTTTGTCAGCGTCAAATGGTGGGATGGATAGGTCACTCTCCGAATCAGTAGATTGGATGTCATCATGATCATCAGGATTAAATGAGACAACATCCTCATCTGAATCCGTGGCAAAACTGTTGTTCTCCATTTGGGGATGCTTTGGGTTTGTCCATTTCTGCCGACTTGGTCCACTGCCCATTTTACCTTTAATTTTAATGGATAAAGTATATTAAGAAAAATATACAACAGCCATTCAAGCAGTCGGTAATAGTCATATGCAATTGTCATAGATCCTTTGATAGCCACCTCTCCCTTAATACTTTAAAACAGCTTATTCATTGGGCGCTCATTCCAGGCCGGTGGTATTGTGAGACCAGCGAGAATACCGCCCCATGTCAGGTTGTAAATGGATATCCATAGAACAGCTCGCTGCTTGGGATGATGGTATCATTCTGGTCTCACAACCTTCGGGTCGTGAGTTCGAGTCCCGCCAGGGCCACTTGATATAGTTAAATGGAAGCTTAGGGTTGTAAAACCTGTCTTCAGCTATATCTATCGTTGGTAGAAATATGCTTGCTAAAAAGACGTGTGTGTGAGAGAGAAGTATAAAAAAATAAAAAAATAAAAATATAAGCATTGGGAAACACATATATATCATAGAAAATCGATCGTCAGGTTCATTTCCTGTTTTGGAGTATGGAATCAAACACGCATCTATGTATTTATAGCAAAGGTGGGAGGGACGGGGGTGGCTTTAAGGGGTCACGAGATCCCTCACTCCTAATTTTGTTTGCCTTATTTTCCACATTTCTAATTTTGTGTCCTTTTTCCCTCATCCCACAAATTGTCAGTCTTTTCTACCATAACTCTCTTCCATGTCATGAAACAGATGAAGTTGACACAATTTTGTGTCAGTGATATATCAATTATTGCACCCGTGGAAAGATGTAGCATTTACAGTGCCATTCAGTTATTACTATACTTATTAATGATTAATAGGGATAATAGTTTTACCGATGTGCCTATTCAAAAAGCAAATTTTGTTTGTGTCAATTTAAAAAGGATACGTTTTCTATCCTGTGGATGTGCTTTAAGACCAAAAAGATCCTGGGCCTGACGGGCTTACAGAAATTCACAGACTTTGAATTGACTGAAACTTGAGGAAATCTGCACATCATTTGAATTTACATAAATGAAATAGTCGAATCCAATTGGTACCCAGCCGGTATGAATACCGATGGGCACCGTAATCAGCTTAGAGGAGCTGACAACGAATCAAAAGTGACAAATGACAAATGACAATTTGACTCAGGCAGTGTATATTATATCTATAATATAGTATAAGCAGTGTATTTTAAGTGTGCATTTCAAGAATATAAATATGGCAAGAAATATTTTACATATCACATAAACATTGACACTTCAATTCCACCAAAGAGGACTCCTCCAAGACCAGTTGAAGTTGCTCTGCAAGAAAAGTTCAAAGAAGAATTGAATAAAAATGATACAGTTTGGTGTTATAGTTCCAGTTAATAAAGCAACTCCATGGATCAGTTCATTTGTACCAGTGAAGACGTATCATCCGAACTCAAAAGAAATTAAGAAGATAAGGATATGTTTAGATCCTACCAATCTGAACAAAGCATGTCAGCGTGAGCCATATTACAATAGAACAGTTGATGATATCATAGCCTCATTGTCTCAGTATAAAGTGTTTACTGTGGTTGATATGCGAAAAGGATATTGGCAAATCAAATTAGATGATGAAAGCTCGGAATTAACTACTTTTAATACTCCATATGGTAGATTTTGTTTTACCAGGATGCCATTTGGTCTTAATGTAGCAGGAGATACATTTCAGAGAATGTTAGATGCTGTATACAGTGGACTGGAAGGAATTCATGGAATAGCTGATGACATCATAATTGGTGGTATTGATGAGCAGGATCATGATAAGAAGTTCACAAAATTTTTAGATGTCACAAGAGAAAATGGTCTGAAAATAGGTCATGACAAAATCCAGTATAAGTTAAAAAAGTCACGTTTTATGGAACAACGTTTACATCAGAAGGACATACGCCTCAAAATGAAAAAATCCAGGCAGTGCAGTATATGAAGGAACCTACAAATGTAAAGAGTTACAGTCATTCCTTGAATGATTAACTTTCTATCAAATATAGTGCTAAACTTGCTGATTTGAGATCACCATTACAAGCTCTAATTAAAGATAATACACCTTTTCAATGGAGCGAAGAACATACCGAGGCATTTGAAGGTATCAAGCGAGAATTATCTCAGCCTCCTATTTTAGCATATTTTAATGTGAAGGCTAAATACACAGTTCTACAAACAGATGCAAGTAACTCTGGTTGTGGATTTGTTTTAATGCAAGGAGAAAATTTGGATGAACTGAAACCTATCATGTATGGATCTAGGTCCTTGAAAGGTGCAGAAAAATTTTACGCCGCTATTGAGAAAGAAGCTTTAGCAGTGGCATGGAGTATGGAACGACTTCACCATTTTCTGCATGGAAAGAGATTTATTCTCCAAACTGACCATAAACCATTAGAGACTATTCTAGCAAAAATCAGTTAATGAAGCCTCTCCTAGATTGCAAAGACTAATATGCAGAACCATGGATTATGACTTTGAAGTACAATATATAAAAGGAAAAAAAGAATGTTTTGGCTGATTGTATGAGCAGATGTCTTTCTTCTATTGACACTGGAAACAATATTGTTCAACTGCCAAAGAATGATTGTCAAACAATTCATATTCATGCCATCACCGATCAAATCGCAACGAAGTCAACAACATTAATTGAATTAAGAGAAGCAACTAAGAATGACGATGAACTAACAGCATTAGTACAAGTGATAAATAATGGATGGCCTAGTGAGGTAACGGATCTACAAGAAGATATCCGAAAATATTTCAACTTTAGAGAGCAGCTCACAGTAGAAGACGGATTAGTGTTAAAGAATACCAAGATAATTGTTCCAAAGGTACTCAGAGAATCCTATCTAAAGAAGCTACACAAAGGACATTTAGGGTTTGAAAAGTGTCTAGCAAAAGCAAAAAAGACATTTATATTGGCCAGGTTTATATACAGATTTATCACAACTCATAACCAATTGTGAAACATGTTTGAAATATTCAAGATGTCCACCAAAAACAACGAAAACAAGAATGGCATATGGACCAGAGGTACCTGCTTATCCATGGGAAAAACTAGCAAGTGATGTGTTCCAGTTGAAAGGAGTGAACTATTTACTTCTAGTTGACTACTACTCAAGATTTCCAGTCATTAGGAAATTATCTAATATGACGTCTGCAAGTATAGCAAATTATTGCAGATCTGTGTTTGCTGAGTATGGTAGACCAACAGAACTAATAACTGACAATGCCAGTTATTACCATGCACCAGAATTCAAGCAAATGTGTGATGATTATGAAATAATTCACACAACTTCAAGTCCTCTTCATCCTGAAGGAAATGGACTTGCTGAGCGTTTTGTTGGAATTGTGAAAAATCTTGTCAAAAAGTCTGTTTCAGAAGGGACAGATACATATGAAGCTCTGTATCAATACAGAACAACTCCACTTGATAATAAAACATCATCACCTATGGAGCTGCTGAATCAGCGAATGAATAGTGACTTGCCATCTTCCAATGCAGCGAAACTCCAACTCCAGCCGGATAGAGTGGATGTGAGATCCAGGGGGGCAAAAGCCGATCACGAACAGTTACAACAAGGGAAGAAACAGTTTAAGCCTTATGACGAAGGTACCCATGTGTACGTCAAAGACCGTGGTATAGCAGATAAATACCCAGCAATAATAAAAAAGGTACATTGGGGTACAATCATATATTATTGAAACCCCAGAAGGCGTCAGTATAGACGTACTCATAATACGCTCCGTGCATATCATCCACAAGTTAGAGTGGAATCATGTGGTAATGAAGGCCTGGACGACAACGGTCATAATAATACCACCAGGTCTCGATCTCTAAGAGATCGCAATACTATCAAAGCACCAAGGCGTTATAGGTTCAATGACTAAATAGTCAGATACATGTATAAACACATATTGATATGTATTGCTAGTTAATAACAGAATTTTGGAATTTAAATCTCCCAACATTGTGAGTACGCATAATCAGTGTTGTAATAATAATCTGCTGGTCAGATATTTGGAGTTAACTGTCCATAAAATTCTTAAACAAATGTGTTATTAACGTAGCCATATGCAACATGTTAAAATTATAATTCATGCTCTGTAATGTGTTACTACTAAAATATATGTTTAGCTGTATCACAGAAAAAAAAGATGCACTAGAAATTGTGTTATAGTCAGTATAAAAAAGTGTAAAATTCAAGTCCAGTGTATCAAGTAGATTCAAGGAGAATTTTTTTCCCGAAAAAGGGGGGATGTATAATTGTATAGTGACACCCCTATAAATGGACTGCCCTATAAATGGACTGGCCCACTACCAGGAAGTACTAGATAGAAAAACATGATCATGTCGTTGAACTGAACTGTGTCACATAAAAGTCAGTTGGAATATAAATAAATGCCCATCAAATCTATTAAGATTTGGCGTGAAATAGGTTGTACTGGCACAGTCTATCATAACACATAACCTTATATGAAACAATGGTTCGCTTATAGCTTTTAGATTCTACCAAACGTAGTGACAGTTTGCAGTTTACATCTGTATTTCTTGCGAGTTAACACGTGGAAACGAAGTATATTTCAATAGTGGATTATATATATTGTTGAAATACAGCATTTACAGCTTATATGTTCATTTAACAGCTTTCATTTACAAAATTTAAGCAATAATTATGAATGGTGATTTCCATGATGGTGAATTCTGCATGTCCTTTTCAGGTGGGCATGTTGCAATTGAACATTATACAAAGCACGTTGACCACCACCTTGAAGCAGTGTACCATGTAAAAAAAGGCTGACATGCCATTGAAAATGAATTTAAAAATTGTACAAACTTTATATGAATTATCCTTGATTTAATGAGACTTACTCCCGGACTTACTACAGTACTGATGTTATGAAAACTTTGCCTACGAATGCATACTTAATACACATTGGTAATAAATCTGTTACTTGTGTATCAAAGTCTAAGCATCGTAAAATTGAATGAACTTGGTATGCAGCTTAAGGTCTTCAGATTTTATCATCATAATTTATTACTCTTCTGCAAAGTATTACCAAATATAAAAGTAACTAGATCAATTGTGTTCAAACAACACTTCATCGCTAGAACGATATTGACTTATGGGCAATTAAGATATATACAGAAACGATGTATACTTTACAATTAAGAACTTTATGAATTTGAGGAGAAAACACCCAAATGAATTTACATCATCATAGCAATGATCAATATTCAGCGAAACATATTACTCTGTGTGTTGCAATAGTACTATTTAAATAACATATAATAATCAATAACATAAATAATCAATAATAATAACCAATATTTACAGTTTCAACCCAATAATCAATATTACTTAACATGGTGCAGTCACAGTTATATACACGTATTCATAGTTCCGACCTGTCAATCAAATATTTCTGTCGTCCAATCAGCGTGCGGTCTCAGATATGTAAACAAACAAGCCGCCATATTGGTCTCACAAACTTTGTAGACTTTGTACGGTAATTAGGTAACTTTTTAACGAAAAATGGTACGCCATTGTTCATGGGGGACATGTAATGGCGATGCCCGTTACCCAGAACGTGTCCAAGGTCGGTTAATCCCATTTCCCCGACCAAAGACTAATTTGGAAAGATGCTTACGCTGGCATCACTGACACAGCAGACAAAGCAAGCAAGAGGTTGGGCTTTTTGCGGAGAAACCTCAAAGGAGCCCCGTATAAACTCCGCGAAATAGCCTACCAAACACTAGTTCAATCCTCGCTGGACTACTGTGGTGCGATCTGGGATCCCACGTCGAAAGAGGACATCAATGCACTTGAACGAGTAGCGCCAGAACACCCGCTGGGCCAGAGGTTCCGAGGCACTACATCGGGTGACTGCCCTCTTAAAAGAGCCACTCGAGACCCGTCGAGGGAACCAGAGACTGGGCAAGATCCTATGGTGGTCCAAGATCCTACATGGCTGGCCATCTTGGGGCAAAAGCACACCATTGAAATTGAACCGTGCAGCTGCCTGTGGCACTGTGGCCACAATACCACGAACTATACCACAGTGGAACCGTCTTAACAGCACAACGGTGGGCGCCGACTCTTTTGACACCTTCAAGAGTCGGTTGACAAAGGAACTATGAATGTGCGCACTCACACCCATCCGCGTGTTGCCTCTTATGAGGAGGCCAGTAATGGCTAATTTGCGGATTATCCTCACAGAAACAGAAACAGAAGAGGATTAAAGCCTGTGGAAGACCACATTACCAGCTGAATGTTGCGCGAATAGACAAAAACAAAGCTGTACACTGTAATAAAAGTAAATATATCTTTTATAAAATGCAAAGCCCACTTTAATTATAAAGTGCCCAAAATCGAATCTCGTTGGTGTCGCCTCATACTTCATAGTTGTGTAAAGTTTGAATGAAAGCTGGTCAACCGTAAAAACTCTAGCTTGTCCGCAGAGAAACGTCTATACATACGAACAAACGAAACACAAGGCTTTCGCTACAGCTGCTGAAGCGGCACAATAAAACAAATAGATAAATTCAAATACATAACAGTTTTCGAGAACTACAATCTCCTTTTCAATGATAAATGAACATTCGAATGAAAATACATGACAATGTTATCAACATGTGGGGTCTACATGAATTTACATGAGTATTTTACTACATTTAACTTCTATTTGACATCTGATATTCTATTACTAATCTCAACTATTTTAACAAATAGTTTATGCCAATTTCAAATACTTTTAAATGAAACATAATGACTGCAAAAAACAGATTTAAGAAAAATGTAAGTAGAACTCCTTTCGCCATAATTCACTATATAACATATATTTTGTCTAAAAATTCTAATTTAAATCTTCACAGTGCAACCTGTAAGTCTAAGATTTTACAATACGATCATGAAAGACTTTATTAGTATTCATCATATCAAATTCATTATTAGCCAAGTTCTTCTACATCTAATATAGCAGTTTACTAAAGGTAATTCTTTCGATCCCAGGTTGGTAATGGTCCAGTTTGCTATGTAAGATGATATCTACATTGTATCTGAAAATCTCTACTCCTGCTCACGTCTGTCTTTCAAGTAGTTTATTTCTTTATTGTCTGATCTTATCATATTCATCTTGAATTGAGCATGTTGGTTATCATGATGTCCTCTCATATGTTTAGCAAATGTGTTATGTCTATGTCTATGTCTCTCATCATTATAGCCTTTTATTGCCTCTAAGTGTTGTTTTCCCCTGACGTACCCCCACCCCCATCTGCTATATTCCCAATATATACAACTTCTTTACCCATCTCTGTACATGTCAAACATCTCCCCTCCTATACAATTCCC
This sequence comes from Streblospio benedicti, assembly GCA_019095985.1. Taxonomy (NCBI): domain Eukaryota; kingdom Metazoa; phylum Annelida; class Polychaeta; order Spionida; family Spionidae; genus Streblospio; species Streblospio benedicti. The sequence goes on from CM032664.1 coordinate 3,695,797, forward strand.
TCTTTATTACAATTTCCTTTGCCTTAAGATTTGTGAATGAAACTTGCTTCTGCCACAATCTTCATTTTCATTTAGTCCTGGCAAATCTCTAATTCTCATCCCTTTCCTCTCTACCATTATCAAGAACCTCTGTGTACTTATTTTCCTGGCCCTTTGTACTAATTTGCTGTTGGTATGGTTGGGCTTAATAGAATTGCATCATATGGTTTAAACCATGATGACTTTGTTCTTGCTTTCTTTCTTCTCCTTTATTCTGCTCTAAAATTCATGGCGTTTTGGTACAGCAATCCACCATCTCCAAATGATTATCACCCATACACACACAGACATTTTATATAATATCATCTATATGTAATCACGCCGAGGAAGGACATGGCCCATGACTGTTTTTTTTTTCTTTTGGACTTGAAGACGTCCGGAAGACGTGCGTTTTTACGTCGTTTGCCAACGTCCGAGGGACGTGGGCAAAACCAAAAAGTGTTACATTTTTAGGACGTTCATAAAACGTATGTAGCAGACGTGGACGTCCATAAAACGTAACTAAAACGTCAGTAAGACGTACGGAATACGTGGGGATGACGTAGCCCTTTGGTTCTGAGAACGTTTAGAAGACGTCCTTTTTTTACGTCGGGTACCAACGTCTGAAAGACGTGGGAAAAACCAAAAAGTGTTACATTTTTTGGACGTTCATAATACGTATGTAGCAGACGAGGACGTCCAGAAAACGTGTTGAGCTCCTAAGTAAAACGTTGGTAAGACGTGAGGAATACGTAAGGAATACGTGAGGAATACGTGGTGATGACGTAACCCGTTGGTTCTGAAAACGTCTAGAAAACGTGCAAGTAAAAAAAATAATGTGCCATCGTCAGGCCGATGTTGCGACACGTGTGTAATGCGTTGTGATGAGATATGCCGGTAACTAGAGACACTGCACTATACTCATCTTGGCGAATCTGTATTGGGGTCGATGACATATTAATGTTAGAAGGGTTCGAAATTCAATCATTCATGAAATGCTATACATATATGATATTGAACACTTACTCTTAGTTATCTCCATTGTATCTTTTGCTGGTCGCGTCCCCGATTGCAGCTGCATCTATATTTCTATATATGTCAACCTCTTTATATACTAGTCGAAAGATCACATTTAAAAGTTACAGTTTGCAATTTGAAAACATAAGTCACTTTCTAAATAATCTATTTTATAATAGAAGATATCATCCTTGCTGTTGTTTTATCAACAAATGATGATGTGAATATCTACCATACTCCATTACAAACAAACATAAACAATGCTTACAATTTTTTTAAATTTTAACACAACGACCTACACCTTGTCACGTTGTATTGACGTCTTTTGGACGTCTGTTTGACGTCTTTTCCTTTCAATTAAGTTAGGTCAAAGGATGCTGCCCAAATTAATTCACTTTATTCTAGGTGTTTTCATATTATATAGTTTTCTTTTCCATGTTTCCATCTGAAGAGTTATCAGAGAATTTAAAATGATCAAAGACAAACACAATACCTGGACTATGCACGTAATCTATTATTGGAGTTCATCAGAGATTCAAGCCACATACTAGGAGCTTCATTTGTAGTGTACAATCTACACATGATGTCACATATTCGTTGACAATGTGGAGAAGTTCCACTGTTCTATCAACCACATTACTGCCTTTCCATTTGAAAATCATCTCCAGGCTGTCAAGAAACTTGTGAAAGGCCCACAAAACCCAATATCTCAAGAGTATTCCAGGCTTTCTGAGAGGCAGCAGCAGAACATGTACAAACATCAAAAAGTTCTTCAACCCTACGTATCAGCGTGTTCCAAAGTCTCCATGTTCTTCTTGCCCTTCACAAATGAATTCTGCATGATTCAGCGGCAGCGGCGCAGAGATGGGATGTACGATGTTGTTCTTGAATTCCCAGCATCAGTTACACGTGACTACTTTGACGAACCTTACGAGTCCAAAAGACTAGGCATCTATCTGGTGAAGAATCTTGACCATGTATGGGCCACACCAAGAGTCATGGCTAAACATGACCTGATGCACAAAGTATGTTACTCCCTTTGGAAAATGGTTATGTACTGATACCCATGTTGCATGAAGCAGAGATGTAGATGTTTTTGGTAAGTTTCAGTATGTGCAATGAATAATGTAGATCTATATTAAATTTTACTCACAATGAATGTGATGTATTGAAAGTTGAGAATGGCCGACTCCCTACCTCCCTCACCCGCCCACCCACCCAACCAATCACACGTACATATATACCTCAAGGGCAGGGCTGCCAAGTTGGATTTGCGGAAAACAGTATTCATGGATGCTAAAGCCCCGAGAGTAAACGTAGATCTACAGTTTTACTCTAGGTTTTGTGTCAAACGTTAAGTGTTGCTGGGGAAACAATTAAACGTTGTAAGTGAACTGCCCATAATTTTAGTGATGCCAATTAATAATTTGAATGTGTAGTCTAAAGCTTTGCACACTTAGAACGGGTTTAGATTATACACTGTGAAATGTGTTTAAATATTTTCAATGTATTGACTAGTACATTAGATCAGATTAGGAATTAGCACAATATTAGGTAAAGGCCAAAGTCGGTTTACAGATCAAGACTTAGAATGAAATGGGTTCACATGGGGCAATGCACGGACGTATGCTGCACGTGTTACAATACGTTTTGAGAACAAATATAGGAAATAACATATATAACTACATCGCTGAAAGGTTAAACGTTAAGGACGTCAACTCCTCACATTAGAATATTCATAGATCCAGTTGTAGGTTTACAACATTACAATGATACGACGTAAGACGTGTGAAACGCAAGCTAGATCTAGCAAATCACGCATATGCGTGAAGCAAATTTGAAATTACCCGGTAGTCTGTCTATATGCCAAAAATATACAGATCTAGTAGCAGATAGATTCTATATACGTCATTTATGATCTAGGGGCACACATAAGCATGCTTACACACTCGCAGAGTCGTCAGACACGTGGAATTATTATATATTAGAAAAAAAAAACAGCTTAAATTCGCTTTTTTGTGCTTTTTATACACTGACGTCCATAATACGTCTTCAAAACGTCTCTGAAAGATGGAAATGGACCAGACTTCTGAAAAACGTGTGGAGAGCGTTTAGAAGGTGTGCTCTTGCCAAGTTTTCTGTACGTCGCCAAAAACCACACCCACAGGGTCCTATGCTAACGTGGGAAAGACGTTTGGAAAACGTCTTCCACGGACAAAGACGTTTCTAAAACGTCTGTCATACGTTTTCCATACCAAGACGTAATCCGGACGTCCACCATCAACAACTACATCTGCATCAACAACTACATCTGGATCGTAGTGATCAAAGGACAAGGGCCAGGCACAATCGGAAGTTGAGGGTGAAGAGAGCCAGGACTGAGGAGTTGAAAAACTCCTTTGTGTACAGAACAGTTCTTCAGTGGAACCAGCTACCTGCGTCCATCGCAGAGGCCAGCTCTATCGATCAGTTTAAGAGCCGGCTTACTGAGGAGCTGTTGGACTAGCAGCCACACACTCCACTGGCGTGATAAGGAAACTTCCTGCCAGTTATCACCTAGACCTAGACCTAGACCTAGAAATTCTTTTTGATTTTATAATGTAATAACGTAAGTAAGTAACAAAGCGACCGCAGGAAAAGATCGCGCTTTACATCCGGGTAATCTGGTTGAACTTCTTTCACACGTCTTCCAAACGTTTTCCAAACGTCTATAACTAGATGAACATTTCCAGACGTCTGCAAAACGTCTTACAAACGTTTTGACCCATCCAACTACAGACCCAGCATCTTCCCATACAAACCCCATCCTATATGCACTGACGTCCATGACACGTCTTCAAAACCTACTCAAAGCTGATCATTTCCAGACGTCTGCAAAACGTCTTACAAACGTTGTCAATATTTAGCTGATTTTTGTTTTTTTTTATACACTGACGTCCATAATACGTCTTCCAAACGTCTCTGAAAGATGGAAATGGACCAGACTTCTGAAAAACGTGTGGAGAACGTTTAGAAGGTGTGCTCTTGCCAAGTTTTCTGTACGTCGCCAAAAACCACACCCACAGGGTCCTACGCTAACGTGGGAAAGACGTTTGGAAAACGTCTTCCACGGACAAAGACGTTTCTAAAACGTCTGTCATACGTTTTCCATACCAAGACGTAATCCGGACGTCCACCATCAACAACTACATCTGCATCAACAACTACATCTGGATCGTAGTGATCAAAGGACAAGGGCCAGGCACAATCGGAAGTTGAGGGTGAAGAGAGCCAGGACTGAGGAGTTGAAAAACTCCTTTGTGTACAGAACAGTTCCTCAGTGGAACCAGCTACCTGCGTCCATCGCAGAGGCCAGCTCTATCGATCAGTTTAAGAGCCGGCTTACTGAGGAGCTGTTGGACTAGCAGCCACACACTCCACTGGCGTGATAAGGAAACTTCCTGCCATTTATCACCTACACCTAGACCTAGACCTAGAAATTCTTTTGATTTTATAATGTAATAAAGTAAGTAAGTAACAAAGTGACCGCGGGGAAAAGATCGCGCTTTACATCCGGTAATCTGGTTGAACTTCTTTCACACGTCTTCCAAACGTTTTCCAAACGTCTATAACTAGATGAACATTTCCAGACGTCTGCAAAACGTCTTACAAACGTTTTGACCCATCCAACTACAGACCCAGCATCTTCCCATACAAACCCCATCCTATATGCACTGACGTCCATGACACGTCTTCAAAACCTACTCAAAGCTGATCATTTCCAGACGTCTGCAAAACGTCTTACAAACGTTGTCAATATTTAGCTGATTTTTGTGCTTTTTATACACTGACGTCCATAATACGTCTTCCAAACGTCTCTGAAAGATGGAAATGGACCAGACGTCTGAAAAACGTGTGGAGAACGTTTAGAAGGTGTGCTCTTGCCAAGTTTTCTGTACGTCGCCCAAAACCACACCCACAGGGTCCCACGCTAACGTGGGAAAGACGTTTGGAAAACGTCTTCCACGGACAAAGACGTTTCTAAAAACTTGCCTATATTTCCAGACACATGTCTGACACCTAGCCTTTTGCCTTTAGCCTTAATCGACATGCATCTACTAACTTTATACCGAATTACATTGTATCAATGCAGGATGCATTGTGCTGGATTCCCCACTTCACTTTTGTTACAGATTCCCCCCAACTCCCAACTCCAACGACGCGGACAGACAACGCGTGAGAACGGAGAGAGATTGGGAGTTCCATACCACAAGTGAACCAGGAACACCCACGGTCTTCAGAGCAGGAATTCTCCTGTAGTGTGTGCCGGCCCCTGCAGTCACTCTCTCCGCGACCGAGAGACCCGTGAGAATCCTCATGTCTGGATCCTTCCCAGAACACGTACCATCCAAGTTCGGCAGCCCATCACTTACCTCCCAGTTTCGGCAGACCCTACTAGTTATCCAAGTACTGGTAAGGGGGCATTGGAGGCTACCCGGTAGCTCTACGAAGCACCTGGGTCCATCTTCCTCCACCATATGAAACGAAAGTCAGTGAGATAGGCTGTGCAGACCACTACACCAATCCTCCCAGACGACTGGAGACAAGCTTCTCGTAACTTGCCTATATGCTTCCAGACACACATGTCTGACACCTTGACGCTATATTTAGCCTAGCCTTTTGCCTTTTAGCCTTAATCGACATGCTGAGTACGTTGTATCAATGCAGGATGCAGTTCCCCACTTCAATTTTTTTCCTCCAAACGATTCTATTTTTTTCTGGTCCATTATAGATGGAAAGCACATGGCAGTTGTAAACACAGTCACATGGTAATGTTTACACAGTGGTCCTTTAAAAGGTGTTTTTGTAAACAAGATGAATGGCGATGACTATGGAAAAAGTGAGTGACAGTGACAAATAGATGTTAAATATTTGCTTTTTGTATATAGTCACATTCATGAAGTCTCTGTTGGGGAGAAATACACATGGATTTAATGATGAAACTAGTAATATCAACATAGGCATTGTAATGGCATCACCAGACCCGTTAGAAAGTTTTCGCTGTAATTGGTATGCACAGTCTCCTACCCCCATTGTTGCTGCATGCGTTATGTTTGTCTCAAGGGTTTAGCCACTTGAAATCCAGTGGTCAAAGAAGACGATATTTTTATGGACAATAATATAGACTTAAAGCATTAGGCGTCTGCTGACGTGATAGAGCAAATCAAAACTAAGGCTTCAATTAGAAAACGTATATGAGGAGATAAAATTGGTGTACAAACAAATGTCTACTAATGTGAACGGGCTGAGCTTGTTTTTGAAAAAAAAGGGTGGAAAAAGAGAATTAGGTGTAATTGTCAACCCTAAGCCCAGATAGGACTGGGTGAAGTTGACGTATTTATTTTTTTTTCAAAACAGGTGGGGTAACCCAACACGACCCCTAGTACAATACATGATACATACAGACTTACTACGTTACACATTGGTAGGAGACAAACATAGAAAAAACAGTAAAATTAACTAAACAAAAAATTAAAAATAAACACTGTACCCTTGAACATTGACATGACTAAAACCACCAAACATAGGGTGGTGGCTGGGGTAGAGGTGGTTACTAAATTAAAGAGCAAATCTTAACACGTCTTCACTGTTGAAGCTTGTAGGAGAAATGGGCAGTGTGTTACTTTCCGGATATCCCGGTTAACAATTTAGGTCACTTACTACCAACAATACCTTGGTCAATGACCACACAGAAACTTAAGGTCACGGACCATAAACAGAAACCGTGTGAGACACTAATTTTGCAAAAACCAAAAATCAATTTTTAAGACGAGTTAAAAAAATTTATTTTTAGTTTGTTACTCAATTAGAATACAGTTATATGTGAGGTATTACTTAAAATTAAAATAAAATTGGTGTACAAACAAATGTCTACTAATGTGAACGGGCTGAGCTTGTTTTTTGAAAAAAAAGGGGTGAAAAAAGAGAATTAGTGTGTAATTGTCAACTCCCTAAGCCCAGATAGGACTGGGTGGAGTTGACGTATTTATTTTTCAAAACAGGTGGGGTAACCCAACACGACCAACAAAACCCCACCCAAGGACCGTTCACACCAGAGAAGACTTACAAGCAATATTACAGAACTAGCCCCTGAGCAAGCTCTTGGGAAATAAAATAGTCCACAAACTCAGGATTAAGTAAAGTCGACACATGGTTGGTGTACATTCCTTTAGATGGATTAACGTTAAGTCGTGAATCGATGATGGAATCCTGAAACCTTCTTAAAAATCCAGTCACAATAAAACGTTTTTCTAACACATCAAAATCACTGAGATACGCTTCAAGTCTAAGGCCGTGTACCGGGGAAGGTAGAAGCTCTTTTGTTGGCAGCAGGAGACTCCTGCCATAGTCAGCACTTTTGTAATAGGGTCAAATTCTAGCTGCTGAGCCCAATCTGCTTAGGAAGGCAGTAAAGTTAAATCAACATATTGGCATCGCATGGGCCTTAGAAACAATTTTAATATCCAGACTAGCACCAAGCATGAGGAAAATGTCCATAGGATCCTCACAAAAAGATGGTCGATTGCCCCAGCTACTGAAGGTGATGGCTCTTCAGAGGTGTAGAGGTCGAGGCCATTGAACAACACTGGTCTAGGGGCATCAGTGGGACGAAAACAACTGATACATTCTGCTGCGCCAGTGACTGGGTGAGCAGAGACATTTGCCGCTGGGTCGCGACCAACTCTATTTGGATCTGGGCCAAAGTAAGAGAGTAAACCCCCTTCAACTGGTTCCTTTTACTGGTGGTTGTGGACTGGTGAAGGTCGACTTAGCAGAGCGTTTATTGTAACATTTACCCAGACGCTTGACTGGCTTTATTTTTAAAAAACAGGTGGGGTAACCCAACACGACCCCTAGTACAATACATGATACATACAGACTTACTACGTTACACATTGGTAGGTTGTTATTAAGCAAGAAAAGGACCTTTATGTGTACCATTCCTCTGATTGCCTTGTTGAAAAATTGTTATGTTTGTTTTTTGGAGGTATAGCCACTTGAAATCCAGTGATCAAAGAATACGTTATATTATGACCAGGAAAAAATGTCTGCCGGCTAACGATATTTTTCACATTCGCTAAACACGGGTGTCAGCGTAGCGTTCACACCGACAATGTCAAGGTATTTTCAAAAGGGCAGTTCGATATTAAACACACCATTAACAATGCCCCATGAGCGGAGCATATAACATGACTTTATGTTTTGAAATGATGCAAAATTAGTTTTAGCGTCCGTAGGACGCTCGCGTCTGTCGTATGTATAATTATGATTGATTATCTATCTATGCTGTAGTAAAAATATTAACAGCCAAGTTTCATGTGTTCACAACGATCGTCGGAAACAAAATGTTTAGGAATAGAAGAAAGACAAACAAGAAAGTACATAATCTAAAAATAAATGTAAATGTGTTGACTAAAAATCTGTTGTGAAAGTACATTTCTGTTAGCATTCTTTAATATTCACTTTATTCGATCATTTATTTATAATTTGATGTATTACGTTTATGACCTAAATATCTGAGTATATCATAGATTAAGATATCAAATGAATATATTAATATTTAAAACAGAAACATATAACCCATCTAATAAGCAATAATTACTAAATGAAAGATCTTGCATCCACAGCCGACCTTGATGAACATGAGACTCTAAAAGTATGAAGCTTACATTATTTTATTGATAGTGAATAATACAATAACAATTATGCTTCAAAAACTGCTATATTTTATGTTTCACTTTAAAAGAAGGCAAGCAGTTTAATGTCTAATTTAAGTGCAATACTATGTTTTATATAAAAAATACATATATTAGTTGTGTACTTGAGCACAAATTAGGGACCTCTGGATGACAATTGACAATATCCCATCCTAGACCTTAATACAATTGCAAATAAATGAGTACATATAAATTAAATTATGTTCTTCATTCAGACACAAGCAAACTGGGTGTATCTAAAGGAAAATAGACTGAGCATATCTTTTTACAGTAATGTTCTAGTTTTCCCCCACAAATTTATAAAGTCCTAATGACATGAGTCGCGTGAAACTAATTACAAAATAGAACCATTATTGAACTATTCATACACCATAACAAAACCATCATGTCTTTATAGTAAATCATATATACTATATTAGTAATACTGCAACAAGGTCTACATACAATCTTACATGATATTCATGAAAGTCTGTCGATTTCTTTAACCAATTGCACAACGTTCACCAGATTCAGTTTTTCGTCCGTCGTTAGATACTTGTAAAAAAACTCTGGAGCCTGAAATTAGAAACACAATTATAATCATAATAATAGTCATATTATTTTCAATATCAAATCGTTATGCAAAGGTAAAATTTTGTACCTCACTCTTGATGTTGTACAATTTCTGAAGCATTTCACCATCAAATCCATTAAGAACCTGAGAACATCTGAAATTTATTTAGATAAAAATACATAAATAAGCGTACGTTCAATTGGAAATATTTATTTTTGATGATTTGTTTATTTTTATTCAACAACATAGTCATCCAAATTGCATGCATTGACAATAATTTCAGATAAGCAAAACAAAACAGATGGTGTCTTGTTTACAGCTTTGTACATATTATGGGATTTGGACTTTTCTATATCAGTACCAAGCGCAGGTTACTTACTTTTGTAACTGCTTATCTTCAACCCACTGCTGAACTTCTTCAGTCGACCATTTCACGTAAGATTCACCTGGGAAAACACACACACACAACAGCATATGCACTGAAATTCTTTTCTTTTGTAAGATACCTCATTACACCAAACCAATTTGCTACCACACAATACCTAGCTTTCTCGTAGGCCCATCATTAGAATGTGGACGTGATTGAAAAAGAAACAATTGTATTGCCCCCTAGATGAGACAGGTCAAACCTCATGTAGGAGTCGCTGTAAATGTAGCATTCAATAAACACGTGTACATCTTAGTCTTCAAAATATTGGGTTGACAAAGGACTAGGATATTGTGAATTAATCCATTGTCTTGGTTTCGTTTGGTTATGTTATGCTTTGTGGTGTTTTTTTCCTACCAAGCAGTTTCAGCCAACTGTAATCTCGTTCACCGTGCACATATATTCAATATTTACATTTTTTATTACAAAATATTACAATATTAATAACTTGTGAATCGAACTGTAAGTCCTAAGAAAATGAAGATGCGTACTTTGCTTCTCCCCACGTACCTGCGCTATGGTGACGGTGAGGTGTGGTCGAGTCTCTTTTTCCAGGTATGGGCGCCTTGAACATTTTGTCCTGGTGTTGAGGCTTAATTGGATATTCCGGAAGCTTGGCTAAAACATATATGAAGTTGGACAGAAATACTCAATGGGAAATCACCAGATCTAATATTAGTTCAAATTTTGCATATTGTATATAGTTACAATGATTTCATCTCAACACAAGTTTACATGAAATGTTAGCATAGCTAGTAAGATATTTTGAATGATAGACATTTTGAGTGACTTATCAACATAGAGTCAGACGGATAGACACACAGACAACAGTGAAAGACACAGAAGGAAGGAACACACTCTCCACTTGTGATTTTAAAGTTTGTATATTTCGCTTGCAATATGTATTTCTAATGCGTGTATTGAAACTAACATTCTCTCACATTCACATGTACCGCTTACGGGAGTCCAAGACGTCTTGACCAGGCAAAAGGTAGCTGTTAATCTCCTGTTTCAACAAACTAAAGGCGCGGTCGAACTCAAATTTGCCATCAAAGTTGATGTACATTTTGGCCCCACATAACAAGCCCAGCCAGCCATCCGGCTTGTAATATCTCTGCAAAAGACATGACTGGAGATAAAACTCCATATCCCATGTAGTGGACCATGCACATCAAATTCACTAGGAATACCTCAGACATTTAGCATTATGTCACATATACTGTGTTATTTGTACATGTAGTTAAATAATCGTACGAATGGTAGTTTGGTTGGTTACATTTCTTAAAATGAAAACTAAACTAAACTAAATGACAACCTTCATAATTAAACTAAACTATGTTAACTTGGGCAAATGTTATGGTAAAACTAGACTGAACTAAATGAAAACTAATCAGAGTTGGAGCAACTAAATGTTTTTGATTGGAACTAAACTAAACTAAATGACAATTTCCATAGTTAAACTAAATCATACTATATTGACTGGAGCAAATGCTATAATTAAATTAGACCAAACTAAATGACCAAACAAAACAAACTAAATTTTGCAAATGAAGGGTTAACGTAATAAAACAACACAACTATTTATTTTGTTAATCATTTTATATTTATGTAAATAAATGTCATACATGCATACGTATTGCATTCTTGAAATCAATATTCAAACATATTAATTCAAGGCAAATTATTTCAACTATTTTTTGTATCCACTTTTAACTTCAAACTGTTTATTTCTATGTGGTTGTTTTAAAAATGGGATACAAACTTTGATGTTGACTTATTATAAAACAATACATATTTTTCGTAGGTTAAGCTATTGAAATTAAAACTGGCATGAAGTTGCCTTACGTCTATAACTAGTAGAGAAACTAGTAAGCCATTGACCTTATTACATCATGGTGGTCATTGATTTAGACTGGTTCAACTGATAAGCTATTAGCGATTTTCTGCTCTAAATTCCTCTTTGTAAGAAGTATATCTTGAATAGTATATATATTAAACGGAAATTTATGATTAAACTAAACTAAACTACAAAAAATGTTGATTAACTAAAACTATACTAAATAACACGAATTTTGACTATTTTTTATTGATTAAACTAAAGTCGCCCCAACTCTGGTACCAATGCAACTAGATCAAAAGTGTCCCAAGAACATTGCTTCGCTAGAATAAAGTTGACTTATGGACAATTAAGATTTATACTGAACCGATGTATACTTTACAATTAAGAACTGAAGAATTTGAGAAAACATCAGAATGAAATTACAGCAGTGATCAATACAATGCAATATTCACAAGTGCCACTGTCTATATTAGATATTGACTCCTCCAAGCTAAATATTGATTTGCTAGCAGCAGCAAATAGCAAACAGCGCTTAATAGACATTTTTGCTGCTGATGAATTATTGAGCCATGGTTGTGCAATCAATACTAGATAGAATTTTGATTGGACCATAAATAGCCCTGTAGAAACCACACTATAATTGGCAACGCGCCCAAAATCAAATCACGTCAGTGTCACCTCATACCTCATAGTTGAGTAAAGTTTAAAGGAAATCGGTTCATCAGTAAATGATCTAGCTTGTCCAGAGACAAACATACATACATAGTTACATCCACACATACATAGTTACAAACGAATGAAACACAAGGCTTTCCATTCAGCTGCCGAAGCGACGAAACTATAACTTAAAGATGGTAATTAGATTAGCAATCGTTATTATTATAACACAATTAAAATCAGGATGAATACGTCATTCTATCATTCCGTGCAAAAATCACCGCCAATAACCCACGCTGATTGGTCAATCTCCGTGCTCAATTTTGCGATGGAAAACACACTCCGAAAAAAAAACACGGCGCTAGTCTAATCTCCTCACAATATCAATACAGCCGCTGACGTAGTAAGGCGTGTTAATGCTACGCGGAGTGCAACAGTTTAGACTAACGCATCCGCGTGCTCAAAACTGTAGGAATTGACGTCTCCGCGTGCTCAAAACAAACAAAATTGACTTGAATGTTGAATGTTATAATATGATTTATTTTAAAATAAAATCATGAAAATGGATTTTAGTCATGATAGAATGGTGATTGACCACTCAATTGTCGTGTCAATTGCACAATTGAGCATGCTGACGTCTGATTTACCCTCACTTCGTTCGGGTAAATCAGACGTCAGCATGCTCAATTTTGCGATTGACACTCCAATCTCGTGGTCAATTCCTACAGTTCAATACGTACTTGCATCATAAGCGACACTATTGGTTTCTTCAGCTGGAATGTATATTCTGCCTCTGCAATGGAGAATCATTGGTTGATTGCAGCGTGGTTGATCGTTGGAAACGCAATTGGATTGGCCATAATAAGTACAAAAGCAATCATTAAACTAAAAGACGTGTACAAATAATGAAAAAATAATGAAAAATTGTAATGATAACATAATGCCAACGATAAAAAGGTAATGGTAATATAATGATAATGAAACATTTTCAAATTATGATAATGATGAAAACTTTCATCATTATTTATAATGATTGATAATGATAATGACGGAGTAATAATGGTTCCAAATCTGATTACAAATAAATTTGATCCATCAGTACTAAATGACAATCAAACTGGAGACACTTCTAAACTAATGCGGTACCCTGGCAGATAAAAGTGGCACACAACACACACCAATTCCACACCCTGAACAATGATACTCTACAAAGGAGTTGGTATTAGTGGACATCCATAGGAATCACCATGGAATTACTCACCCATGTGCATCACCACCCCTTTTTTTACCTTTCATGAAAACTAGAACCTGCCGGTGACAGTGTGTACCTGATCTGCAGTTGGGGCTGAGCTTGTACTTCTCTGAGAGACACACGAGGACGACCGCGGCCTGCTCCACGGCATGAGCCATGGCCTCCATGGTGGAGCCGCCCATGTTGTCCACGTCCACCCACACCTTGTGACCGTCCGCCTGAAAGTCATGGGAGCTTTAGTACATACGTATCTTATTCAGGTTCCCACAGATGTTGCACATTTAAACTCTTCTTTTCCACAAATCTACAGATACAGATTTATTAACAAAATTATGTGGGGGTCTTGCACGAAGCGCGCAAAAATTTGACTCTGAGAAGTTATTCAGGTGCAAAATACAATATAGCAAAATTTAATCTGCTTAAACAGTGTTTAAATTACCAGCTTAACCAAAATTCAATAACTTTGCAATGGCTCTACATTTTTAAATAACTTTTTACAGAAATCAATGACTTTTCCAGGATCTTGAAAAAATATGAATTTCAATGACTTTTCGGGACTCGGTGGGAAGCCTGTTATTCACTACTAGCGCCACTGTAACGTTTGACAACTGTAATGTATGAGTTGCTGCATGTGTCTAGTTATCAAAACGTCTAAACATAAAATCATTTTGTTTTAATTCCAAGACTAATTGCCTCCACATCTACTCAATAAAAAAATCGAATTTTTATGAGGAGTCTGTGGGCTCGAAATTCATTAAAATAAACATATGAAAAGATTTTATGTTTCGATGTTTTCATAACTATATACATCAAGCAGTGAATATACACATGCATAAAATGAACCCCTATGCCCCTATCTAATTGAGAGAAGTTTGAATAAGTATCTGAATAGTACTGAATTGATCGTGTAAGAATTGGACTAGAGTTGACATAAGGATTTTTTCATGTTATGATTAGACTACTTTGTTGTCCTAACATTACGGACACCTTATGGTGACAGGACTAGTTATTATATGATTTTACCAAACTTTGATTTTCTCTCATATTATTGCTTCAATATTTACAAATTACACCAGATTTGTGTATCTTATCTAATGGTATAACATGATTTGAAATATACAGAATAATGCAAACTTTTGTTTTGAAACAATCAGTACGAATTCTGTAACGCTTCATAATCATCAAGAAAATCTTGCCTCAGATTATTTTACGTTATCAATTGTTTATTTTACATGCTTTTAGAATTTGTAAACCACGGATTTTGCTAAATTTGTAGATAATCAAAACAAAACCGTTGGTAGTTCATAAAAAATATTAAAAATGAAAATACCTAAACTATTGGTGATAAAAAGCGCATTTCAAAATATATTGTCCTATACATTGTTTATAGCATAATTTCTTAACTATTCTTGTGTACGTGTTTTTGTGGATTTCATTCCTAAACAAGGTATAGTTAAGTGCTCTTTGTCTGCCGGTGTTTTGCTGTTGTTATACTCCATAACATTTGTTGATAAGAAACGATCACATGATGTAATTTTGTGGGGAATGTTCTAACCACCTTATTTCAGATGCTTTAAAGATTGTCATTGTATTTAAATGTCTTTGTTGCAACAAAGACATTTAAATAGAATGAGACTCACTGCTGTGCACCATATTGATAATTTATTTAACTTTAAAAATTGTTTCAAAGATAATAGAAAATGTCTCTGATGGTTGCATTGTGACTGTAAAACTTTGTCCGTTCATGTAAATAAACAAAATTAACTTGTTAAGATATGGCCAGTTGTACACTTTAAGCCTGGCTACATTGGGAGCCATCAAAGTCGCCCCTAATTCAGTGCTGTAAGGTGTTTCAATTACCATTTGATTTATACCTGTAAACGTTCTTTAACCTTCAAGACAGCACTTTGGTGCTCATGGTTGTAGCTGATGAAAATGTGACCCTTGTCCCTTTGTTCTACAGATAAAATAAAAGATGCTTATGTACTAACAACACTCTTAAACACACCTTATAACACAGACGAACGCCTAAAATACAAAGTCAAATGATGGTGTATTGATTCAATAGGTTACATTAATGATTTAATTTCAAAAAGTAATTTTCTTTTAATCAACCAATGACTTTCATTTGCTTTACAGAAAAAACACACACCCAGCTGGCTAATGTCTTTCTTGTTATGGTCTTCTTTAATTTTCCACAGTGCACCCATTGCCATTTTCTTCACGCCACTGTCTGAACTCTTGGAAAGTGTTTCCAGTGTAGCAACACAGCGTGGTTCATCTATTATATGCTGTTTCACTTCCTTTAAAATTGAGAACAATTTCATATCAAGTAGATTTGGTGGGACTCACACTCATGACCCTATTAACTGTGAGACCAATATGATACCCAAACTTCTACCCAAACAACAAGTTGTTAAAAGGTTACCCTGCAGAACCGTTGTCTCTGTGAGCCCCAGTTTACATATCATCAATGTGATACCTGCATCATTCATGCGTACCGGTATTTGCAGTTTTGCAGTCTAAGTACATATCACTTTCGGGCATGCATACTGACCACAAAAGTTGCATCTTTATTTTCATTTGATGTAGATAAGTGTTAAAGTCAGCAATAAGTAGCCTAAATCACTCAGATACAAGTGCAGACATTTATGCATATATAACACAAGGAAATAAAGTAAACCTGCCACAATAAGGTTTGTGATTTATAAAACAGTAAACAGCATTTCTAGTATCACACATACTGTTATATTAACTGAGACTATGCTGCAGTCTTCTTAACACAACACCATGTTTATACTTTCACCAAGCTCGTGCGTTTGCGTGGCCTGACCTGGTTGAAGCTCAGTGTCCATAGGGTTCTGGCAGCCGTCATCTGCTCCTTGGGGTCATTGCCCTTCAACATCTCCACCAGACACGGCAGCAGCCCGTTCTTCACGATCTGAGCAATGTCATACACGCAGTATAGTATGGGAAAACGGAGGTGAGTTGGTTATTATAATCCATGACAGGTAGAAAGGAAAGGGCTCTGCTATGAGTGCTGTAGCCATCATCACAGATATTTTACACCGTTGCAATGTATATTTATCATTTTTTTCACCTGTTGTAGACTTAAAAGTATGCTTCTACATTGCAAAACACATTACCAGCACAAATGAGCAGAACATTACCTTTAGCTTGTTGTCGTCATTCACTGCGATATTGCCTAGAACCTCCACATATTCTGGTGCATTGGTCCTCGACTTGGCATCCTTCAAGCTCTCCTTCACTTGGTTCACCATGAATGTGATCACACCTGTCGACCGCATTGGACGTTTAGATGGACATGAGGAATGTATTGATATGTAAAAATAGCCCATGTGTAACATTTCTATACAATATTCCTATAATATACAAATGTATATATATATATATACATTACAATAGTTGTATTTGTAAGGAAATAGAGATGGTCATTGGACAAGTTCAATTTGACATGAAGTGATGTGAATTACACACTGCGGTGTTATGAATATGTACCAAACTGCTGCAATCCTACTGCGTAAACCTTGTTGACACATGCTAATGCAACAATAGTAAAACCAAGAAATGATACCTGCATCGGTAAACTGCTTGTTTTCATCCTCCGTCAGCATTCGGCTCAGAATCATGATCACTTCACTTTTTATTTCCACATCATCAGTATCCAAAACAGAGAGAACAACCTGGATAGAAAGAAGTGTTTAACAGTGACAACACTTATTGTAAGTGTTGGAGGATATTTTTTCACAAATTGCAAATGTTCAGTAAAAACATAGCATTCATGACATGTGCTTCATTATCACATCCTGGTAAACATAGCGCAGGATTCACCCAAACCTAAATTTTCACACATCGGGATCATTCTGTGGTACATCTAAATAAATATTAATTGGATTTTGCAACTATACCTCTTTAACTTTGTGTTTTTCAAATAGTTCCCGGTAGTCAGCATTGCTCTTGGACACATTTTGTATTATACAGAGTGATGCCAAAACCAGGAATCTTTTTCGCTACTCAACAGAAACCATTTTTATTATAATTGCCAATGTATAATGATTAATCGAATATTAAAATAAATATTTTAAATACTGTTAAATCCTATACAAAATGATAGTGTGCAATATGCAATTGCTCTTAATTTTACAACGAGTTGGTTACCTTATTGCACTTTATCTAGCTTAGAATGATTTGGTTACCTTGTTCTCTTTGTAATCCTCAAGTGGTATTGCCTTGATGTTCTTTGTTAGCAGCCCTATGATTCCCGCTTCACACACGGCCTTATGGTAAAATGTCATAAGTTTGGGGATATCTTATATCATCAAACATACAATTGTTGTGCAAATGTCATGTTCATATCATGTAAAACATCATCACTGTTTACATTAATATCGCAGCAGGTGTTATATGCCTGGTTATGTGTTTTTTTTTTGTCTACAGGTCTACAGATATGTGCATAGATGGTTTATATCCATTGTATTGTTAATACGTATTTGCAGTCACATATTTATTTAAGCAGGTACCAGCATTTGACATAAATCAAACTTTAGTCTATTTAAGATTACACCTCATAGTCTACTATCTACTGAAAATTATGCTACATGACATCACACAGTAATTACAAGGTAAAAGTCATTACCAAGCACATTAGATCCGAGAAGTGAGTGAAATCCCACAGTACATTAAGTAGGTTGTACAAAGGCATCCAGGTGGCCATGCTCATGATGCTGTGTAATTGGAAGTAACCTTTCTCAGTATAGTGATCCAGCATCTCCTTTGATAATGCTGTAAATATTCAATGAATTCTATAATGCAATTTTGGTACATTGGACTAACAATTTGTGTTTTCAGGTCGGTCAAATTTATTTTTAATAAGTTATCTATATTGCATAATGTATATGTCAAGAACTTTGCATATTACCTAACCAAAAATTCCAGAAATTTCTAAATATCACTTTCTTTTATAATGTTTACAGCAGTCTTGAGAATCAATACACAATTAGATATAATTCATTATATTACTGACTATATTCTAATATTTATATATAAAAGCCCGGCATTAAAGTATGCATTTCAATTTATCGTATTTATTGTATTACTTTGCATATTTTGCTACTGATTGGACATGGTGAACTTGGATTAAATTTGTAAAATGAAGTTTTGCAAAAGATATATGCTTATAGAATTACAGAGGTGTTGTCTTCTCAGTGTGATTTTATCACCACAATATTTCTTCTCACGCAAAATAAGGTTAGGTGAAGCTATCAACAACTTTGGGTTCGGGGTGGAGATAGGAATGTATACAAAAATATGAACATATGCACACTGTGTCTGAGTATTTATAGCTGCACGCTCTCACCTGCCAACCCGATGTCTGCAAGGTAATCCCCGAGTGTTTCCCACCTTTCATAGAGAAGGTTATCATCTAAAAATATGGCCAACATATAGTAAAGCTCCTCATGGTGGATTTTTGTGAACGGCTTTATGTAATCCATGATCCTCTTAAATAGACTTTTTATACTCTCCGGGTCGACTTCTGCCATGTCACCTTCACGGCCATAAGCCAAATATTCGCTGAAAATGATAAAAAAAAAGGCAAAGCGCCATCATTAAACGAACCCTACACATTAACAGGTCAGTTGTTAACTTGTGCGTCTTGGAACTAAATTTAATGCAGAAACATAGCGTTGTCACAAGTTACTAACAGAAATACACTGTTACTTACACCTGCAATTGTTCTATCTCTGGGTGCAACATAATTATTTTTGTCGAAGTTTAACCGACATGTTTAAAATTGATTGATGTATTAGGACCGTTCACCGTATCTAGGCATATTTGCTCATGTTTAAGGGGGCTTTAAAGGTATGCAATATGATATTTGTAACAGCAATGATCTTATTTTGTGTAGACTCAGCATCACCTCAAAGTATGAAGTTGACTTACAAATGACGTTGCAGCACAAGCGTAGGAAGTAGATGGTGGCTACATGGGCCCAATCCTCCCACACGTTTAATGTTTTGGGGGCAACAATCCCATTGCACCCCCCCCCCCCACACACACACCCTCTCCATTTCTAAAGAGTAAAATTTGATTGAATGTCAATTGTAAATGTGTTTGTTTTCATGAGACGAAGTGTCTATATTCATTACTCACATTGGAGACTTTGGGGACAACTATTTAGCAGTAGTTCTTTTTTTATTATACAGAGTTAAATATTGACATTGTGTCCAATTATTGGCAGTGCTCACGTTAAGCTGTTAATGGCACAAAACCATTTATCAACATTCACTTAACAAATGTTTATATACTCTCTAAGATAGTTTTCTCTTTTATATAACTATAATGAAAGATTTGTGTGCCATCCTGGGGATACACGTATGTTTGGATGTTTTATGTGTGCTTTAACTTGAGCGCTGTCAATAATGTGGGTAGGACGTCCATAACAATTAATATTTATCAGCAGATTTATTCTCACTTAAGACATCAGGTTTGGGAATCTGTCTATAAGTCAGTTTAAATGTTTGTGAAAAATGAAATTTCCAACTTATTAACAGTGGTCGACGGATGTGAGGCGGGGGACGGGGGAAGTAACCTTGAATGTGGGTAGGGACGAGCTTCCAGGACAGTAACATACTGCCTTAATAAAAAAAAAATGTATACCCTGTACCAATATTAGTTACCTCAAAAACACCATCTTCCAATCTCTTGTAATGCACCCCGTCTCAATATTTTGTGATACATCATAGAAAATTAATCAATAAGATATTAAAATGCAATAAATCAAATGATTGCACATCAGAACATATAAAGACACAATAAACATTTCCTGCCATAAACAAACATCCAGAAAAAGGACCGGCCATAAGATAAACCATTGTACATGAAAACAGATCCTGTCAAAAACAATGGTTCATACATACAAACCCTGTCACAAAATAATAGTAGACCAAAACATACCCTGTGCCAATAGTGTATATGCACAGAAAATAAACCCTGTCAAGCACATTCCTACATTGAGCTATGTGTGTGCGCCCCCCGGGGGACTGCGGGTGGTACATCATACATAAATTTTTAATATTTCTGTAAAATTATACTATAATAATGCTTTTTGTAGCACCTGCTACGGCACTTCATAAAAATTGACCCCATGTAAATAGATCATGGTGATTTTTTTCTTGAATGACGGGGAAACTAAAGAAGGCTGTTTTGTTTGTCGGTCTGGATGGAATAAAACACTTGCAAACATCGAGCAATGAAAAGTATTAGTTATTTCGTAAACTTCTGTGAATCATTATCTTTCATTTGAACAAAATATTTACGCATAGGACATTCGAAGGGTCCCAAATTTGAGAATTCCCTAAAATAAAGGGTGGTTCAAACGTGTGCAAAAGAATATTTAAAAAAAAAATCAGCATGGTCTATGACCATGGGATCAACATCTGTAAAGTGCTGTAAAAGTGCTACAAAAAAGCATTATTATGGAAATAATAAGACAGATAATTACCGAGCTAGTGTTCTGGCCTCATCCGTATGAATGTGTTTGTCCATGCTGCACGGTGGCACATCTTGCTGACTGCGCCATGTAGAATACATGTCGCAACTTGACAAGACTCTGATGTAACATAACTTTATTTAAATAAACAAATAGCATATATACAGTAACATAATAATGACGTTGTCATAGCACAGACAAGCAGGTTCCTGATCATAACGAATTTCTCCTATCATTCCACTTGTATAATATATTTGGACCTTGTCATAAAAATGATAGCTTAATAAAACTGCAATGGTCAACGCATAGTGAATCAATACTAAAAATAAAATAGTATTAACGTATAAACTTTAATGCAACATGAGTTATAATAAATTATTTGAAATCCATCATGGGCTACTTAAAAATATTTTGAAAGTACGTATCTTTTATCTTCTTATGGTAAAAATCGAACTCATTTTGAAGAATGATTATAAAGCTATATATTATCTGTGTGTCATAACGCATGTTTGATTGTTCACGAGATCTAATAAAATGAGAGCACAAGAAAAAGAACAGTCAATGAGTGAGATGAAATCTTGCGTTTTGTGTATTAATCACGTTAATGCACGTTAAGACAACGTGCGCACATTCTTTTATTATGGCTGTTGACGATTTGTAAACAAGCGTGACTATTATCAGTGGTCATATGATTTTGTGGGCTTGGGGTACCTAGCACATATTGGCGACCCAGGATAATCAACAATGTTGCTGCTTTTAAAGAAGTTAGTCTTAACTGCAGAGAGAAAAATTTAACTCCATATGCGATGGAAAAAGGCCATGTTTAGAGCTACGGTGATTCAATGATGCTCCAAAGGAACTAGCCTGTGAGCCACATAATAAAGTTCATTACAGTATAATTACATATGAATATTTTTAATCTTCTCTCTCACATATCATTTTAGCAAGCATAATTCTGCCAACGATAGACATAGCTGACGACAGGTTTTACCCCGGCACATGCATCATAGAGAGTAGAAGCCAATTGTGACTAGTCTAATGAGTGGCTATTTTTCCCCTTCATTGTTTACCTACTAGAATAAATGTATCTTCTTTAAATTACCCTCTACTATTCTAGTAGGCAAACAATGAAGGGAAAAAGAATAGACACTCATTAGACTAGTCTCAGTTAGCTTCTACCCTCTACGATGCATGTGCCCGTGGACTGTGCATTGTTCATTGAGGTAAAATAAAGAAATGCAAATCAAAGTTGATTTCCATGTTAGTGAAATAAGCATTATAAGTATCTTTCTTTTAATGTGAGCATGTTGTAATCAATATACAGAACACATTGACCACAATATTTGAGCATTGTGCCAAAATGTCTAAAATGATTGACGTGCTATTGAAAATTAAATTAAAAAGATACAAACTTTGCAGCAATTATCCTTGAATGAATTAGCCTATAAAAGTATTGGTGTTAGAAAAGTTTGCCTGCAAATGCATATTTAAAGAACACACACGTAGCAATGATTTACTTATTAGTCTGGATACCAAACCCCATCTTTTTTAGCCTAACCCGGTTTTGTTTGATACACTTTTTTTCTCTTCAGATATCATGTCTATAGGGTCTAAGCTTACATATGCAGGTGGGTGTCACCTTCTCACCCTTGAGCGTTTTGAGAAATCCAAGATGACCGCCATGTTTGGTCATAAATATGATATGGTCTCATAACTTTGTATTCTAGCATCACATAACGACGAATTTGGTGTCTAATCATATGTTTTGATGCCAAGGAAAACAGTGAAATAGGTTAAAAGATGCTATAGTAACAGTACATACGCCAAATCCAATATGGCCACCAATATTGGTGATAGTATGTTTCATTTGAGTCTCGAACTTTTGATTCTAGGATAAAAGAACACAATTTTGGTATCTGAATACTGTCCTTGGTCTTTAGAAAACGTATGAAACAAGTTTCAGAATGCTATGTTAAACGTATATACTCTAAAATCCAAGATGCTGCCAATATTGGCAGTATATTTGGCTGGAGCCCATAATGTTTGATTCTTGTATCACAGAATTACAAATTTGATGTCTCATCATGATGTTTTGATGCCAAAGAAAAATGTGAATTAGTTACAGGATGCAAAATGTTTATTTGACTGTTTATGTAATTAACTAACTTGGTATAAAAGTGCAATATTAGTACACAGACATGCCGTAGAAATCAGAATTTCAGCAAAAACTGTGAAACTGTCTGTACATATACAATTCTTTACCCTTATTTCCTTATGAAAAAAGGCAAGAATAATTGTCTATTACATCTAAAACGCATTATCTGTGTAGCAAGACACCAATACAATTGTGCAATGTATATGAAAAAAGTAGTACTATTTGAATAGGCCTCATTATATCTACATGAATCACCGATCAAAATTAGTCGTCGTTGTCATCAATGACAACATCATCATCATCATCATCATCATCATCATCATCATCAATCCTCATCATCATCATCATCATCATCATCATCATCATCATCATCATCATCATCAAAACATCATCATCATCATCATCATCATCATCATCATCATCATCATCATCAATATCATCATCATCATCATCATCGTCATGTCATCATCATCATCATCATCATCAAAATCATCATCATCATCATCATCATTATCATCATCATCATCATCATCATCATCATCATCATCATCATCATCATCATCATCATATCATATTCAATCCCATCATCATCATCATCATCATCATCATCATCATCATCATCATCATCATCATCATCATCATCATCATCATCATCATCATCATCATCATCATCATCATCATCATCATCATCATCATCATCATCATCATCATCATCATCATCATCATCATCATCATCATCATCATCATCATCATCATCATCATCATCATCATCATCATCATCATCATCATCATCATCATCATCATCATCATCATCATCATCATCATCATCATCATCATCATCATCATCATGATCATCATCATCATCATCATCATCATCATCATCATCATCATCATCATCATCATCATCATCATCATCATCATCATCATCATCATCATCATCCTCATCATCATCATCATCATCATCATCATCATCATCATCATCATCATCATCATCATCATCATCATCATCATCATCATCATCATCATCATCATCATCATCATCATCATCATCATCATCATCATCATCATCATCATCATCATCATCATCATCATCATCATCATCATCATCATCATCATCATCATCATCATCATCATCATCATCATCATCATCATTGCTGACTGTGTTCCAGCAGGTTCCCCGGCAAACACAAAACACAGTGCAGCCAATACCTGTTTTGCGACTACCACTCCTTTTATTGCTGCAAGGTAAGTCAGATTTGCAGTTATACTTAATCGGCTTGAGCAGGTCCTCTGGGGCTAGGGCTACGCCTGCAGGGACAGTCGCTGAGTTAAGACTAACATCTTTACTCCTTTCCCACCCATATTCTGTTGGATTTAGATCTAGTGGTTGGGGATTCATAGCATGTTTCCAAACAATAACTTGTGGTGTGCACGTGCAACGTTCTCTCTAAAGGCTTCATTGGTTGGTTGTAGGATTTGCAGCTTTGGTGCACTAGCGGTACTTCTGCTTACTTCTAATTTCCAGACATTATGACGTGCTTCTGTCATGGCTGTGCATCCTTTCTGATTGTAGCAAGCAAAAATGAAACTTGTGCATTCAGGCAAACCATCATCTGGTGACTTGTCAGCATCTCCAAGGAGTGATCAGCACTTTCCTGATCAAAGAGTCTTCAACGTTTTTCCAATTCCACTGTATGTACCCACTACCCACTGTGTCACATCTTGTGACTATGTGCAGCCAGCAGGTTAGGCATAAGACTATAATTCCTTTCTACAGCTTTACCAATATCCAAGACACTGCCTTGCCATGTATAGAAGAGGACATAAAAACCTTGCCAGTGATATCTCCAGTGAATGAGAAATGCACGAGGAGCAAATATATATCTGTATCGTCTGCAATTACCAAAGCACGCTTCGGCTGGATAAAAGCCACCTGATCTACAATTATTGTATCTGCTTCTTCTTGTTCCACCCGCATATCATGGCGAAGAATCACAACGCCTTTTTGGATCTGCACTGGTGTTGGAGGGGTCCGGGTTAGAATCAGACTGTGTGTCTGGAAAGCCAATAAGATAGTTTATTACTAATGTCTTCAAACAGTATTGCTATGTATCTATAAATTATATGTATAAATACTGTTTGGTGTCACCTTACGTTGAACTCATCCTTGTATGCAAGCATATCCTCACATATCAGATCAATCAGTTGTGTCTTGTTTTTAGCAACACTTAATACAGCCTTTTGTGGAGGCAGTGGCGTATTTGCATTCAATGTGAACAGCCTGCTTGCACCCTCTGCTCTTCCAGACCTGGTGGAAGCCTTGATACTTGAATGATAGTACATGGAAAAAGATTGGCGTCAATATACCCCATTGTACAACGTAAATGTACAACAAATGACTGGTTAGAATTGAAGATTTATATATCTACCTATCAAATACCAAGCATACGTCAGTTGAGATGAGCTTTTTATGCGCATAGGACCTGGAGTTAATTAGATAGTCTTGTATTATCCCTACCTTGGGCAAGTAGACTGTCCACAATACAGCACATCCATCAATAAAACTTGCTTCTAAATGCCTCTTTGCTGTTCTTGCTGATACTTCAACACTGAGTGCATTTTTGAGATTGGACTTAGCCTTTGCTTCTCCCATATGACCATGTTCATCAAATATTGAGGTTGGTACAGGAGCCAATTCATGACACATGAGAGACTTTGTATCAATACATACTAGATATAATGGTGGCCAGCTTGGATTTAGAATATGCATCAGTAAAATAGCATACGGTAACCTAGTTCACTTCTCTTTATCATAAAAAACATAAGGCATATTGGGTGTTCCATTAAAGAGTAATGGATAGTAATCAATCATACCACGGCCAATATTGGCGGCCATCTTGGATTTAGAGTACTTTCTGCTATCTTAGCATTCTATGACTTATTTTTTATTTAATTTGAATAAAAACAATGCTAAAACAACAAATTCATGCACCGGTTATGCAAGTCAAAAGTTCGAGACTCAAATGAAACATACTACCGTCAATATTGGTGGCCATCTTGGATTTGGAGTACGGTATTGTTAATATAGCATCTATTAACCTATTTCACTGTTTTCCTTGGCATCAAAAAACATGTGATAAGACACCAAATTCGTCGGTATGTGATGCTAGAATACAAAGTTATAGGACCATATCATATTTATGACCATTCGTGGCGGCCATCTTGGATTTCCTAAAACGTTCAAGGGTGAAAAGGTGACACCCACCTGGATATGTAAGCCTAGACCCTATAGACATAAAATCTGAAGAGAAAAAAGTGTATAAAACAAAACCGGGTTCTGTGCCTTGACATCCAGACTGAGACTAGTCTAATGAGTGGCCTTTCTTATTCCCTTCATTGTTTACCTACTAGAACAGTATTTTAGTAGGTAAACAATGAAGGGAAAAAGAATTACCATTCATTAGACTAGTCTCATTTGGCTTTTACCCTCTACGATGCATGTGCCCGTGGGAAGGCCATTTTGAGGTCAAATCTGAATGTAAACAAATACAAAATACCTTTAATTGCATTCAAAAATAAGCAATTGACAAGTTACAAATGTATTATTAATACTAAAATAATTCAAAAAAAAGTTTTCAGCTTTTTAATGTGTATTATGCTATAAACAATTAAGTGAAATATGTTTTGAAATTAGCCTATTCCCATCAACGGTTCTCTAATTATAACTCATTTAGTGAACACCCACCCTGTGAACACCATGACATTATACGAAATGATTCAATCTCTGCTTTACTATATGCGATAAATAATCAATTTTTACATTTGTAATGTCCATTAAAACTATACGCAATAAAGAACAATACGATTTTGAAATGTTTTAATTTGTTCATGAATTTTCAATGATTTTGTATTGATTTTCAAGAAAGTTGGGCAAATCTGTAATGTCTGTACAAAGCTAAAGCTTAATATTCATCTTTCACATGTCATTCATATAATTAGATATCTTTTCAAAGGCCCCAGTTAAAAGACGTGTTTAGAAGATCACATCCACTGATGCAGTAGTATAGTGTTTGCTTATGTCCCTACCAATCACAACCTGCCAGATTTAAATAACTTGTCAATTGCACAATTGTTATGAATATTGATAAATCCAGCCCCGCTATGACTACGCAAAAAATGCCACAAAAAAGAAAAAAAAATCCATGCACAGTAAAGGCTCATTATCCATAAACCTTGGTGGCAGCGGCAAGAAATCGCAGCCGAATCAATCCAATACTTTTGGAATGGGGTATCATTAATACAGGCGGTGGCGGTAGCGATTTGGCGGCGGCACCGCGAGCAATTCTGCAGTGAGCAGCGACCCTGCCACTGGGCGGCTCTTCGATAAACCTGTATAAACTACACATATTTATGTTATTTGGTCACATATCAAAATGAATGTATAGATTATGTACAACTCTTATAAACATGGATAATGGGCCTAATGGGCCGCAACAGAGCACACGTTTTGTGGCTGCATACCTCGCCATGCACCGTTTGCTATGCATTTGATAGGGTGATAATTGTCTTTTACTATAGCTGTTTTATTCGTGTTATCGATATCTTTTTTACTTATGATTGGTGTGTTATAATGTAGACAAATATTATTATTAATAATATTCACTCTAATTCTTGAGATAATGCTGGACAATTCATATGTTGAAGACTTAATACAAAAGTAAAAAGCTGTACTTTATTCACACAATTAGTATTATAGTTTCAGCATGGGAACAACAGACATCCTAGACAGAGAACCAATGTGGTTTTAGCGGAGTATAAGAGAGGCAACCTATGAGAGACTTCAAACTTTCTTTAACAGGAAATGAGGACTGAGAGTGGAACTCTCTTCCGCGTGGAACCCTGCCCCGGCAGAGCAACACCCGAGTAACCCCGTCTATCTCGGGGCTACGTTACTACGTGGTACTACGTCACACTGAAGAAATATAGCGGATGTCATAGGAAACGTCTGTTTCCAGTAAGAATTATCCAGTAGTATAGTGTAAATATTGTATAGATATTTTAACATTTTGGCTTGGTTTTAAAAGAAGGCAAATATTTTGTTCTTTTAATTCTGAGTGCAATGCTATTCCAAAGTTTTATCATAAATTTACAGATTGATTAATTGTGTACTTGAGAGCACAATAGGGACTTCTGGAAAATCATTTATAGTAATTCATTCTAGACTTGAATACAATTAATAAGATGCCAATAAGGGAGGACATATAAATGGAATATTGATCTCTATATTATGCAAAGGTGAAGGCTCTATGAATATGTATGTCAATTTGACAAAATTGAGGAAATGACGCATCAGTGAACACTAGTGCTGGAGTCCCACATCCAAATATTCAGATGGTACTAGGTATATAAGTTAATAGCGTTTATCGTGGCCCACAAATGAATCCATCATGACAAAAACACAATTCTATCAAATTTCTGGGCAGCCACTTTAAGTGCAACCCAGATTTCCAACATCCACCCAATGAAAAAAGAATAAAGTCGAGACCCCCCCCCCCCACCCCACTCCACCCTTAACCATGTATGCATAGGGAGTACTAGTATTTATTGTTGAAAATTTCAGTTCGTTTCAAAAATGTTTATTCCACAAATTTTATTCGTATTGTCACTAAAAAGTTATAAATTTGAATAATTCCATGTTTTCGACAAATGTTCCTTTAACATTAACTATTTATTGTCATAGGACAATTATCAAAAACATTTCTTGATAATTAAAAATCAAAGACTTTTTAGACTTTCTTTGAACACTTCTCATGTAGTTATCCACTGTAAACAACTTATTTTCGTAATCTGCTCAGGCAAGTTTTAATTAAAATGCAGGATCAATATTTCCCGCATGTATTTTCCATCTACAATTGTTGGTTAACAATTGAGAAGGTCTGACCCGGGCTTAAGATTACATAAGGTTGGTGCATTTACATAATAACATTTATCGTCAAACTCTCTCGTCTACATAGCAGATCAAAATAGTCAGGCGGGGCCTGATTTGCAGTATTTAGTTTATTTCAAGTTGTATGATTTCGTCCACTTTTAGTCAACATCGAAGTTGAATACAAATACAGTAGAATCTCTATTAGGACGTACTGTTCTGAAAGGGCTCCTAATAGAAAGGACTCTTTATGAGGGTTGATCTTGTTTTTCTTTATGACGGTTTGCAATATTATATATTGGGAAACGATCTTATCCTATGGGTGGTCTCCTTACAGAGGTGGATTTTTAATTGGAGGTTATACTGTAAGGTAATAAAACGTGAAGAAAAAACAAGAAATATGAAACATGCGTTGTTGATTACATGTTTTTTTCCATCTAGACTGACTAACAAAACAGCCTTCTTTAGTTTCCCATTCAACTAAAAGATCTTGGGACTTGTTGATTTCATTCATATAGCAACATCTTAGTACCAATTCAGGAAGTAAATGCATAATATACACGGAGGATTATTCAGCATCTATCTGCTAGAATAATACATCATTTTTCTGGATTATTAAATTGCACACATTACAGGTAGTTATAATAAAGTGATACATCATAACTTATTTAATGAATTATTGACGCATAAGTTCTTGTTTCTTTTAGTTGTGCCATATAAAGCTCAATGACAGTGTTGCTAGACATTTTCCCCTCTAATAAACAGCAACTGCATCAGTGGATGTGATGTTCTAAACAGATCTTTCGTTATCTTTAATAACATTCATATAACATTCATTAAGTATTTGTCATTTGTTGTTTAATTTACTCAAAATTATATATCATAATATATAATTTATGAAAGTTACATCCACTGCTGCAGCTGCCTTTGTTTCTCATATCAGCTCAAGATATCAAAGATATGCATGTTGAACAAATCTATTCAAACCATATATTATGATTGCATAGATTGGAAGATTAGAACGGCGACGAAGACATTTTTACAATGGTCTTCAGTCTAATCCTGCAGTGCAGCAATAACAAGTTGACAAAAAAGTCTTTTCATGGGGAGGTTGTTGCCTAAAGTGAGATATAAACCTTTGGATAATAAGGGAGTTACCATTCATTATGGTATTAGAGGCCATGAAAAACTAAAATCCTTGTGCAATGATTTTCAGGCACCACCTTTATTTGTCGAAAATTTAATATAACGAAATGCAATGCAAAAACCACTGGTAAATTCTAACCGTACGAAGAAAAAGTAAGCAATACAAATGAAAGTAAATGGTATGAAAAATAGTTAGGAAGATTTCTATGCATGCAATCTCCAGGCTATCATATTGTTCTCGTTCTTCTTCAGATTTTTATTTTATTTTTTCCTTTATTTGTTTTGGGGGTGAGGTGGATGGGCCGGGTAGATGGGTGGTGGTGGAGGGTGTCAAGTGGTATCAGGTTTGGGTTATGGGAATTGGATCCTCACGTGCTCAGGCGTAAAGACCTCATAAACGCTAATCCGTATATACTATTAGATGCTTGTTTTAGAGAGGTTATGGTATACAGCGCTGATTATAATTTTCATCAGTTACATGCACAACTTACATGCACAGTATAACCTTTTTTGTGAACATCACTAAAGAGCTTGCCTCTTTTTTGTCTCAATTAAGTGGTGATGTCTTTATAGATGTCCACTGTGGTTTCTATGTTAAGACTTGGCACCATCAGAAATCTTACCATTATTAGACCCTGCTGTGACCATGGCTGACGACGATGATGACCCCTACGTGCTGGAGGTTCAGTTGCCTCTCAAGGACTTCGTGGAGTCCTACAGTCTGCCACAGCGGGCAAAAGTCACTGAGGGAATATATCTTCCGGAGATTGGTAATGTTGGAACCTTTTCATCCTGCGATTTTCAATATTTGAATCTTTTATCCTGAAATTGTTAGAAGTGCGCACATTTTACTTGTCACCCTAAGATTGGTACTAATGCAAATTTTTAGTCATGAGATTGGAAATATTGCAAAATTTTCATTGTTACTCTTGTTATCTATATATGAAAATACGAAATAAGTCAAGACTGAATTTAAATGAACTTGAAACATGCCAAGTTTTTTTCAATGCATCATATGATTTAGGGTGAAGATGTAACTCCAAGATGGGCAGTGCTACTGGGTTGCTCCACTCTAGTAAATGGACAACGAACAATAGCTTTAATAGCTTGGAAAATATTACTATCGAAGGTTTAATGATTGAAATGAAATGATTAGTCCGTGTACTCAATATGGTGGCCACAATAATCGCCATCGTCATGTTTCTCATAACTATCAGATAATTTGAACTTCATATGATAATGTATAATGCATCATCCATAACTATTTTTGACATGCTGACATGCTAAAACCATTTATAATGTCAACATCATTTTTGACAAAATCCAAGATGTGGGTCTAGGATATTTAGCTACGCCATATACGGATTAGGATAATATATCAACGTTTTTGTGCAAAATCGTGGGTATCTTGTGCGTCCGTTTATCATCAATGTTTCATATATCCACTTGATTCCACCATGTTTGCGACCTAGGATTATATCATATACAACTCACACTGCATTGCATTTTTATTAGAAGGTGCAAATCTACTCTAATGCTTCTGTCTGCCATATACGTTTCGGTAGACGTTCCATCCGCAACCGTCTTTGATAACAAACAGCATCCAATATTGTTGTGCACTTTGCGTTTTTGTTACATGTGTTTGAAGTTTCGTAAAAATGGAGGGGACTGCCTTGCCTTGGTTTAGTTTGAGCGGTGGTCTTCGTACGGCAATTTGAAGGGCTTTTATAGTCTTTTGCCAACTTCAGTTCTCCTTGTTCCAATAATCTTCACCTATTTCTTAAGCATCACATGTTCAGTTTTCGTGGTGTGGATCTGTACTGCTGAGTAAAAGTTATTCCTAGAACGTTCACCGAAACAGTCAAAAGCAATTAAGTAGGTTTGTACCTTTTCCTAATGATGAACCCAGATGTTACAGCATCATTACTGAATGATATAAAACTATTTTTATTCTTTCAGAATTTGCAAATGGAGATTGTCTCCAGCTGATAGGGTTTAAATGTGAGACAGTGACGCTGACCTATTTCAGCAGGTTCAAAGTTCAAACGCAACAACAAGTCCAAGTAGATGTCGACCACCCCGCCTTGTTCACTGTCGTCCCAATAGGGAAGAATCAGATATACTGCCCCGAACCAAAAAGAGCAGTCTCTTGAGGTTTAAAGGAGTCAAAGAGTTGTCCAAGTACTGTCCATTTTTTGTGTCTGTGAAAAAGACATACCAAGTACCGGGAAAAGTTCTGATTGAGCAAGGGGATAAACTGCAACTTAAAGGTTTTGTGAGAAGGATGGGCGAGAAGTTCCTAGAATGCAAATCTCTAAAGCAGAGCAAGTTGGTCTACTTGCCCCACAACGACCCGGAAGGTGAATTCATAGAGGACAAATCACATGATTACTACAAGTTGTCTGAGTTGGTGAGCCCTTTCCCAATCAGTAGAAGATTAAAGTTTGCAAACAATATCTGCAAGAACCCTATACCAGGTAGTGTACAGTATCTATTGATAACTTTTGTATAGAAGAGTATAATATTCATCAAATATCAAATGACTATTCAAAAGAAGTAACGTGAACTAAAAGTGACTTAACACAAATAGAAACATTGGTAAATTAGTCTAATTGTTCTACATTGTATCATACAACACATAATGACAAACACGATTTCACTGTGGCAGGTATACCAATGAATAATAACACCATAGTTATTATGGAACCTCCCGAGAAGCTGGTGGAACTTCATCCAGTCACCTCACCGGGCACCACGTACGCCATACCACAGTCAGCCGAGCTGACTCTGAGTCCAAGAGAGGAGACGTACATGTCTCACCTGGAGGCTGGGATCATGCTGAAGGAGTTTGCCAATGACAATGCAAAGAGCTTCCCACACGTGGTGCTCCTAATCGACTGGGATGAGCAAGAGAAGATTCTGGAAAACCACCACGTCAGGCCAGGAATGAACCTAATTTTGCATGAGTTTGTCGAAGATGGTGAAGGCAAGTGGGTTGGTCACACCAGTGATGACCATTACTATGCTATACCCGAAGATTACAAGGGGTTGATGAAAATTCTGCCACCATCCTTTAAGTGCGTGGAGGACATTCCATGCAAGGTTGGAACTAAATTTGAAGCCAAGATGAGTGCGTCGGTGGATGGTTGGAACAAGGCAAAATATAGGGTTTCTTCAGGGGAACAGTTTGAGATTATTAAAGAAAACATGGAGGTGATTCCGAATATCAAAGATGGCGAAATTCAAGATGAAATAGAAGTGAGAAAAGTCAAGTAAGATTTTTACCTGGCTAGGGGTTCTATAAGGGAGTCTTCATACAACACTTCGCACTGCACGTGATAGATTCAAAGACATATCTCTCGAAAGTCATGCAGTGCTTCCTGGGGTCACAGTACTCTACTAGCATATCGGTACTCTAGACGTACACATATCTTTGCTAAAACCATGTAGTACTATGATATTTCTGGCTTGGTAATTTTTGGTTCCAAATAATATATTTTAGCTATATGAAATACATAAATATATAATATAATATAGAAATCTAATTATATGCTTAGAATCAACTTACATATTGTATTCTCTAGTATCTGAAGAGGTGACTTGTGTGTTGGAAATATTGGAATCAAAATAGAAATTATTCAAAATGATTATTCTGCAAATCTAAAGTACAAGTTAGTCTCAAGATACAGTAAGATAGCATGTGTGATGTCAAAAACGCCTACTATTCATACGTTTTAATTATCATCATAGGTGGGGCAGTGGGGTCAAAGAATATTTGAATGTAACAAGGGTCATCCCTGTTACAGGTGGTTAAATCCTGGCCCTAATGTAACTGATGAAGCCCGAATGAGAAAACTGCCATTGATATTGACAGGTACGTAACTACGTGTATCTGATTCCAGAATAGATATACCCTCGGGCCTATAGAGCATAAATTGCATCTTTCTAAACTACCGACGAGCCATCTGCCAGGTTTCTACCCTCTCTAAAGAAGTAGAGTTTAAGCTATTTCACATGGATCTTAACAGTATATATTAGGCTCATTCATGACCACAAATCAAAATGTCATGCTTAGTGCATTATGTTATTTTTCCTTATTATCAAAAATATGAAATGATTGCATATAGAACCACTACAATGAAGTCGAATTATTGAATATTTTTCTTAGGTAAATTTCAAGAAATAATGCCAAATATGGATGGACTGATGACAATAAAAGAAATCTTGAACGATGACCTCACGATGCCTGTGCGCGTTATGATCTGCGTCCAGTCGGACGAATTCCCGCCAGAATATAATCCCATTCCGCTCAACACGAAAATTACACTGGACTATTTCATCAAAGTGAGATTTGTTTAAATATTCAAATGAAATAGCATGTCCTTATTGTAATGTACTATTGAATTTACTTTATTGTACATTTTGTGCCACATTACAAGTGGTTTATGTACCATAAATGAGCTTTTCTTCAATTTGATGTTTAGTAGTTTTCAGAGTACAAAGTTTGTTTCACCAAAATTATGGTGTTTTTTCAAATAGGTACGCATGTGCATACTGTGAGTACACTTATGCTACCTGCCTGGTACAAATAGATAAATAAACATTTTATTGAGATTTTTTTATTTCCAACAGCTGGTAAACTATGCTGTTCTTATGTTGTCATAACATACCTATAGACATTTTCGTCACCTTGCATA
Source organism: Streblospio benedicti (assembly GCA_019095985.1). Classification (NCBI taxonomy): domain Eukaryota; kingdom Metazoa; phylum Annelida; class Polychaeta; order Spionida; family Spionidae; genus Streblospio; species Streblospio benedicti. The sequence continues at coordinate 3,730,752 of CM032664.1, forward strand.
TATAGTATAACATCTCTATTAGACTACCGGGAGGGGGGGGGGGGCTGACATACAGTGATCTCAATAGATATTTGTGGTCTTTTTATGGAGGTTCATACTGGTCACTTGATGAATCTGTGTCCCCGTTACACATGTAAGCCTGGTCGTGTATAATTATTAAATTAAATACTGAATGCATCATCGTTCTTACAGGTGTATGTATTTGATTCATAAACCGCCTCGAAAAATGAACCATTAAATGACCAATTAGAATTGTACACCATTATGTCACAGTATTCCCATCACCAATGGTTTGGAATGGAACTATTACACAGATGCCACAATAAATCAATGCAAGTTAAGCTCCAATTTCATTTCAGGAACCTTATGTCCTGGCGACTACTGAGCGTCGTAATTTGAGGTCGGGCTTCCATTTGCCTATAAGGTATTCTTCAATTTAAAATTTCAATTTCATAATTCACAGCATAGTGTTTTATATATGTGTTTTCTTCTTTTCAAGTCATAATGCAAACTAGCTGCTCTTTCCCCTCCAGGCAGACTGCCCGCCACCTTTTCCAAGCCACTGCTGCCCTAAAGCCCACTTTTACTGATAACCAGTCCCTGCTGTTTATAGTAGCCGACTACCATTCTGTTTTTCTCTGTTATAGCAGGGTAACACCACTTTTACCTTTTCCACCTCATTGACTACGATGCGAGAACTCTTTTTTCCATTCTAGATGACTACCATAGGTGATTATAGCAGCCCTCTTTTTCTCCGTTCTATACGACTACTACCACCTTTTCCCATCGTACCAGACTTCGAGTCCCTTACCCATTCAAGCAAACTACCATAATCTTTTTACCATAATAGCTTAATAAACTACCGTTTAACGTGGTTGGGATCGATTGTTTTGGTCCATTTTTTGTGAAAGTGTGCAGAGCATCTGGCAAGCATAACAGATGTGTATTTACATGCTTCAATATTCATGCTGTACATATTGAAGTGTCTGCATGAATTTAGGCCATTAGTGATCACAGCCTATATGGACATGATTTACAGAGCAAGAATCTCACTGACTTATATTAGTGACCTTTTTGTGATTTTACAGTATCCTGTATTGCACTTTTTTGGCTAGCTAAATAGTCTTTTATTCTCACTCAGGAAAATTCCAAACTTACTATTGAACTTATTTTATTGCGTCGCTTCAGCAGCTGAAGCGAAAGTCTTGTGATCACTTTTTTTGTATGTCAGTAGGCTCCTATGTATGTATATGTCTGTGGACAAGCTAGAGGGTATACCAATGGATCAATTTTGTTCAAACTTTACACAACTATGTGGTACGCTGCAAACCAGAGTGATTAGATTTTGGGCACTTTGCCCATTAAAGTATTCTTTCCACTGGGCCATTCATGGTCCATTTTGGAGGTTTTCTGCAGTATCTTTAAAACTGCTTGGATGAACACATTCAAACTTATTACAATGCTTACATGCCTAGAGACCATCACATATATTCCATTTTGGCACTTTGCCAATTTAAGTGTGATTTCCTGAAAGCCATTTTAGATCATTTTTGTCATTTTCTTCGATAGTTTCAATACAGCTTGAACCATGAGTTCCAAATTTGATACACTGCTCATATACCAGTGACCATCATCAGTGTCCAATTTTGGCACTTTGCCAATCAAAGTGTTCTCCCCGGAAGGTCATTGGTGGCCAATTTTGGCATTTTTAGCTTGACACATGACTTCTGTATTTCATACAATATTATGGGACTGGTGACCACAACCTACAGTGAACGTTGGCCCTTTGCTAACTAAATGAAAAGTGCTCAGAGAGCACAGCATTGTGTAGCAGTTTAGACATTTAAGGTTTTTTTGCTACTTTCTTCAATACTTTCAATAAAGTTAGAACCATGACCTCCAAATTTCATTCTATGTTCACATAAGTAGTGACAATCATATATGTTCATCTTTGGCACTTTGGCAATTAAAGTGTGCCATTTTTGTTTCATATTCAACATTTTTATCAATAGTATCAATGCCTTTGAAGACAAAATCTTCAAACTTGGTTCACTGTTTACATTTATCGAGACCACCATGAGTTTTGAATTTTGGCTATTTGCCATGAGAACTGTAGGTTCCAGGGAGCAATTGTAAGTTATAAAATATGCTTAATGCAATATCATAATCGCCAATATGTCAGCGTTGTTCTAGCGATGTCGTGTTCTTTGAACACTTTTGATCTAGTTTTACTCTAGTATCACAATCAGAGGTGTTGCTTTCTCTTGTAGAACCTCATTGCTCGTGACTCACGTCAAGTCAGAGAAGCAGCACACCAAGCCCAAGTTTCTGTCTCCATTCAACACGTGTCCGGAGGAGATAAGCGAGGCCTTGCACAAGGACCTGCGAGAACACGAGGATGACTATGAGAGGCTAGAGACAGAACGACCAACTCTTTTACCCAGGTACATAGATTATTTGTCTAATATTTCAATGATACTATTTTAAGGGTCTTTTTGAAAGTACATAGAAATTGGGTTTTTCTCATTCTAATGTTTATAAGCTACATCATAGTTGTGTGACATCATTGGCGACCAGGATGTTGTTGTAGATGACTGACAGGTCTAGCATTTTCAAGAAAACAATTCTCTTAAGGAAATACTTGGTAAAAATGTGTGCATGGGAGTATAAGAAACATATGTCTTTCTTAGTCCTAATGTTGACCACGCCCAATGTGATTTTTGTTTGTGTTCTTGTTTCTATCATACTTATTTGTGACTGTGTTTATACTTACAAATGTATTGATAATTTGTGAATCCTATACATATCATATGTGATCATGTTAATTCTTGGTATTTTTCTATGCTACTTAGTTTTCAAAATATATACAATTATTCATAATTCAAAGTTTATCAAAGCTTTGCAACTCTAAACAGAGGTAATTATAACATTAATGTTATGACTATGGGTGTTTAGAGCTATAAACTTTTACTAAATTGAAAATTACATCTTCATGTCAGAAGTCAACATTATTCTAAACTGCAGCCAATTTCATTAAATGAAAGGTTGTTCATATTTCACATAAATATTTACATGTTCATATTAATATACAGGAATCTATCAACTACGAGCCCTCCACTGCCCCCGCGGTCATCTGATGCAAGGACCACCAGAAGTAAGTTTATACATGTAGATATGCTGGTTTAGGTTCGTAACTTAAGGTTTGTTCTCAAGATGATTTTGCATCTTACATCAGACCATTGCCACTCTTGTTGATCAATGCATCATTTCTTACATACTTGCATCAGCAGCATATTCGTGTATGTACCACAGATCACTGTGTAGCTATGTAGTAATAATGTTGCTCCACCATTAGACCTGACCAGGAATCGAACTCACGACCTTCTGGTCCCTATCCATTCCGAGAAGGAAGCATATTATAATTCGTTTTACATAACCAGTAATTGTTGTGCATATGCACTTTGTTGTTTGTGATTGTACAAGAATCGAACATTCTGTACAAGAACCCAACATAAAATATCATCCAAACCATAAATCACGATATAGCAAAAAAAACAATTTAAAACAACTAAATATGGGGTTTGGAATCGTTCACAAATGATGTCATCATATTTTCGTGCATTTCTGCCCCCTGCATCGTGCATCATTATTCACCCCCTGGCCCCAATATGACGCATCATTTTTACCTACCCGTGCACCCCAATGATAGAATTCCTTTGGAAAACTATTAAAAAGTGCACTTTTTTCGTCTTCACCCCACCCCCACAGTCCACGATGATGTCATTTTTCTTTGGTCCCCTCCCCCTCCCACGTCATCATTCGTCATCTTTCTCCGAACCCCCACGCTCTTCACTGACTTCATTTGTGAACGATCCCTTGGGGTTTACAGAGTTGACAAAAGCGACTTACATGTTTAACATATTTAACTTGTGAATTCTTTAGAAGATTCGCAAATAAATTACGACAGACAACTTTCCACATTTCTAAAAAATAATGGACAACTGTTTCAAGCCTTATAGATTACAGAATACAACTACCTCTAGCCTTATCCCCACCCAAGGTATGGATAATGAGCTGCTCATGTGGGCAGAAGTTCGTGGGTTCGAGTCCAAGTCGATTCTGCTGGTGAGTGTTAAGCAAACTCATAGCCAACAGGTTGGACACTTCTCTGTGGTACATACACTTCAAATAGATGCATGTGACGACTAAAGGGCTGTGTGTGTTTGTGTGACAGTGTGTGTGTGTGTGTGTGTGTGTGTGTGTGTGTGTGTGTGTGTGTGTGTGTGTGTGTGTGTGTGTGTGTGTGTGTGTGTGTGTGTGTGTGTGTGTGTGTGTGTGTGTGTGTGTGTGTGTGTGTGTGTGTGTGTGTGTGTGTGTGTGTGTGTGTGTGTGTGTGTGCGTGTGTGTAAAAGTTAAAGAAATCCCACATCCCTAATGGTTTTGGCCTTATTTCTATATCCCTAAACATTTTGGCTTTTTCACCTACACCCCACAATTTTCAAGCCCTGTTCCCAAATCCCAATTTCTTCAAATCTCACATCATTTTTCATTCCCTTTTCCTTTTCAATATCCCGTTTTGTCGCCTTTCCCCCACATCACATTCTTTATAAATCTACCCCACGTAAGCCTAGTAAATGTTATTGCTAGTGGTGAACACCATATATATTAGCCTATAATCTAGTGCATAGACAACTTTGAACATCTATTATGTCCTGTACACTCACGCTAAAATATTTACAATTTACTGTTGTCAGTACAGGGTGTATCCTTATTTTAGGTTCTCGGCCTCAGAGCGTAATGTATAGAAGACCAGCTCCTCTACCACCACCAGAGCAAGGTGTGTACAACTGTGCATGTACGCACATTAAATGCTGTATTCAAGTTCTTGAAAGAATTAGAATTACCGTAATAATGACAAACGTAGTCCGTGTATTTGAATGATAGTCTGTCAGTGTACGTCTAGAAATCTGCTCAAGTATCTGTGAAAGTTTCATAAAGGTCGGGCATGTATTTCCTGCAGTTTCCCAGTGTTGCCCAATAGTAAAATCAATGACTTTTATGCCATATAATAAAATTTATGTAGTGGTGAAAGGAGATGTTTTAGTAGAGCTGTAGAGGATACTATATCAAATACATGTCAGATATTTATTAATCTTTTAGAGATATGAAGACAGACATACATACATAGTTATTTATTTCAAACAGGATAATAGTCCAATCAAATACATTGAGTTTTCAACAGGAACTCCTGTCTTGACCACAAGTCGTCACTGTACTCGCGGGAAAGTCCCCAGCTGGGTGCCCCCCCCCATGGGTCAGCACGTTGGTCCATATGTCCGGTAGTCCATGTCTCCCCCCATCCCTGTTCAGGGATGGCTTCAGTTTTCTGATCTGAATGGCTTCCTTGACTTCTCTTTCAAAATACTTGGGTTTAACACACAGAACCTTAGACAAAAAAGAGTGATAGGGCCAGTGGATCAGATCAAGTGTAGTGACTGTGATGCTTCATATGTGGGAGAAACAGAGAGATCTGTAAAGAAGCGGTTCTTAGAACACAGATGTCCGAGTTCCACGGGCTCAGAAGTGTCGCGCCTCATCCACGATGACCAACTAGGTCATGGTATCTCACACGATGAGACTAAGATTCTGTGTGTTGAATCCAAGTATTTTGAAAGAAGAGTCCAGGAAGCCATTCAGATCAGAAAACTGAAGCCATCCCTGAACAGGGATGGGGGAGACATAGACTACCGGACATATGGACCAATGTGCTGACCCATGGGGGGGGGCGGGGGCACCCATCTGGGGACTTTCCCCTCGTGACGTCATTGTGATCAAGACAGGAGTTCCTGTTGAAAGGTCAATGTATTCGATTGGACTAGTATCCTGTTTAAAAACAAATAATTATGTATGTATGTCTATCAAATCCAGGATAAATGAACCTTCATCAAACTTTATATGAAGATGTTGATGCATACTGCCAACATTTCAATCAACAAATCTCAATAATTTTCTGGTTTTTTTTCAAGAACCCACAAATAACAATAAAACGATAGTAGTATTTTGTTTTTCAATGGCTGATGGCAGTTTTGACAGATAGATATATCACATCGTAAACGCTGAATCTATGACAAATATATATATTTAATTTGAGTTTATACCGTTTATATACGAAAGATACAACTTTAAGAAGTACCATTTAACAGTTTTTATACCAATGTCATATTGTAATACTGCAACTCTTATCAAAACTAAGATACGTTGAAATAATCTCATTTTATTTCCTTTCATAAAATGACATACCCGGTATACCTATTTTTGAGATAAATCCCGTTTAAACTTGTAATAATGTCTTTGAAGACTCTGTCACTAGGTGGCAGCATCAAGCCCGAGCGCACCCAACCGTTTTTTTGCTGTCACATAGTGATGTAAATCTCTGATGAAGAGTATTGACAATATCTGAAAATCTTACGACATTGTAAGTTTAATATGGCTATTAGTTATATATTTTTATCAAAGATTATTTGACTCCTATATCCACTGGACGGACAAAGTCTGCAGTCAGCAGATCGGCAGCTACAGCGCGCAGATCAGCGTCCGTGAGAAGCGGCCCCAGCTACAAGTGAGCTATTATAGCATGCTAATGTAGGATATTCCGCTTCAAGCATTTTTAAGAATATCCTTGTTAATAAAGCTCGATAACTATAATTAGAAAACAATAGGACTATTTACCCACTTTAACTAGATCAAAAGTGTTCGAAGAACTCGGCTTCGCTAGAACAACGCTAACATATTGGCGATTATGATATTGCATTAAGCTTTTTTTATAACTTAAAATTGCTCCCTGGAACCTATAGTTCTCATGGCAAATATCCAAAATTCAAAACTCCTGATGGTCTCAATGAATGTAAACAGTGAACCAAGTTTGAAGATTTTGTCTTCAAAGGCATTGATACTATTGATAAAAATGTTGAATATGAAACTAAAAGGGCACACTTTATTTGCCAAAGTGCCAAAGATGAACATATATGATTGTCAATACTTATGTGAACATAGAATGAAATTTGGAGGTCATGGTTCAAACTGTATTGAAAGTATTGAAGAAAGTAGCAAAACAACTTAAATGTCTAAACTGCTACACAATGCTGTGCTCTCTGAGCACTATTAATTTAGTTAGCAAAAGGCCAAAGTTCACTGTAGGTTGTGGTCACCAGTCCCATAATATTGTATGAAATTCAGAAGTCATGTGTCAAGCTAAAAATCCCCAAATTGGCCACCAATGACCTTCTGGGGAGAACACTTTGATGGGCAAAGTGCCAAAATTGGACACTGATGATGGTCACTAGGTATATGAGCAGTGTATCAAATTTGTAACTCATGGTTCAAGCTGCATTAAAACTATGGAAAAAATGACAAAGTTGATCTAAAATGGCTTTCAGGAAATCACACTTAAATTGGCAAAGTGCCAAAAATGAAATATGTGTGATGGACTCTAGGCATGTAAGCATTAAACTAAGTTTGAATGTGTTCATCCAAGCAGTTTTAAAGATACTGCAGAAAACCTCCAAAATGGACCATAATTGGCTCCGTGGAAAGAATACTTTAATGGGCAAAGTGCCCAAAATCAAATCACTCTGGTGTCGCAGCGTACCGCATAGTTGTGTAAAGTTTGAACAAAATCGATTCATTGGTATACCCTCTAGCTTGTCCAGAGACATATATACATACATGATGATATACAAAGTGATCACAAGACTTTCGCTTCAGTTGCTGACGCGACGCAATAACTTTAATTGCTTTATTCGTATAAGTGGCTGGAGGTAACAATTCTGTAATTAACAATAAAGAGATATGCGGACGATGACTCTGTTAAATTAACAAATTGAGCAGCAACAGTTCTATTCATGATAGTATTATTGTTGCTTGATCTCTGCATGCTGTATTAAAATCGAGAGACAAAAAATTGTTTCATTAACGTTTTCTGTGGTCAAGCAGCCTCCTCAATATACTGACAAATAGATTTTTAAACATAAACATTGATTAAAATTATAACGGTGTTTGGAATAGATACACGTGGGTACACGTGGATAAATTTTATGTTCAATGGCTTAGACAAAAATGCAATCATGCTGTACAATATGGTGAAAAAGGTTTCGAATTGTCAAGTATTGGTAGGCATTGGTGATAGAAAGTGAACATAAGTGTTCTATGACTATGTCGACGCAATATAATAAAACTGTTTAGAACAATGCACTAATTATCCATGGTGGTTCTTACAATAATCAAGTATCAAAAATGGGGTAAATATGGATGCATTATGACAATGGAAATATTAATATAGTACTCTAACTATGGCTACTATGGGAATTTCCACTTGGTGTTACTCTGACTTTGAGTTCATGAATTGCCCTGTGTCTGATTTAGTGTTACTGGTTACTGGTATTTATTCGCATTACTTCGTGAATTTGTCTGTGGAGGGGGTCTTCATAAGAACTGACTGCTTTGACATTAAAATTTGAATTGTGGTTAGGATTCAATGTCATTTAATATTTCTATAGAATTCATGCAAATTATGTTGCCTTCCGTCCAGAATTTAAGGTCTAATATTGGCAGTTTCCCATCTGCATTCTTACTTGGATGATCGGTCTCCATCTGGATGATGGGGCATATCGAGTTGGCTATTATTTTCATTTCTTCCATTGTCCTTACATCATCTCTTGCCTTTTTCTATCAAGTTATTTCTATTGTCATAATTTATCCATTAATTACCCCCTTTTTATACATGATAATTATTAACAACCATGGATAATTAGTGCATTGTTCTAAACAGTATTATCATGTTGCGTATACACGTAAACATATGTCATAGAATACTTATGTTCACAATACCTATCAATATTTGTCAATTCTAAACCTTCTTCACCATCTTGTCTGGTTGCATTTTTCTAAGCTATTGTACATACAATTTATCAACATCTATTCCAAACCACTTTATCATTTTAAGAATCGTTAATGTTTAAAAATATGTTTGTCAGTATATCTGAGGTGGGTGCTTGAGCACTGAAAGCGTTAATAAAACACTGTTTTATAACTTTCAATTTTTTACACAGCAGAGATCAGAAGACAATAATAATCAGGATAGTAGAGGGCTCTGTCTGACCCCACTCTGTAATTCAAAATACATAGAGCAGGAGCGTTTTTTTATTACGGCACTTTCAATTTGTGTATAAAATAATTTGACTCATTTGTGCAAGTCATTTCTCCATTGCCTATTCCATATAATGTCATCATTCTGAGCACTGTGAGTCTTTGGAATAGGTATATTATCAGCCTTTTTCATTTGCAGTCGTTCAAAGGCAGCTGTACGTTTAGCGCCATCTCTTATATCTTTACGTTGAATTGTGTAAATGATAATAGTTTAAAATCAAAAGAAAGATCTTTGATAATCTTAAAATTAGAACAGTCAAGATCAATTTACTAAACTAACTATATGGCATGTTTCCAGAGAAATGCCATATGAAGATGTGGGCGGTGCACACAAAGCCCGTATGAACATGTCAGGCAGTGGTGGTGATTCGACTTATGAAGCCATTTGGAATACTGTGCGTCCCAAGAAGAGTAAGTGCTATTACAAAATATAGTTCATATTTGAATATGTTTACTTTGATGTTCCCAAAGACACATCTGATAGTTTTGTCATTAAAACAAACAACTCATACCCATGATAATATTTTAAGTGTAAAGCTTAAGAGCTAATTGTGACTTCCTGTGGGTCTGATGGATAAACAGCTGATCAGACCAATACTTTACCATACTTATTCATGATATAATATTGGTATTTGCAAATATCACATTGTGACTACATCTGGTCTTTACATTGCAGTCACTCCATCCGATGGATTTGAGATACCAGCCTCAGGAAACCTCCTCCATTTCACTACCATGGAGATGGTGGCTTTCTTACGAAAAAACGGAGTGGCTGAGTCAACTCTTCGCAGCTGGAAAGCCAAAAAGATAGACGGCATGGCTTTTGCCAAAATGACTGCAAACGAAATGGCTGATTTTGGTTTGGATACCAACCAAGTTGTGATGCATTTCAAACATACAACCAAATAACCAAATCAGATGTTTTACAAATGCTTTAGTAGTGAACTGCGTAGTTGGATTTTCAGGACAATTTGGTAGACAGAAATGTTAAAATGTTTTATGGACTTTCATGAATCATGAATGTGTGTGTTGCAATCTCTTTGAGCATGTTGTGTTTGAACACATGCTAACCCATTTTGAAACCAATAACAACCTGGCCTGTCTGCAGTGCGGCTTCAGTGTACAGTATACATACAGTAACGAACAAAACAATGGTCACAAGTGTACACGAAGACTGAAAAAAACCGTAACAGCAGTATGATAGTAGACAATAGATTTGTCATTGCTCATTCATTTTTTTCTGATGGTGCAAGCTGATATACATGATAATTAGTGGTTAATCTATTACACAATGAAATGGAATATATATGTAGTAATGATGGCACCCCATACTAGCAATATTCAAAATTAGATAGAAAACTTAAAGTTACACAATTTTGTGTGGCCTTAAAACTGCACAGATATAGTACTTTTAAATTATACATATATAAACTAAACGTAAAACAATGTGAAAAAAGTTTACAAAATAACCAACAACATGAAAAGTAATCCAGAATCAATTAAACTTAGAAGCACTTTACCCGACGTACAAGACTATAATAGGACAATCAAAATAAGCTATATAAACTGACACGTTATACTAACCAAACAGCAACATGTCACTTCACAATGCTCTCAATTGACACACTAATATACAGAAACACTAAACCACAATGCCCATATATGTACGGTAACAAATATAATTACAATCTCTATCTTACATGTGGGTTGTCGATATATTTACAATCTGATAATGTTACAATTATTACAAATTGTGCTACACGTATGAGTGTTTGACTAAAACAGAGAATGTATGATGGAAATTCATTTATCCCGGATCTTATAGTAGACAAAAACATATATTTCATTCTTGAACAGGATAATTAAGTTCGAATTATTACTTTCAGCTTTTGATGGTGTCTCCTGTCTTGATCACAATGGTTACATGATCGGTCTGTACACGACCCGTTAGAGTGTTAACGTGAAATGAGACATATATGAAATGTTCTAAGACTCAGATGACACCCAGGAAGGAACGAACCAGGGAGAAAACTACATCTTCACAGAACAATGATACCCCAACAACCCTCCCTCCCCCTTCTCCGAATACGACTACAAAATGTAGTACAACACAACATGAACTGGCATCAAGCATACATTAGAACCTGCTGTCAATACAATATACATTACATTACAATACAAAACAATACAATACACCATTTATAACGCGCTACTTCTCAAACAGGAATTTAATTAAAAGGACCAGGATTTCCCTCGTGTAAATGACAGCTACAGTCGACGGTTATAGCCAGTTCACAGCAAAGGAGAATCCTTCCCTTTAAGGGACGGTGCAATATTTACCAGGAAGGGGGTACCGGTGCATTTGGGAGGGGGACACGTATTTGAGCAAATTGGTACAAATCAACCACGCGAATATTCATGGGAGGGGACGCAGACTTTTTTATGAACAGAGGTCATGGGACATAAGGTTTTTTTTCATCACATCAGCAGGGGACAATAACTTTTTTAAGACAAGTTTTTCGATATGCACCAGTATCCCCCCGCCTGTTAAATATTGCACCATCCCTAAATTGGCAAGCAAAGCGCAACCATTTTTGTATATTTGATAAGGCATGGTATGCTCTGGCACGAACCAGTTGACGCTTTGGTATATTGATTATTTCCTGACTTCTCAAGGTTCCTTACGCTTTAAACCCGCTTTGGTAAAAGCCGCGTCCCATTAGTTTCGCCGAATGGCCGATGCATAAATTCTAGGGATTTCCAGACAAAATGAATTATGCGTCGAGCATCTGCTGATAGATAACCCCTTTTGGCATTAAATTATTTTTTTTCTCCCAGCGCATAGTCAACTCACAGCCGGCGCAAGGCTGCCGCAAACCAGGCGTAAGAAATGCAGACAGTCAACGCAAGGTCAGCGTAACCCTACGCACAACCGACGCATAAGAAAAAAAAATCTGGATGTGACATGCGTCGGGGTTTCGCTGAACTTCAGCGTTCACTGTCAGCTAACCGCTGAACATACATCTCCAATACGTTGAACGTCTGCTGAAGCTACGCTGAATGTACGCCATCGTACGCTAAAGCTTACGCCAACGTTATCATCTGCCCATCAGCGCATGTGTAGCGTATGTTCAACGTATGTGTAGCGTACGCCCAACGTAAAAAAAAATGGATTATCGATCGGCGTACGCTTTCGATGTTTTGAGCAGCTCAAAGTATTGGCGCCGTAAAAGAATCGATCGATCGATAATCTTCCTAGAAATATTCTGTCCGCGTACAAGCGGCGAGCGTCACACACGTCGCACGTGCAGCGTAAAACGAACGTCAGGTCGACGTAGGGTCGGCGTAGTCGGCAGATGCTTAGCGCAGATGAAAAACCTGGCTATCCGACGGATCTTTATCAGCTTGGCGTAAGTTCCCAGTAAGTTCCCAGTGCGCCGGAAGCAGTGGGATGCGGCTTTAAGGCTTTATTAAGCTTTCTTACGCCCTGATGCGATTATGACACAGGCACTGTCACGATTATTAAGCTTAGTTATGCATTGATATGCTCTGTTAAACTCTGCTACACATTGAAAAATGGGATGATCACCGTTTTCTTGCCGCTTGAACCAGACCCTATATAAGACTTTAGACTGGGGGTCCCCTCTTTGAACCAAGATATGTTAAGTTTTCCCATGCTTTGAGTCAAGATTGGTTGAGCTTTGTTACCTCTGTTAAGCTTTGATACGCTCTCAGCGCGTTCATCAATTCGTGAGAGAGAGCTCCCAACATTTTTAACACTCTAATCAAGCTTTGATACGCTCTGGTGAAGCATTGCACGCCGCATTAATACGCCATCAATGCGCTGTTGGTGTGAACCTAGTATAAACATTCGTGAAGGTCTGACTGTGGCTTTTAGGATTACATAACGTTGGTGCATTTACATAAGAATAATCAACAAAATTGTCACGTGGGTGCCTGATTTAACATAGTCTATTCACGTGGTATTTTTTTTCGTCCACTGTTAGTCAACATCCAGATTAAATACAAATATAGTATTTAGACCAAAAAGGACTGTCCTGAAATGGTCCCAATAGAGAAGAGTCTCTTTATGAAGATTAATCTTTTTTTTTTTTTTTTTGACGGTTTGCGACTTCACAAAATGGTCTAATCAAATCATTACAGAGGTAGAACTTTACTTGAAGGTTACCACTGGTTACACTGTAAGCTAATGAAATATGAAGCAAACATAAACATTAAACAAACATTTATTGCATGTTTGCACTGGCTTGGGTTTTTTAACATCTAGACTATGTCAAGCAGTATCCCCATTAACTGAAGGATCTTTGGACTTTTGATTTGGATACAAACATTTTATGTGTCCTTGATAAGCGTATGATTAATACCAAATCAAGGAAGTAATGTATAGCATAAAATGTAGGATAATTCAGTAGCATCTATATGCAAATGGTGCATTATTTTCAGGACTATTAAATCACGCACATCGCAGGTAGTTATAATAAAGTCAAATATCATAAATCGTTAAGTTGATTAGTTGTCCGATATAACTTAATAACTTTGTAAACTTGTAATGCACTTCACTAGTGCATTTTAAAGCTGTTTGCAACGTGTATAAAATCATAACTTATCCTTGTGCGCGTATATAGCAGATAGTTTCACTTTTGCATTCTTTATATTTATTAGCAGTACTGGTATAACTAATGAAAAGTCTAACAAATAGATATAACTTTAAAACTATCAACCCGATCTTGGCATAGATTGATCGGGCTATAAATTGCATGCCTTCCCTGTTTATTTTGTTCCTTTCCATTGATATATTTATATCAGTGATTGTTACTCTATTTTGCTATATGCCATGTAAACCTTCATGATTTTTTTTTTCTTGATATTGTTTCTTTTCTAATAAACATCAACTGCATCAGTGGGTGCGATTTGCTAAACAGATCTTTTAACCAGGTTTGGAAAGGTTTTTCAATTATTCGATCTTTCTTCTTATAAATTACTTTTATTATAACAATAACAA
>CM032664.1:3745078-3769959 GCA_019095985.1 Streblospio benedicti
GCAAAGGCCGGCCGGGCGTAAAAAAAAGGGAAACGAAGCCCCGTATGGGCAGTGCCCGGGAAAAAATTTTTTGGGTTTTTCCTTGCGCCGGTCTTCGTTCCCATTACGCTGTAGTGGGAGCTTTCTTACGCCCTGATGCGATTATGACACAGGCACTGTCACGATTATTAAGCTTAGTTATGCATTGATATGCTCTGTTAAACTCTGCTACACATTGAAAAATGGGATGATCACCGTTTTCTTGCCGCTTGAACCAGACCCTATATAAGACTTTAGACTGGGGGTCCCCTCTTTGAACCAAGATATGTTAAGTTTTCCCATGCTTTGAGTCAAGATTGGTTGAGCTTTGTTACTCTCTGTTAAGCTTTGATACGCTCTCAGCGCGTTCATCAATTCGTGAGAGAGCTCCAACATTTTTAACACTCTAATCAAGCTTTGATACGCTCTGGTGAAGCATTGCACGCCGCATTAATACGCCATCAATGCGCTGTTGGTGTGAACCTAGTATAAACATTCGTGAAGGTCTGACTGTGGCTTTTAGGATTACATAACGTTGGTGCATTTACATAAGAATGATCAACAAAATTGTCACGTGGGTGCCTGATTTAACATAGTCTATTCACGTGGTATTTTTTTCGTCCACTGTTAGTCAACATCCAGATTGAATACAAATATAGTATTTAGACCCAAAGGACTGTCCTGAAATGGTCCCAATAGAGAAGAGTCTCTTTATGAAGATTAATCTTCTTTTTTTTTCTTTTTTTTGACGGTTTGCGACTTCACGAAATGGTCTAATCAAATCATTACAGAGGTAGAACTTTACTTGAAAGTTACCACTGGTTACACTGTAAGCTAATGAAATATGAAGCAAACATAAAACATTAAACAAACATTTATTGCATGTTTGCACTGGCTTGGGTTTTTTAACATCTAGACTATGTCAAGCAGTATCCCCATTAACTGAAGGATCTTTGGACTTTTGATTTGGATACAAACATTTTATGTGTCCTTGATAAGCGTATGATTAATACCAAATCAAGGAAGTAATGTATAGCATAAATGTAGGATAATTCAGTAGCATCTATATGCAAAATGGTGCATTATTTTCAGGACTATTAAATCACGCACATCGCAGGTAGTTATAATAAAGTCAAATATCATAAATTGTAAAGTTGATTAGTTGTCCGAAATAACTTAATAACTTTGTAAACTTGTAATGCACTTCACTAATGCATTTAAAGCTGTTTGCAACGTGTGTAAAATCATAACTTATCCTTGTGCGCGTATATAACAGATAGTTTCACTTTGCATTCTTTATATTTATTAGCAGTACTGGTATAACTAACGAAAAGTCTAACAAATAGATATAACTTTAAAACTATCAACCCGATCTTGGCATAGATTGATCGGACTATAAATTGCATGCCTTCCTGCTTATTTTGTTCCTTTTCCATTGATATATTTATATCAGTGATTGTTACTCTATTTTGCTATATGCCATGTAAACCTTCGTGACATTTTTTTCTTGATATTGTTTCTTTCTAATAAACATCAATTGCATCAGTGGGTGCGATTTGCTAAACAGATCTTTTTAACCAGGCTTGGAAATGTTTTTCAATTATTCGATCTTTCTTCTTTTAAATTACTTTTTGTTATAACAATAACAAATTGAGGTTTTCGGAAAAATGTGGGTGGGTGGTATAGATGGAAAAGTCCTATGAAAATGAAATTGTAGGTGTGAAAAGAGGATGCTTGGAGCGCACCATAACCCCCCCACACACACACACACACACACACACACACACACACACACACACACACACACACACACACACACACACACACACACACACACACACACACACACACACACACACACACACACACACACACACACACACACACACACACACACACACACACACACACACACACACAACAAACAAAACAAACAAACAAACAAACAAACAAAAAACAACAAACAAACAAAACCTCGGAGATGCCTATGTTATGATATAAAAATGTTGCTATTGCCTTTGTTTCTAATATTAGTTTATTGATATAGATACCCGGTAGTTCAGTAATTGATATAAATTTGTTAAAGTTTCTCATTCATGGTGGTATTATATTTTTTGACCGTCCACGATACTACAAATTATGCGATGAAGCATAGAAAAAGCATCAAAAGTTAATTTTGTATGAAATGGCCGGTCGCCCATAAAAATCCGACATGGTATTTAAAGCCGGATATTTTGACTACAGTAAATTAATGTCACGAGTGATACCATTAGTAAACACTGGACAAACGTTTACTGCTCATGGAAAGTGTATAAACGGGATAAATACTGGTTGATAGGACCATAAAATGGATCATCGATAACGATGATAATTGGAGCTGAAAGATTAGAATTGTTGATTCATGCGTGATGATGACTTTTGAATTCAAACAGAGGAACCACGTATCAATCTCATCAAAAACATTTCGAAACCACATAAGAAAGATTTCTTAATCTTTTGGGCACTGAAGTGCGGTTAAAAAATAGTTTTCAATGTCTAAAAGTAGGGATTTAATTAGGGTCCGCTCAAAATAGACATGCAAATTATGTAAGTTTAACTAATCTTTTCAAATCGCATGTACATGTTTGCACAGATTGGAAAATAAGAACGGCGACGAAAGCCTTTTTACAATGGTCTTCAGTCTAGTTCTGCAGTGGAGCAAATAACAAGTTGCGGAACCATCTTTTTAGGTAGACGGTTTTTGCATAAAGTGCAATATAAATCTGTGGATAATAATTGGCCTACCATTTGTTATACACAGCCATAGAGGGCATGGAATAAATGAAACCGTTATGCTATGATTTTCAGGCTCACACCTAACTTTTTCACACACCCACCCCACACCCTGCCTCTCTAGACGAACATAAACGTTAATGCAGTCAATAATGTTTTGTCGATTGATAACGGTGTTTAAAGACGTGATTGTAAATATATTAAGAACTACTAAAACGTGTATCACAATCGTGGAGAGGATGATAACAAGGAGTCTGTTGATATGTTAAATTTACGAACATAAACAGTTTACTGTTGACTCAGACAATGACCCTCTGTCACCATCACAATTACTAACAGTCACATTATATATGCAAAGGCTATGCAATCTTTGGTAAATAATATTTGTCAAAAATATACAATTTGAATGATAGTAACAAGGCGTGCATGCACGTCACTCCATTTACTAATGACGAAATTCCATCCACAGTTCTCCAGAATATTTTCTTGTTCTGGCACTTCTTCTCTTGTTCCTTTCTATTTTCCATATGTTGGGTATTGTCAGCTTGGGCGGGGCTTATGGATATTGGGGCCTCGGTGATAAAGACTACGTGAATGTTAATCCACACATCTTACTAGACGTGTTTGGAAGAAGTTATTATTATACAACTTACATGCACAGAACAATCTCTCTAAAGGGTGGTTTCTTTATTAAAGCTTGGGATAACAAAAATGTTCCTCTTATATTTGAAGTGGTATTTTTATAGAGGTAGTCTTCATTGGAGGTTCTAATGTGCATGCAATTAATCACAAAATCTTCTATTAGAACACTGGCTAATGATGGCGACGGGTTACGATACGGAGCCATACAGTACAGTACACTGCAATACACCCATTACAGATTACATGTATAACTGATTATTCATTCTATCATTAGACCCTACTGTGACCATGGCTGACGACGATGATGACCCCTACGTGCTGGAGGTTCAGCTGCCTCTCAAGGATTTCGTGGAGTCCTACAGTCTGCCACAGCGGGCAAAAGTCACCGAGGGAATATATCATCCGGAGATTGGTAATATTGTAGACTTTTCATCCTGAAATTTGTAACATTTAATTTTTCATCTTGTTAATAGTGCACACGTTTCATTGTGAGATTGACAATATTGTATCTAGCAACTGGTAATATTGCAAATATTTTGTCCGGGGATTGCCAATTTAGCAAACTTCTTATTCTGAGATTGGTAATATTGCAAACTTTTCATTGACAGATTGGCGATATTCTAAATTTTGCACCCAGGAATTGGTAATATTGCAAATATTTCATTCTTAGATTCTTAATATTGTAAACTTTTCGCTGCGATATTGGTAATATTGTAAACTCTTTCCCGTGTGATAGAATTTTGCAATTTATGTAGGCTGTTCAGTCTATGTTAAGATATGGTACAATACAAGTAAATAACCATTGCTTGGGTTGGACAAAATCGCTGGAAAAGGTTTTATGATTAAAATGTCATAAATGACAGATGTGTGTTAGCCAACTGGAAAAAAATCAAAATGCTGCCATCGACATTTTTGTAACCTAGATAGATCGTAATATAGTATTGTTTAAGACATCATTCATAACTATATTTGACCAGCTGAAGTCCTATGTATTTGTGGCGTCAATGTAACATTATGATAAAATCCAAGTTGGACACAAATATTAACAAATAAAGATTGCATTACTGTTTTTGATTCGGGATGATATATCAAATTTTTGTGCAAAAGGTAGTCTACCTCATACGTCAGTATAGTATCGATATCTTATGTATCCACTATGCTTGTATTTCTAGCATGTATAACATACACAATGCTCACACTATGTTTCTCCTTCAGAATTCGCTAACGGAGATTGTCTGGAGCTGGTAGGCTTCAAGTGCGAAACAGTGACGCTGACCTATTTCGACAAGTTCAAAGTTCAATCGAGACAACAAGTCCAAGTAGATGCCGACCACCCCGCCTTGTTCACTGTTGTCCCAATAGGGAGGAATCAGATATACTGCCCCGAACCAAAGAGCAGCCTCCTGAGCTTTAAAGGAGTCAAAGAGTTGTCCCAGTACTGCCCATTCTTCGTGTATGTCAATAAGACTTATCAAAAACCTGGAAAAGTTCTCATTGAGCAAGGCGATAGACTGTTGCTTATACGTTTTGTGAGAAGGATGGGCGTGAAGTTCCTAGAATGCAAATCTCTGAAGCAGAACAAGTTGGTCTACTTGCCCCACAATGACCCAGAAGGTGAATTCAAAGAGGTCAAGTCCAATCATTACTATACCCTGTATGATTTGGTCAGCAGCTTCCCAATCAGCAGAAGATTGAAGTTTGCTAACGATGTCCTCAATATGCAGAACCCTATACCAGGTATACCAATGAATAATAACACCATAGTTGTTATGGAACCTCCCGAGAAGCTGGTGGAACTTCATCCAGTCACCTCACCTGGCACTACGTACGCCATACCACAGTCAGCCGAGATGACTCTGAGTCCAAGGGAGGAGACGTACATGTCTCGGCTGGAGGCTGGGATCATGCTGAAGGAGTTTGCCAAAGACAATGCCAGGAGCTTCCCGCATGTGGTGCTCCTAACCGACTGGGAGGAGCACGGGAACATTGTGGAAAACCACCGTGTCATGCCGGGAATGAACCTCATTCTGCATGAGTTTGTCGAAGACGGTAGGGGCAAGTGGGTTGGTCACACCAGTGATGACCACTACTACGCTATACCCGAAGATTACAAGGGGTTGCTGAAGTTTGTGCCACCGTCGTTCAAGTGCGTGGAGGACATTCCGTGCAAAGTTGGAACTAAATTTGAGGCCAAGATGAGTGCGTTTGTGGATGGTTGGAAGAAGGCGAAATATAAAGCTTCTTCGGGGGAACAGTTTGAGATCATAAAAGAAGGACTAGAGGTGGTTCAGAAGATTAGAAATGGCAAAATTCACGACGAAATAGAAGTGATTACAGTCAAGTAAGTTTTTTTTGCGTTACTAGATAGGAGTCTTCATACAACTGTATACAACTGTTACTAGATAGGAGTCTTCATACAACTGCACAACTCTTGCTACATTCAAATACATATCTTCTAATCATCCATGTAGAATATAATGAATATTAAATATCAAAATGTAATTTTATTTTTAGGTTCAACTTTATTAATTTGTGATTGTTAATCCTTTATTCTGCCTGAAGAGGGCACTCGTGTGCTCAACCGTTAACAATAGAACAGACATTATTCTAAAAATATCATTCTGCAAATCTGAATTACAGATTAGTCTCCAGATACAGATTAAATCCATCTGTGTTATCCACAATCACACAACTTTAATATCTTGTTATATGTTTTGCCTACTAAACACTATCGCACAGACGTCATAGTATGACGGGCAAAGGTGATTAGAATTCACTAATATGTCCGTTGCAGGTGGTTGAATGCGGATCCAAATGTGACTGATGATGCACGAGTGAGAAAACTGCCATTGGCATTGACAGGTAACTCGTGAGCTTCCAGAATATTTCTACGATGTAGCTTATAGCTTCTTTCCATTCAATCCGGTTTAATACCCCTCTAAAGATCGATAGTTTGAGCAAGGGTGCAAATTTGTTTGGTAACTTGAGAATGCTAGTCTAACCACAAGAAGCCTAATTCACAATGACCTTAACGGTAAATATTTGGGTCTATTCCTGTCCATCATTGATATCATGCTGAGCGCATCGCAATATTTTTATTGTTTTCGTTTTCAAAAATACGAAATGATTGCAACTTCAATGAAGCTAAATTGTTATAATATTCACAGGTAAATTTCAAGAAATAAAGACAGACACGGAAGAACTGATGACAATAGAAAAGCTCTTCTCCGATGATGACCTCACGATGCCTGTGCGCGTTATGATCTGCATGGAGTCAGACGAATTCCCGCCAGAATATAATCCCATTCCACTCAACACGAAAATCACACTGGACTACTTCATGAAAGTGAGATTTCTTTATATATCCGAATGAAATAAAATATCCTTTATGGAACATTGGATTTGTGTTAGTGTGAATTTGTTTTTGCCCTCAGCACATTACAAGTGGTTTATTGTACACCAAAGGAGCTTTTACTTCATTTTAATATCTAGTATATTCCAAAGTACAAACAGCTAAATAATTTTATGGTTTTACATACTAATCATGTGTGTAAACACGAAGAACACAAAATGTTATTTTTATAAAGTTGGTTCCATTTAATATAATAGCTAAATAAACATTTATATTTTGCAACTTTTAGCTCCAAAGGTTGGTCTACTATACTGTACTTATGTCCTATCATGAACTGATAGTCATGAAGTCATTATACATGAAGTCATTCACCATTTTAAACAAACAATAGATTATCTCTATTCAGACTGACATGCGGTGATCTCAATAGATAGATGTTGTCTCTTTATGGAGCTTCATACTGGTCTCATTTTGAATCCTTAGCACCATTGCACATGTAAAAATAGTTGTTTGCGATTGATAATTTAAGTACTCAAAGCATCATCATTCTCATGTATTTAATTCATGAAACAGCGCCTTGAAAAATATTGGAATGCACTTTCCACCATGATGCTACTGTAGTGACATGCTCCGCGGATTGAACTAGAAATAGAATGCAGATGTTGCACGTATCAATATTAAAGCAAATAATCGCCCAATTTCATTTCAGGAACCATATGTCCTGGCGACTACCGAGAGTCGTAAATTGAGGTCCGGCTTCCATTTGCCTATAAGGTATTCAGGGCTTTGACATTTCCATTTCTTAATGCATGCTTTATTGTTATAAATATTCTTTGCTCTTTTTCATATTTTCCCTAGCTTATATTTCTCTAGCCAGTGTTTACAAAGGTCTACTCAAACAAATAAGCTTTTTTCTGCATGTCATAATGCAAACTACTCGCAAACTGATTGATTGATTGATTGATTGATTGATTTTTATTTATTATAGTGACATAGTATATACAGATCATAATACTTTTGATTATTGATGAAGTAAACCCAACCTTTCAGGGCTTATTAGTCACTTACAAATACAACAAAATTATTCAATTTAGATTACAAACAGTGTAATGAAACTTAATACAGGATTTACACAGATCTAGTGATGAAACATTATCAATAATAACATTATCATAAACATTAAATAATAATTAAATTAATTATGACTACCAGTTGCCTTTCCCAAGCCCTACCTACTCTACAGCCCACTTTTGCCAATACTATCCCAGTATCCCTATCCCCTATAGTAGCGGACTACCACTCCTCCTTCCTCTATTATTATATCACCACGTTTGTCCCATCGTTGACTACAATACCAGCACTCTTTATTCCATTCTAGCTAACAACGATTCCCCTCGCTCCCACCACAGCTGTCTCACATCACCTTATCTCCATTCTATACATATACAATATGTAGTTTATTCCATAAGTATTTTTACTTTTTGAATGCAACTTATCAGGACCATATTAGACCCTATGTAATAATAAACCCACCTCTCATTTTACCACCTGGCCACCGGACCCCTCAATTACACTGACCTATCGGAAAAGTCGTATTGTGCACCCTGAACGTTACTCAATTTAATACTGGACGTTTTTAACTCTAGTATCACAATCGGAGGTGCTGCTTTCTCTTGTAGAACCTCATTGCTCGTGACTCACGTCAAGTCAGAGAAGCAGCACACCAAGCCCAAGTTTCTGTCCCAGTTCAACACGTGTCCCGAGGAGATCAGCGAGGCCTTGCACGAGAAGCTGCGAGAATACGAGGATGACTACGTGATGCCCGAGTCAGAACCACCAACTCTTTTACCCAGGTACATAGATTATTTGTCTAATATTTTCCATTATCCCCTTTTTAGGTTATCATTGAAACATACTTTGAGAGATTCTTTCCAGAAGGCAATTCTAAACTGCAGCATTTTGTACTTTAAGTAAAATGAAAGATTGGTGCATACTTTACATTGACTGGTGTTTACATGTATATACAGGAAACTGTCGGCTACGAACCCTCCACTGCCTCCTCGGTTATCGGATGCACCTACAGAGCAGGCACCGCCTATTCAACCACGCGCAAGGACTAACATATGTAGGTTTATGATGTAAATGTGCTGGTTAATTGTCTCACGACTTGACATTTTACACCAAGTCATTGGTACACTTGTCAATCACTTTATCTTTTCTAACATATAAATTCAGCGAACTGTGCTGATCACTCACACAATGTTTCAACAACCCAAAGATATGTACCAATTTAACGTGTAGGTACCGTGCTTGCACGTAAGGTTAATGAATGCTATTTTAAGTGAAGAACGCATTAAAGATTAACCCATAATCTAATGCATATTTCCTTGCACTAATACAATCTCGTACACACGTATGGTTTCTGTTGTTACAATTTAGTGTTATCAGGATGTATACTTATTTTAGATCCTCGGTCTCATAGCCTCAATCACAAGAGACCACCCCCTCCCCCAGAACCAGAGCCAGGTATGGACACTTAGATTTAGATTATATTAAGGTTATTAAGGATTTGTAAATATTACAATGAAAATAACAGAATATAGTATCAGATCTAGGGATTCGATCATAAATATTGATACCGTGGTGGGGGGGCGTCCATTATTGGGGGCTTGAACAAAAAATTAACCGACACCCCCATCAACATTATAAAAAGGTGAGTAACCCCCCTTCCACTAAACAAAAGTCCTTTACATAGTCATTACATTGTTGGACAATTGCTAAAAGAAAATATTTTAAAACATAAACCGTAGCGTGATAAAAATGTTCAGCGACACACCCACCCATAAGTAATCAGAAAGTTGGACCCCCCCCCCCACACCACACCTTTTTGGACGCCCCCGGTATCATTATTTATGATCGTTCCCTAATCACATAATCATAGAGTGAGACTATCGCCAGACGTATTGCATGTACTTGCATGAAAGTTTGTCATTGTGAGTCTAAAAGCGTCTTCTAATACCTGTGGAAGATTCATAACACTCAGACAAGTATTTCCTCTAGTATATCTCTGAGCCCCTACAGTAAAATCATGACTTCAGCACCTTATTTTCCATGTATCAAATGTGGATATGAAATGAGTTATTTTTGATATAGGGTTCTAGAAGAAATTGTTTAAAACACATGTCCAATCTATGAACCTTTCACATATATGAGAGCAGGAACATGGAGGAGTTTGCTTATAGAAATATTAGATTACAATCGTAGTACCAATTTTGGTCACCAGGTGATTAATCTCGATTAACTAGACCCTGTGATGCGTAAGCGAAAGCAACGATTTAGTCTATCAGTGTTTGTCTAAGCAAAATCACACAATGCATTGTAAAACACGTTATGTTTGTCTAAAATACATATAATTCATAGATGAGAATACTCATGTATACTGACACAACTTCAGTCAACGCATGTCCATACGTTTGGAGATGATTCCTTAATTCCGATCTGTCAAGAGCCCCAAAACAACAATACAGAAATCGGAGTTTTGCATTTTAAATATCTGTTGCCAAGTTTACTGTTAGAAATCTCACACCATCCTCTTGTCATCATAAAAATTTAATTTATTACAATTTATACACTTGAGTGTAATGTGTATATACTTAACAATTATATGAAGTACCATTCACCAGCCGTATACCAACACTTTAAATCTTAAAAACATCGAAGATTTATTTCAAAATAAACAAATTTGATTTTTTTTATAAAAAAGATAAATCCACGCTTTAAAACTTACAATGTCATTTTCATTTCCAGGAATTAACAATACCGATCATTGGAGACATCAATCACTAGGTGGCAGCACCAAGACCAAAGAGGGTGGTTTCTCCTCTCACGTGCTGCCACCTCGTGTCATAAATATCAGGCAATTCTTAAAAACCTTACGACATTGTAAGTTTAAAATCAGTTCATCTGAAATAAGTTACATATCTTTTATTAAAGATTATTCTCCTGCATCCACTCGGCGGACAAACCCTGGTGTCACCAGACTAGCAGCTGCACTACCCAGAGCGGCGTTGGACTGCCCCGACTACAAGTGAGCTATATAGTATACTAAAGTATAGTATAGTATAGTATAGTATAGTATAGTATATTCCACTTCAAGCACTTCCATGACTTCAGTGATAGCTTGGATATCGTTAAACTGCACTAATGTTTTGTTTCACACTTCGTCTATACATGTACCTTATTTTCCCTTCCCTGTTAAAATTGTTATGATAGGCAATCACTCTCTACGAGAGGCTTATATTTTGTATAATAGTGGTTCTTCTGTATTTGTCTTGAAAAGTGGTTCTTCTGCACTAGTACCATTTGCTACCGAAGGAAGCCTCTCTCAAAAAATGTTGGTACCAGCAAATGACTTACGTTCCACAATCACACTATCACCACCTTAATTTGTGTGTGATAAGTAATCCTGTCACACCAGTGGGAAAAAAGATAATGACCCTACACGGGGAATTTTTCATTGAAAAATGTGTAATAAGACATTTTGATTCTAATAATATCATTTGTTTGCATTGGCAATATATGATGTATATTGATCAAATATATAACTATTCGAAAACAAGTTGATAGGCAAAGTAATCAAACTTTCTAATTAGAATAAATTAGAGCACAAATCTCATTCTCTCAATTTGACATTTTGATTTAGTGATAATATGCTGTTTATAATTCTTTTTCATGTAATTTCATTGGTTATCATGATCCAGAAGTATCCGAAACAGGACAATCACGCCTCTTCTCGAAAGGGGTGATACCATGGTTATCATGCTTGTACTCAGACAGACTAGTTTTCACATTTTTTTAAAACAGTGTTGTTTAGAAAAAGAATGATAAATAAAAAACCGGGTTTGTTTGTAACATGAATTATTTTATCAGGATTTGTTCTTGTGGCGCACTTGCCATGATACGCCCAAAGAACTCACCTGATAAAATTTATTCACCCGGTTTTGTCTATAAACGTGTCCAAAATTATATTTTGTCAGTGTACAGGCTGCCTTATGCACCATTGAAGTAAACAAAACTAAACAAGACAACCAAACATTATTTGTTGTCTCAATATTTCACTTTGGGAACGACCTGGTTCATTCTGGTTACATGACGAGATATATATATAAATTAGATATTCATTATATTATAACATTTATCACCAAAATAAGAAAATTTATCAAATACAATGATACAAAATATTATTCACAAAAAAAAACATAAAAAAAAAAAAAAAAAAAAAACTTGACCTCTCGTAGAGAGTGATACGCAATAATTATGTTGCTGTCATTTGGTAATTTTATTGTATTTTTATTTCAATTTCTCTACCAAAATTGGTTTGAGAGACAAATAAATTTAGCATGAATATTGTTGTTACAAGAATGATGAAAATATATGAATAGAAATTTTCAAAATGTATATAAAAAAAGTAGCATTTTTGTTCTTTTTTCTTTTTTTAATTGTGAATATTTTCGACAAATTATGTCATTTTGAAGCATATGGAAATTAAGTTAAAACATTCTAAAAACACTAATAGTGCTTTCCATTGGCATGAAGACATAATCTATTTTCAAATATATTGTGTTCTCCAAGATTTATATTTCTCGAATACATAATTCTACCTGTCTATAGACAAGAGCAAAACGTCTGAGACAGGTAAAACAAATCATGGTTATGAGAGAGAGAAATCTTTGACCATGTTAAAACCGAAACCTTCATGTAACTTCGATCATGTGTTTTCAGAGAAATGCCATATGAAGATGTAGATGGTGTGGGCAGCGAACGCCCGCATATAAACGAGTCAGACAGTGATGATGCTGATGATTATGAAGAAATTGTTGACACAACCTCTCATATGCGTCCCACGAAGAGTAAGCATTTATACAAACTAGTTTATGGTCCAACTAATGTGTTTGCTGTAGTCTTTTAAAAGCATTGTATTAATTGTACATAATCTCTCTTACCTGTTGTACTAACTATAACAGAGTTTCATTGCTTTTGAAACGTTCTTGTACTCGTGCATACTAGTTCTAAGTAGTACTTCATTTCCATTTATAAGTTTGTCAGTTGCCCGCCGCCACCCAAGTCAGTTGCTCCCCCCCCCTCATTTGTCGACTCAAAGTTATCTTCTACATATCTTTCAAAAGACGTTCGCATAATACTTTTAACCAGCAACACTCATACCAGTGATCATGTTTAAGTTTAAAGTTGAAGAGCAATGTTAAGTGTGACCTTCTATAGTTCTAATGGATACAACAACACAATATAAAGGTCTGCTGGTTTGGTACAAAGCATATGGTCTCATGTGATTTTCTTTTAATTTTTCTGCTGTGTTACTTTCCAAATAAGTACTTTTTTGGAACAACCATAGAAATATTTGAAAATGACACTATTCGTGTTGCAAAATATTAATAAATCTAAATATTTTTTGGACCAACAGGTATTTATGGTCAATATATGTTTGGAAAGTAACACAGCAGAAATAGAAAAATCAATCCACGTGATAACAGATTAGACCAATGATCCTTTACGTTGCATATTCATGACACATAATATAGCCTTTTTGGCATGTATGACACCTTGTGGCTACATCCGGTCTTACATTGCAGCCACTCCATCAGATGGATTTGAGATCCCAGACTCGGGAAACCTCATCCGCTTCAGTGTCAAAGAGATGGTGGCTTTCTTACGAAAAAACAGCGTAGCTGAGTCAACTCTTCGCAAGTGGAAAGCCAAAAAGATAGACGGCATCGCTTTTGCCAAAATGACTGCTCAGGAAATGGCTGCTTTTGGTTTGGATACCAACCAAGTTGTGATGCATTTCAAACATACAACCAAACCATCTGTTTTAACGATGCTTTAGTAGCGAACAGTGTATTTTGATTTTCAAAACAATGCTAGACAGAACTTTAGAAAATTATTTTAGAAACTTACAGTTACCTGAATATGTTGTTTGTTTTTGACAATCTGTAAACGTTTTTTATCTTTTGTGATGTCCATACGTTACCATGTACTTTGTAATATGATTTGTGTTTTGTGAAGAATTGTGAGATGCTTTTTAGAGTAATTATAGAAATGTGATACTGTGAATCAGGTTCTCAAAAGTAGGTCTCTGTTTAGTTACTATGAAATGTAGTAATCGCCTTTTGTGTTTTATATGCATTTATTTTCATAGATTGAAACACCTCATACATGATGCATTTCCTTCATATTTCCCTAAACACTTACACGGTGATATGCCATGTTCATTATCAAATTGTTAAATCATTGTAGAATATATATTTTACATAAAAAACAAATCGATGTTTTTGTAGTCAGTACATGAGATATTGGCGAGTCTATGATGCAGTAACAAGCCAAAGACAGTGCAAAAGGTATGTAAATGAAGACTGAAAAATACAATTTATATTTATATTTGATATGTCCATTGTCTATTGAATTCCATGTTACTTTAATCTTATCAAGTAATAAAAGTTGCTACACATTTCAATTTTTTTTCTTTAACATATCTTTTCTAACATTCACGTGTGTTTGCAAGCCAACATCAGATGTAAGGTGGAGGCCATTGGACTCTGAATTAATTGGTGATTGGCGCGAGTACATTTGAAAAAATATTCTACTTCTGAAATTTAAGAATATTTTTTGTTTAAATTTCATTTGTGATTGAAAAACATTTCACCTCTCTCTATATGTCGCTAATATTCATTGCAACTTGTGTGTATATGAAAATGTAAAGATGTGGTATCAGAAAAGTTAGAGATATATTGTTAAATTTATGGATATATGAGTATGGAAGTAAACTCATTAGCAAACAGTTTATAGCATTAGCATCGTGTAAATTTGTGTTTGGAAAGATCGATTAAGTTCATAAATTTTCATCTCCATACTGATTTTAAAAACACTATCTGTACACTTCCTTGAATACTACATGTACATTATTCACAACTACACTGCATCAAATGAAATATTAGTTTTGTGGTTGGAAGGTCAATCACTTTCCAAGGGGAATTTTTAAGAATAATAAGAAATGACTGAAACTTTGTTTTCAAAACACATTTTTCTGAGTTGGTATGACCGTTAAAACCCTTTAAACTCGAACCTTTAAATATATGCACACAACCATCGGGACAGTCAATTAAATTTCCCAAACCAGGACAGTCACGGAGTCGTTATGACTAATTACTCTTCGCATGCCAATGAAATGAGTGCATAAAGTAAAAGCAGTTACCCAAGTTACCCGTTAATAATTTTAACTCTGAAAATCACGTTGAATAAATGCTGCTTGAAAAAGTTCCCAGTAAATGAATGGCATTTAATCTTACTTTGCAGTTCTAGAAATATCATCAAACATCTCTCTAAAGCAAAACAACAATTATGATTGGCGATTTGTCAAACTATATATAATAGTATATTACAGTAGAATCTCTTGGGCCTGGCCTCCAGTGGTCTCAACAAAGATCTGGTCACTTTGCAAAGGCATGGGACAGAAAGGTGGTGATTGGTGGTCACTTTAGAGAGATGGTCTTAATTGAGGGGTTCCCCTGTATCATTAATCACTATCGTGCATGTTGTGTGTAGATGCTACTGTAAGTATATATCTATATCGCCCGTTGGTAACTTACGATGTGATTTTAAGCATCTTGATGATTATCACCTGTACACACAGCAAACGCCATGTTGACATATCACTGAGGCCTCTTCTGAACGGTACAGTATGCTGAGGCGCTTAAATATTGCGTAATTGACGATATAATCTGTTATCACAAGACCAAAGTTTCTCCTTAATACTTATCAAAATCAGTTATGTTGTTTTTATGTAGCAACTGGTGTGTGGTGGATGGATTACCAGGAAGTTAGTCTGAAGTAAGGATATATTCGTCTTATAGCTCTGCTGATAGGTGTTGTGTATATATGTGTTTGGGTGATATGTAAGGTATGTATATTTGTTGCTGAGATGCGAAATTGAAAATAAATAATCAAATGTATACAATACTGTAAATCATTGGTGTATATGATGAACGGACTGTTTTCTATAACCCTAATCCGATATGGCAACTGTGATAATGGTCATAGCGTTGATACTATGACAAATGATTGTTTACAGTCGATGCAGGTCATATCCGAATTAATGGGTGTAAAATATGAAAGTATAGCTCGCGCATGCATCTGAAAAATAGAATAGAATAGTATTCGATTGACGCATTGACATGAAAAAAAATCATGGTCCCCGAAAATTTCAATCTATCATCAAATAGTATGTGTGTTAAAATGAATTGAATCATAGACATGATATGCAATGCTGTTTTGTTACAAATAAATGTACACTTGATGTTTCTTTAAACTTTTTCCCGACTACCGGGTGTCACAGCAGTATCGCACGTTCAGACCTGAACCATGGCAGCCAGTGATGATGCAGAACTTGAGCTGCCGCTCAAGGAGTTCATCTCACAGTTCACCCTGCCACAGCGGGTGAAGGTGGTTGAAGGTACTGCATTACATAATTACGAGTGGTATTGTCTTTTGAAATTTGTACTAAATATACAGCTAAATTGGTGAATTAAAATGCATACATTTGTATACTTTCGTTTTCTCAGAAATACAAGGTCAACAAGTATTTGTTCATTGGTGTGAAGAAATTTCACACACACACACAAAAAAAGAATAAAAAAAAGAAAAGAAAAGAAGCACATAGCTTAAACTTTAACATCACATAATGCTTTTTACCGAGCGTACCAAGCTTTTTTTCTGTTGTGCAACTTTTGCTTGTGACACCCACAGTCACATTTTAGAAGGCGACGGAGTCTGATGAAGTCTTTTGCAGCGCATATACAAAAGCTTGCTGACGTAAATATTACATTGAGATTATGAAGTCAAGACAACGTGTAAAGTAGAATCTCACTATCATCAGTAGAGACACCGGTTGGTGGGGAGAATTCTATTTTCATCCGTAGAATGTTCCAATTCCCGAAGCATTTTTAATAACCCTACACATGAAACGTGAGACTGCATGCACTGTCCTTAATTGTAATATGTCCCACTAGTGAGGCTTTGCTCTATGTTTATTACGATATCATCATTTTAAAGTTTCTATAACAATTCTATCAATAAATCACCAACAGGTTTCTATGACATGGAAAATGGCGAAGATTTCTCAGCCGGTGACGTCATCGACCTGCAGAGTCTCGTCTGCCCGAGCGTGACCTTGACCATCCACACGGCCAGAAGCCACTGGTGCGTGACAGTGCCCACCACACACCCCACCACCTTCATCGCACTGCCGTCTGCTACTGAAGTGCCAGCAGCACACCAGGTGAACTAAAATATTGAATGGGGACTTGGCTCAGACTACAATCACAACTTTACAGCATTCCAGGTGGTAGTCCTTCTCTAGAAAGACATTTTTTTCTTTTTTGTAATGAAATCAATAACAATTAGGCCAGTGATCATAGTTTATGGAACACTATAATATCTGAGGGTGTGTGTGAAAATGAACAGCATTCCAACCAATATGTTACTAGTCTGCACCACGATAAACCCTGACATTTCATTCAACAAGCTATTTTGCTTTTCAATTTCCAGCAAAAAAGTGAAAAATCCATCATCAAAGGAGTGAAACAGCTGGGCAAGATCTTCCCTCTCAACGTCCGCGTCAGCGCCCCCTACGTGAGCAAGTCGGACCCGGGCCTGCGCCTGGAGAAAGGCGACCACCTGAAGCTCATGCGCTTTGTCAGACGCTTCGGAGACGTCTACATTGAGTGCAAATCGTCCAAGCAGCTGCGGTTGCTTCTTTTGCCCGCCAGCGACACAGAAGGCGAGTTCCAAGAACTGCAGACGAAACTGTTCTACACGCTGCACGATCTGGTGTCGTGTTCGCCGGCCGGCCGGAAGCTCAAGCTGGCAGACGACATCCAGAACAAGCACTACCCGCTTCCGGGCGGCCGGGAGGTGCCTGCGGACGCCGTGATCGTCATGGAGAGACCCACGAGGAGGGTGAAGTACGTGCCATTCTCGTCGCCCGGCTCCACAAAGGAGATGAGCGTGGACTTAGACATCACCGTGAGTCCGCGACAAGACACGTACAGCGGAAGTCTCGAGTCCGGTCTGCTGCTGTTGCATTTTGCCAAAGACAACGAGCGGCTGTTTCCGGTCTGCGCCGTGGTTTCCGATTGGTACGAGGACAGCGCCATTTTGGAGGGCCACTCCGTCCAGCCCGGATCCAAGCTCAACTTGTTCTCCATCTCGGAGGAGCCTGCATTTTTGGCTCATATAAAAAACGAGCGATTCTTCACCATTCCCAAGTCGTACACCGCCATGTTCGCCATCGCACCGCAGACCTACCACGCGGTTTACGAGATCCCGAAGATTGCGGGCTTTCGCTTCCGGGCTCTGGAGGACGCACCTGTGAGGCACTGGTCCAACAAGCTTCACGGGGTGAGGCGCGGTGAGGTCTACACTGTGGTGATGAGCAGCACCAAGATCGTGAAGCACATCAGAAACGGGGCTGTGCAGGAAGAGAACGAAGTGCTGGCTATAAAACGAGTGCGAGACACCGATAAAGAAGAGACTTTAAACTTGCCTCTCTACATCAACGCGAGCTTTGAAGAAGTTCTGCCAAGCTCTTTGCGAGCCAAGTCGGATCTGCCATCCCTGTCAGAACAAAACACAGACTTTCCCATAAGTATCTTGTTTGACGAACCCACCGACGCCTATGAACTGGAGATTGACCCCCTTCCCAGTAACACCGTGGTCACCATCACCAACTACATCAAGGAACCGTGTGTGCTGGCAGCAAACTCAACAAAGACTCACGCCATATCCACGAGCTTCCATATTCCACTAAGAACTCAGGTAACATTGAACTCAGATTGCATTAATATTAGCCTTTTCCCCCATATCGCTCTTTTTGCCTTTTCCTCACGTGTCTCAATTTTCATAGATTTTCCCGCATCCCTTTTACTTGAAATCCCATATACGTCATTTGTACTTTATTCTCATATCCTTTTATTGTTCTTTCCCCACATGCCTGCACTCCCTTAATTTTAAAAGCTCCATATACATTGTACAAAACATGTGCATTTATGAATATCATTATGGACTATGTACATCTTTGCCTTGTTTCAGATTCTTTTAACGTTTGTAAATAAGATCAAGAAGAGTACGCCTGCGAAACTATCTCCTCTAAACCAGCGGCCACAAGAGATCACACGGGAATGGTACAACAAACTGAAGGTTAGTGTCGCTCCACATTTAGGTGGATGTTCAACATATTATAGAGATCAACTTGAGTGAACAAATGTATGAATATAATCAACACAAATGACAAATATCCCATATGTGTTCACATAAAGTAAAGCACATTTAATTACGAATGTCGTTTGCACATAATGTCCGAAATGACATCCATTTTTGATCTAGCTATTTTTTTTAAAAAAAACTTACAACCGAAAACCGCTCTTTACTATACGCATAAACCGACTGGTGTCATCTGTGCCACAAAACGACACGGATGATATGACAAAGAATGGGGCCATTGTGGTATTGGCCATTATTTTGCTTCACCTTCTTGTGAAAACCCAATTGTCAACAACCCAGAGCATGCAGCTTTACAATCATTCTTAACACAAACAAACCACATACACTGTGTTGATGATAACAAGCCGCAAAAAACTGTATCAATGGCCACCCTGGTTAATGGTAATTTTGGTGGATGATGATGGCCTGTCTTGGCCAGTGAAAATGCCCACCACCACTTCATTATTAGTTTACTTTAGAATGTCACATACGCTATACTAGGGAGTATATTTGTTTAGGACTATGAGCGGCTGTATTACGAGCCGCCCGTGAAGAAGGCGGACGCCCCCGTCCCGCCCCTGCGTGTGCCACGGTAGGTTTTATTGCATCCTCACGCACGCGTACATTGTGTCAAGATTTTAAATTCTAATTGAATATGTGTCTGTTTGTGTTCTCTTCAAATCGTGAATTCATTCTCGAGAATTGTGCTAGGTAGAAAGTTGAAAATTGATATGAAAAGTGAAATACACTGGATTGTTACTGTAATATACACTGTGGGGTAGGAAAAAAAGTGCACAAATGCGAAAGTTGTCCACTCTACACAGGTTTGTACTGGATCACAGAGCACGATCAGACTCATGGCGGAAAGGTCATTGGTTTGATTTCAGGTCAGGTATGGGAGTGGCTGTTCAATCTAAATCCCTAACTATATATATACATCGCTTCGTGGTATCTTCATGTTAGAAGTTAGGCTAGCTATATGACGCTATTGTTATTGATGAACGTCATACGTTACGGTAGCAAGTGCTGTATGCAAAGTGGTCTTATTACAGATGTGGTCTCAATAGAGAGGTGGTCTTAATTGGAGGTTCTACTGTACATGCTTGTATGTTACAGCGGCAGCGGTGAGCCCCTGGTGCGTGCACCGCGGCCTCCCCACCAGCCCACGCAGGCCGGCGGGAAGGGCGGGGGCATCAAGGGCGCCCTCGACAAGATGAGGAGGAGCTTCTCCGGCAAAGATGGTACTGTATTGTAGCTCTTTATTGACATCTGGTATAAACCGTGAACTTATTATTGACAGTTTCGCCAACTAATGTTGGCATTATCATAATGACCTTCTGCGCATTGCAGGAGGCCAGTCTTGCCGATTCCCGCCGGAAATATCAAACAATATGCTCAATACCAACACAATGCACACGTTTTGAGATTCAGTTCTTCTGCTGAATGTGTCATTATTTTTATGTATTGATCAAACAGGGTTGGACCAGGTCCCCCGAGTTCCAAAGAAAACTGTGAAACCTACTCAAGGAAAGACGAGCAAGGCACTTCCTCCTCTACCTGGGGAAGATCAAGGTAAGGCTTTTCTTCTGTGCATAGGCAGAATCATGGAAGACGGCGCCCCAAAGGCTCTTTCCTCTTTTTCCCCAGGAGTTTTTTTGCATGTTCGCTATTGATAGCACGTACAGAACCTTAAACCACTTAAATGTGCGCCACCCCACCCTGACCCCTTTTTTTCTGAAAACCTTGATCTGCCTGTGTCTGTGCACTATTCTATATACAAGTTACCATCATCAGGAATGAAAAATCAGTGGTTCTGTTTATCACTTGTCAATCAATTCGTGCAGGTTCTATGTGTAGACTAATCATTTCCTATAATTTAAGAAAACAAACATAATCCACTCTGCATACTTAAATGGTCGATAATCGTCCAGAATGGACCAAATATTTGGGTCCATTTGAAAAGGCCTTCTAGATGTCACCATTTTTAAGTTACATGTAGTTTTAGTTATAGTTTGGACAAACAGACGGTCAGTTGCATGCGCCTAATGGTGTATGAGCAACTTAACCAAATTGAACAACCAAAAATTCGTATAGACTAGTGCATACTTAACAAATAACTCAATGTGATTACTTGTAGGTGATGACTTATTCGAGTATTCCTATGTGGCACTGGACAATCAGGCTGTGGGTATTTCAACGACAGGTAATAGTTTCATCTTGAAATACTTCATGTAGTAGTGTACAGGTATATATACATTACTTTAATTGGATTTCAAACATACGTACACTACATTCGGGCTACTACATGGACACATGTGGATGATTCAGTTCACAACGGTGAGGGGTTTAACTTGGAGAAAGTCGGAACTGGGTTAAATGGCAGAAAAGGGGAATGCGGTATACAAAAGAAGTCGGATGTGGGTTGGGTGGGGGTGGGGGCCACTGGGGGGGGGGGGATGCTGAAACATCCAGGATTTGGGGGAAAGCCAAATGAAGATGGATGTGGAAATAAGACAACAACAGGGATGTGTCATTTATTGATTCTATATAACTCCACGAGGAGTCTCTTTTTCCAGCACTAACCGTGGCAGTGTAGTGGGTTTAAAATCGGAGGTTCTACTGTATCTTCACACGTGAACGAGTTTTTATGGTTTAGTGATTGATCTATGTCTTCACCTCTTTTACGTTGAATACCTGTTACTTCCCATTACCAGCCGTTACAATACCAGAAGACAGTAACCTTTTCATTTTCCATTACAAGCCGTTACAATCCCACGTGACAGTAACCAGTCTATTTTCCATTACCAGCCGTTACAATCCCAGACGACAGTAACCTGAGCAGCTTCGATGTGCCACAAATGATGTCATTTTTGCAGCAAATGAAGGTAACTATTTTTCAGATTTTACAACTCTCAGTATTCTAAATTGCCGTATATCAGTTTAATCGATCTTGGTATTGGAAATAATATTCATTGAAAAAGTGTTAATGTTATAATGGATATGTGTCGTAGAAGCTTATAACCCTGCTTATCTCGATATGCCTTATATCAAACAGTTGTTATCTCCAGGTTAGTTTGATTTCCCTTTACTTACACTATAAACATATGTCATTTGGTTATCTGGAATGTTGGATACCTCAAGCATTTTATTGTTCATGTTACAGCTTTGACATAGTGAGTTTCTACTGTATTTTGTAGGGCCGAACATCGCAATAGTTTTCTGTCTTTTCCAATCAAGATTATACTTTCTTAATTAAAAACATTGTGCATATTTTTTTGGAGGTTCCTTATCCAACGATCTCAAAGTTTCAAGCGGAAGGCATCAACGGTCAAAGGTCAGTTGTTGTTTTTTAAAGGTAGATAAGATTGAAGTTCTATGGTGGGTAATGAAATCGAGATTAATCTTTGAAAGCCTTTAATGTTTACTGAAATTTATTTATCATTTAGATTCAGTTTATAAAATACATAGAATTTACTTAAAACAAATAGTATACTAATAGCCAGCAATACTTTATCTGTCCAAAATAAAAATTCCATCTGAAAAGTTTACATTTCACAAAAGCATAACAAAACTATGATCTTAGTACTCAGAAAAATATAGAAAAATATAGAAGTGGAGAAATATTTGTGTTGGACTTTATGCAATATTAGGGGTTTCCATGGTAACCTAAATAGGTGTTCATATTTAAACGATAAAGCACTTACTCACAGCTTGGCTTATACAACACATAGACTCAGTAAACTTGGCACATATTTACAAGATAGTAGTCTCCAAATTTATGTATAGTCTGTGACTGAAAGTTTTCAATATGGCCGCTGTAATTCAAGATGGCCGCCATTTTAAACACAATATTTAAACGCAATATTTTAATATCTGTACAAGAATGTCTTTAAAAACACCCTGATTGGGAAGTAGAGCAAGCTATTTACTATCAGATTTTGTTCAGCAAGTAATAGGGCCTAAGAAAAAGTTTGATGTATTGAACCATTTTGTTACAAACATACTGAAAACTAACTGGTACCATGGTAACTTATGTTGGTAAAAATACTTGTAATGGAAAAACACATATCGATAACTTTGCTTCTGGAGTAGAGAGCACCATGAAACTTTTGCACTTTAATGTAAGATACAAGTATACAAATTTCAGTATTCTTCATAGTTGTAACTTTTCAAAATGGCAATCGTAATTATG
Organism: Streblospio benedicti; assembly: GCA_019095985.1. Taxonomy (NCBI): domain Eukaryota; kingdom Metazoa; phylum Annelida; class Polychaeta; order Spionida; family Spionidae; genus Streblospio; species Streblospio benedicti. Next base: position 3,768,385 of record CM032664.1, read on the forward strand.
ACGGCTGACATTTTTTAGTACAATCACAAGGATATTTCTAATACACTAGTACGTTGAAATCCTTTGGTGAAAAAAGCAGTTTATTGGTAGGGAAAGGTACATACTATCTACTTTTGTTCGGCAAGTAGTTAAACTTTGAACAAACAAATTTGTACATTGTTGACAGCTGGATTTTCGAGACACAATGCAATCACCTGATACGCCCAACTCCATAATTATGCACCATGCATGGAGATTCACATAATGCGAACATCTTGAATTTTTCTCTAACGGTCTGCTTTCTATTTGTTAGAAGATATTTTTCAACATTTTATTATAAAATATTTTTAAAAGATCATGGACAACAATAGTTTGTATTTGTACAACAATGCATTGTTATCACGTCGGGGTTATTGCTATTGCTTATTAGAAATATACCATGAACAATGGACTTCGAAGGTTAGGTGAATGCGAATGACGTGAAACCCACGATGATATGGATGAAGATTTTGAAAATTTAGATTGGGAGATAGAAGAGAATGAGGATGACTTGAGTGGCATAATCATTTTTGACTATATACACTCACTCACACATGAAAAATTCTGCATCTGCCACTTCTGCAATTTCTCATATTTCTTACTGGATGAAAAAAATCTGTGAAATATAATTATGCACATTGCTCTTCGCATTTGTATTTAAACACTTTAAAATAGTGATTTTCTCATGTATGCTTTTATACGTTAAACTGCACACATACAAGATTTATGGTATGTATATTATGTCTCTATAATAAACTAGATAAAAAGTGTTCAAAGAACCCAGCGTCGCTAGAACAACGTTGACTTATGGGCAATTAAGAATTTTACTAAAACAATGTATACATTATATTTAAGAACTTTATGAATTAGGACTTTGAGGAGAAAACCGCTGAATGAATTTACAACAGTTACCCATGTTCATGTTCAGCAAAACATATTGCTCTGTGTGATGCATAAAAATCAATAATTGTTTCAAGGCGATGTATGTAAGTACAGTGAACTAAAAAAAATATTGCGTCATGCTGTCATATTGCTCATATTCATTCATATTCAAATATGTTTACGGAAATATTAATGAAATATTGATTAAAAGTACACATTTACGATCTACGTTATCAGACACAAATACTTCCCCTCATGTGTCGCCTCATACCTCATATTTGTGTAAAGTTTGAAGGAAATCGGTTCATCGATAAAAGCTCTGGCTTAATTGTCCAGAAACATACGTAACCAGGCACGCACGCAACACACTTATTTTTGTTAATTGTGCGAGCAAGTTAAGTATTTCTGCTGATATTTTATTCACAAAGTAACATTATTTGGTACTCTGTTTCATGGTGTAAAAATTACTGAGTTTCAAAGTTGAGCTAAATAGAGCAATACCTGGTGTGGCTTGTTTACAAGATGATTGACCGGTGAAACATCATCGTTTCTAAATAGAATAAAGAAATGCACTACTCTTATTTGAAATTAATTTATTTTTCTTCTTCATAAATATTCGACAGCAAAAAACATACTTCAATAGAACAATGATTAAAGACATTGGCTATTCTAGCC
>CM032664.1:3770059-3787555 GCA_019095985.1 Streblospio benedicti
AAAAGTGGTCGGGTAATTTGATTTTGAAAAAAGGTGTTGGGGGAAAAAAAGTTTTGTGATTCCTCCCCTAAAAGGGGTGGCGGGGCCCTTAAAGGGCTAATGAAAATTTTGGGGGAAAAAGTCCATTAGAATTTTTTTAAATTTTAAACGGGCCCCTGTCATTTATTCCCTTATTGGGGGAAAACCAAAATTTTCTAATGTAAAATTAATTTAAAAATGGTTTTACAAACGGGGAGGGGGTGTTTTTCCCTCATGGCCATTCGGGTTTGAACAAGTCATCTAAAACAATTCTATTTTTAAGTTTAATAAAACAAATTTTAATTTACCCAAAATTATTGGGACTAATTTAAAAAATTAGACTTAAATGTTTTATTAACCTGAGATTAAAATTTCCCTATTTTAAAATACTGATATTCTATACAAATTTCCCCTATTTTTTTATTTTTCTTAATTTACCATTTTTATTTTTATTTTTAATCTAAATTTTGATTTAAAAATGGAAAAGAACTTTTAAATAATTTTGATATTGATGTTAATGTTGATGAACCGGGGGTAGTAAATACATTTCCTTGGGGGTTTTAACTACTGAAGATAGTTTTAATGTCGGGTTTCATGTAAAATGTCTGTAAATTGTACCGAATTTTTAGGGAAAATTAATTTTTTTTGGGGGGGGGTGATTGTAAAAAAAGGGGCCCTTTTAAAGTGAGCATGTTTATGTTTTCATTCAGATTGTTATGCCAGAAATTATCTGTTTGTGTTTTGGCCCCGGCTGTAATCAGAGAAAAGACTATTTAAAAATACTAATTATAGAAAAAGGTGTTTAAAACATTGATTAGCTTTTAATAAACTCCATTGTGGTCTGGCAGGGTAATAAATCCCTTTTTTACCCGTTTAACTAGGAAACAATGTGGTCAGATTTGCTGACAAAGGCTTTGCAAGGTTTTTTAAACTGTGGTTTGCTCTAGGTATTTTCCCGGTTTTTAAATTGATGCCTATATGTGAATTTTGTATTTTTTACATTTTGATGGGAAAAAAAAGATAAAATGAGATTAAAAATTTTATTATTTAAGAAATCTTTCCCCCCTGTGACCATAAATCAGAGGAGGGGGGCGCCCCCCAAAAACGGACAAAATATTTGCCAATGTAAAATGGCACAACCCTTTACAATATGATTCTTTAAAGACTGCTACGTTAAATGGGAATATATGTTCTATATTTTGGGGAAAAAATTCTTTTTATCACCATCATTTGAATATTGAACAAAGCTCATCTTTAAAATTGCATAAAAGACATTCCTTTCTAAATCATAATGCCCCTGCATGTACTTATTTTTCATATATTTTAAAAGTTTTTTTTAAGTAATATGTAATGTGAAATCTAATTTTGAGGGAAAATCTACCTGTCCAAGACAAAATGTATATCAACTTTATATTATATCATTAAACTTTGATATTGAGAAATTTTATCATTTTCAATATTTTAGCAATTTGTTGAGTTTAAAATACATTTTTTAAAGAGTTTTTCCCCTTTTGATTTTCACTATCAGGGGAAAAAGCTACCTGGGTTGTAAAAAAGTACCATGTTCTTCATCTATCCCCCCTTTGATACTTGAAAAAGTGTTAACCAAAGTACAACTTAAATAGTTGTGAAATGTTGAAAATAGGGAAAAAAACATGTAATTTGAAAATTGAAAATTCCTCTCGGGGAAAATGCTACCTATTCCCGGGGGCAATGTGATTTTCACTAGGGGTTTTATTTTTTATGTGTACCAAAAAAGGTTAATAATACAACAATGAAGGATACATTGAAAAACTAGAAAATTTAAACCTTTTTTGATGAACTTATATTTGGTCCCCGTTGTGAATTCTGAAGTGTACCCAATATAAAATGTAACCCCACTACCCATCTTATCAAAAAGTCATGAAATTTGTAAAAGTAGGTGATGAGGACATTCTATAGTGTACTCTAAGAAAGGTATCTTCTTTTTGTGCTTGGGGGAGTAGGGTTGTAAATATTATGCATATATGAGATTTAAACTCTATTAGACAGTTTTTGGGTAAAATAATCCCCAACATCTTGTAATATAATATCAAAAATTAATTATTAGAAATATCCTCCCTTTTAACTTTTTTAATAGGTAGCGTTTTTCTGATAAAAAGAAGGTGATAAAGACTTAAAAATTTCTGTTAAAAAAAACACCATGACAAAAAATTGTTTTGACTGACATCATTACTCCCAAAACCGCCTAACTTTCTTTCAAATTGACTTCAGGTTCATATTTTACTAGCTTTGGCCAAATGCATGTACAATGACATAAACACTATTAAAATTTTACATTTGGGATGGGCAGTCTTTGCATTTATGGCCTTATCCTTTAAATTTGGCAATAGGATGCACAATAGCAATAGAATAGTGATCTATGATATAAGTGATTTTTTAAATTTTTCAAGCTTTAAAGTTGTTGTATATATTCTTCTATCAGCTAGTAGTTAACAGTTTTATCTTATAATGGATTTAAAATAAATACATTTCCGGTACCAATTCAATATAGCAACGTCACGGCTCATTTGCAAACGGATGAGTTTGTAGCTTTAAGTGGTCAGGGTGAGATTATGACTTTGAAGAGGTGTTCTGGGGAAAAACCAGTGGTTTGTGACTCTCCTCTGCGCCGTAAAGGTGGTGTTGCGCCAAGCTGTGGCCAAGCTGTGGTATCAAGGGCTAATGTCAAAAATTTATGTGATGTAGAATTAGGAGTGCATTATGAATCTTTAATTTACCAACAGGTCCATAATCATGTTATTCTAGTCACTTGGGGGGAGAGAATCACAGAAGTATGTTCCGGTAATAGTAATGAGATTGATTTAAAAATAGGTACCTTTCAGCTAGCATGGGAGGGCGGGTGTTTCTTGAGCACAGCTCACTGGACCATTGCTGGTGTTGAACAGAAGTCCATGGTGAAGCACATTACTATTTTACAGTCTTGGAATATAACAAATTTTAATTTACCCAAATTATTGGGGAGGCTAATTTCACACAAAACTTAGACCTCCCAAATCGTTTATCTAACCCGAAGATAGTTCGATTAAATTCGCCTCATTATGTAAATACTGATATTCATGATCACAATAGTTCATCCTACTTTTATTATTTTATCTTAATTCTCATTCTCATTGTAATTATTGTTATTTTAATCGTACTATATTTTAGATTTAAAAAAACTAAGGAAAGAACATACCGGTAATAATATTGATGATACTGATGTTAATGTTGATGAACTTGAGGGTAGTAAAAATACATTTCGCTTGAGAGTTTTAACTACTGAAGATAGTAATGTTTTATGTACAAGCAGTTTCCTGTATGAAATGTCTGTAAATTGTACCGGATAAAGGTACAATGGCATCATAATGTTATTGATGTTATATATGTGTTGTATTGGAGTGACTCGCATTGATTCTCATTTTTAGATAAATGAGTTTTTAGGGTAAATTAATTTATCTTAAAGGCAGGGGGTGATTGTAAAGAGATGGCCTATTTAAAGTAGAGCATGTTATGTTTTCATTCAGATTGTTATGCCAGAAATTATCATGTTTGTGATGCGCGTCGCTGTAATCAGAGAAAACCAGACTTTCTGTCGGCAAATATACTAATTATAGAACAAGCGTGTTTAAAACATTGATTAGCTTTTAATAAACTGTAGGAATTGACCACGAGATTGGAGTGTCAATCGCAAAATTGAGCATGCTGACGTCTGATTTACCCGAACGAAGTGAGGGTAAATCAGACTTCAGCATGCTCAAATATGCGATTGACACGACAATCGAGTGGTCAATCACCATTCTATCATGAGTAAAATCCATTTTATTTTAAAATAAATCATATTATAACATTCTCATTGCAAGTCAATTTTGTTTGTTTTGAGCGCGCGGAGACCACTACTATGGCACTAGTCTAAATTTTTGCTCTCCGCTACACGGAACACGCCTTGCGACGTCAGCGGCTGTATTGATAATGTGACGAGTTTAGACTAGCGCCGTAGTAGTGGTCTCCGCGCGCTCTGGAGCGTGTTTTCCATCGCAAAATTGAGCACGCTGATTGACCAATCAGCGTGGGTTATTGGCGGTGATTTTTGCACGGAATGATAGAATGCCAATGTGAGTCGTGGCAGGGTAATAGTCTTGACATTACCAGTTTAACTAGGAAACTAATGTGGTCAGATATTGCTGACAAAGGCTTGTGCAATTGGTATATTTACAGCTGCTGGTTTGCTCTAGAGGTATTCGAATTCTAGATGTTCTAAATTGATGTCTATATGTGAATTGTTGTATTTTGACATTTTGCATGGAATAAAAGATACAAATGTCAGTAAAGTTTCATTAATCACAAGAAACGGCTTCTCCCTCCTGTGAGCCATAATCAGAGGAGGGTGGCGCCCCAACAAAGGACACAAAGTATTATGCCAATGTAAAGTGGGACAACCCTTTACAAGGGGACTAGGGACTTTTCAAATGACATCATTTGTGAAAATGGTACCCTTTTAGCTACATGTACATGAAGATATGGATTGAACTGTCTAGAATTATAGAATATGATATTGCAATGAAATCAATTGTTTGTGGCTGTGTAGCATATGAAATCTCAGATAAAATTAATGCTTTGAATTTTATTTTATCTCTAATAGCCTACTCCGTTTTTAAAGGAATGTTAGCTTCATGCTATATTATTTGAACAGAATGAATAATTTGAAAGTGGTTAGATACTATATTAATTTGATTATATATGTAATATGAACTCATTATGCGAATTTTGTTTATATTAATCCATAGTTTCTCAATATAAGTATTAAGTGTAATATTAAAGACTGCTACCATAATATAAACTAAATGTACATTGATTATTAGCTTACCATAGTTTTTGTCCTTTTGTTAAGTAAACCATTCGTGTACTACAAAAATATTTTTGTAACATATATTGGTAATTGAAGTGAATAACAAATGATTACGGACAATATTACAGTTTATACACTAATGCAAACATGCAGATATAATACTACTACTAACACTATATTCAAACAGTTTTTATACTTTGCAAAATAACCTTTGCGTTTACAGCACTTCACATACATGTAACTGCTATGCATCCCACATACGGGCCGGTAGCCGGGGGCACGCCGGTCACACTGACTGGTCAATACGTTGGGGTGCTAGACGTGAAGGCCATGATGCTGATAGGCCAGCAGAGCATGGACGTGGACGTGAAGCACTAGTGAGTACTCATGGAGTCCACCAATTTACAATGTTACTCCAGGCTGCATATAATCGTCGTCGTAGTAATCTTCATCGCCTGCGTCGTCATCAATGGCTGCCGGAAATTTCTGTACTTAATTGTAATGTATACTGTTCTTTCTCTAATTTTGAGACAAATCCAGTGCTTTAATTTACTACTTCAAAATTTTCGGTCTTGTCACCTGAAGAGCATCCTCAAGAATAACGTCATATGGAGGTGTCATACAATGTGACGTTATAGGAAGTTTCTATAACTTTAGAGGGGGCCCGCCCCTGTGAGCAGTCCCTGGCTTCAAGAGGCCGTCATGGACCAATTGGTAGGCACCTTCATCTCTGTTCAAAGTGTCTAATTCTGATGTTGCAGGAACTTCCCATTTTGTTACACCTCCACGTGACGTCATTCTTGAAAATGGTCGTCAGGTGTCAAGAGTGAGAATTTGATATAGTAACTTTAAACACTGGATTTCTCTGTACATGTACATATTATCAGACGAAATCTGATGAAATTGTATGATAAAATTAATACAATACTTGCAGCACGGCCTCTGAGATTGTGCTCCTCACCCCCAAGGTGGTGAGCAGTCAGACCAACTCCTCTGCCACCTTCCAGCTTCTGCTGAGAACCGACTCATGGGAGTTCAACCTCACAGTGCCAGGAGAGTTCATATACAAAGCCGACCCTGAAATCAACAGCTTCTACCCCAATGAGACAATTCTGGCGTGAGTAGTAGAGGGGGTTGATAGATGGATGGAATTAAAACATCTCGGCTTCTGATTGTCTGAGACCATTCATGCATTGGCTGCTTTTCATCACTCCATGCAACGGTTTGGTCGTCACATCACCTTACTGTTTTTCATAGACATATTTAACATATTCTATTGGTTTTTAAAAGATTTCATTTTACATGTAAAACTTATGAAAATAATCCATGAATTCAGATTATGCCTTGTAATATGAAAATATATTATCTTTATAGAACATATGTCCTTACCACTGAATTTATACAATCCAAAAATATCGATATAAGTTATTTTATTTTAATCTTATAAAAGCTTTTATATGCCATCAAATAAAAAGAAAAGAATTAATATTTTTATTTTTTGGTTTGTGTAACTTAGTGGTAAGGAAAGACCACTACTTAACTTACTTAATAATATTATTACCACAAATATGAATACATGCAATTCTACATTTTCAAATATAGATATTCAGTATGAAACACAGTTTTCTTTTTCTTTTTCTGTATGATAATCTGCTAACCTCTATCTGGTTCTGGATGTTAGTCGGCAGGGCCCCAGACTGAGGCATCACACTGATGGGTTGTGCGCATTATGGGTGGTAGTGCGCGATGAGCCGACTCTTGAAGGATGCTGCAGAGTCAGCTGATTCGATGGACTCAGGGGTGCTGTTCCACTCGATGATGGTACGAGTCACAAAAGAGGACTTGAAATCGTCCGTGTTTGACCTAAGTGTCACTAGCTTCCGCGAGTTCGTGTCCTTGCCCCTGGCTGGTCGTTTAGAGTAATTCAGATTAATATCCGTCATAGGCACTGCCACCTGACCATGGAGAATCTTATACATAAATGCCAGCCTCTGGATTCGGCGTCTGGTTTCCAATGGTTCGAGTTTGAGTTGTGCCAGCATAGATGTGACGCTAGCAGTTCGGGAGTATGATGATAGGACCCACCGGACAGCTGAGCGTTGTACTTTCTCTAGCTTAGACGAGTTGTTCTTGGTGTGGGGGTCCCAGATGATGGACGCATACTCCATGCCCGACCGCAACAGGGCAATGTAGGCCAGCTTCTTGCACTTAGCTGGTGCGCCCGGAGATTGCGGCGTATGAAGCCTAATTTACGCGACGCCTTGGCTGCTACTTGATCGATGTGGTGGTCCCATTTCAGGTCGTGGTTGAGGTAGACACCAAGATACTTCTCGTTGGTGACGGATCCTAGGATGGTGCCACACAGCTGGTACATGTCAGTAAGGATGCTTCTCCCTCTCCCAATGTGCATCATGTAGCATTTAGATGGGTTGAAGACCATACCCCAAGACTTCGGCCATGACTCCAGTCTTGAGAGGTCCTGTTGTAACGCTACTTGGTCTTCGATGCTGTGGATCACTCGGTACACCAGGGCGTCATCAGCGAAGTCATGGTGGTATAGGGTCAACGACGGATGGCATGTCGTTAATGTGCAGTAGAAATAGCAGTGGTCCCAGTACGGTACCTTGCGGTACTCCTGACGTGACCGGGGAATACTCTGACTTAGTCCCGTCACAGAGAACAAGCTGGCAGCGGTCACTCAAGAGCGACTCAATCCAACTTAGCACATTTCCATGTATTCCATAAAGGCGCAGCTTGTTCAAAAGGCGCTTGTGAGGCACGGTGTCAAATGCCTTGCTAAAATCGAGTATTCCAATGTCAACCTGGCATTTGGCATCCCGTTGCTGGAGTAGCTCGTGTGTGGTGAGGAGGAGTTACGTTTCACAGGAATGGCCCTTCCGGAACCCATGGTTAACAGGTGTAAGTATGCCCTTGTCGTCCAGATGCCCTCGGATGTGCGTGCACAGTATGTGTTCTGTTAACTTGCAGACAAGACAAGTCAGGGACACCGGACGATAGTTTGCTGGGTCATTTCTTCCTCCCTTCTTGAACACGGGGGTCACCCATGCATCTCTCCACACGTTGGGAAGATGACCTCGGTTAAGTGTCTGACGGATGATAATGGTCACCACGGGCTTTATGTCATCTGCCAGTTCTTTTAGCAGTCGAGTAGGGATCTTGTCAGGACCTGAAGCTTTACCTGGGTTTAGATTCTTCAGTAGCTTGAGTACGCCCGCTTCCCTGACATGCAGAGGGTCATACAGGGGGTATGAGGGGCCTTGCAGGCTGATGTTGGATGTGTCAGGCTCATCGACGGTGAACACGGAACTGAACTGTTGGCTGAGGATCTCGGCCTTGGTGGCTGGGTCTGAGTGGAGCTTGTTCCCTTTCAGGAGTGGTGATACGGCCTGGCTGTCCTGCTGCTGACTTCTGATGTAACGCCAGAAGTGTTTCTGGTCGTTGTCTTTGAGACCTTGAGTCAACATATTGTTCAAATACTGCCAGTGGCCTATCTTCAGGGCCTTCTGGGTTTGCTTCTGGTAGGCCTCGAACTCCTTCCAGTGTGACTTGTTTCTCTTAGCCTTGGCGTGGAGTCTTCCCTTTTTCCAGCACATGCGTCGGAGGGCTGAGGTCATCCAAGGTAAGTGGAAGCGTCCACCTACATTCTTCTTTGGTACGTGTTCCTTCATCAGCTGCTTCATGTGTGTTTCAAAAGCGCTCCAGTTCTCCTAAATGCTCCTCGTCGGGGCTGCCTCGTTGAATTTAGTGCAGAACTCCTGTGACGCCTCATGCATAGCGTTCCAGTTGGCCCGTGACCAGAGGGGTATACTGTGTTGAGGTTTCTTGCTGATGTGCACACGAAGGTAGAAGTCAGCAACTACAATGCCATCATGGTCTGATATACGCGGAACTGTCTCTATTGACTTCAACAGGGACGGGTTCGATGTGCAGAGGAGATCAAGGACCTGATCTTGTCTTGTTGGCTCCTTCTGTAGTTGTGTCAGTCGAGCGTCGTTTATGATGTTGAGAGCACGCTCACATAATGACTTCTTCTTCGAGTCTGCCTTGACCATTCCACTTTCCCAGTCTACATCTCCAACATTAAAGTCACCTCAAATCAGTAGTGTTACTTTACTGTTCTTGTTGGTTCTGGTTAGCAGCTGGTCCAGGGCAGCTTCCAGCTTATCCAGCCTGTTGACTGACTCATCTGGTGGGCGGTAGTCGGCTGCGACATACAGTGGGCTGGCATTCTATATGGATATTCTAACTGTTATGAACTCACAGTCTACTTGCTCGAGCCTTACGTCTTCCACAATCAGGTTGTTTTTAACTGCAACCTCTATATTGAGCATCATACCAATGGTGGAGTGTCAATGTGGTCAGGCCATGATGTTATTCACTTAAAAGTATCCTTATTTGGTGAATAGCACTTGGTCTCATATTATTGTCCTTATAGAGCTAGTACTTGTCAAAATAAAATATAACAATTATATCAAAATTTTAGTCTAAACTGAAAATTTAATTCTAAACGTTTTCAAACTCAAAGGTTCCTTTTCAAATGACTTCTAAATATAACTAGAATTGAATTATAGTACACCTGGATCTGGATGTGGATAGATAATTCACAAATTCTTACCTACAAAAACATATATGGATTAATTAACAATGGGTATTATTTTCAGGTATTATTATTGAATTATAGTCTGCAAAACATTAGGAATTTAGGATTGAATTGAATGGAATATTCTTATTGCTGGCTGGAAGTGATTCATTACTGAAAATAATACCCATTGTTAATTAATCCATATTATATATGTTTTTGTAGGTGTACTGTAATTTAATTTTAGTTTTATTTAGAAGTCATTTGAAAAGGAACCTTTGACTTCAAAAACGTTTAGAATTAAATTCTCAGTTTAGAATAAAATTTTGATATATTTGTTTTATTTTATTTTGACAAGTACTAGCACTAAAAAGAAATATAAGAACAAATATATGATGTTAGTGATATGAGATTAAAAACATCTCAATATTATCACTATCACCCATGTTGCTATCTAGAATATTCCATGAAGATGATAGATTGACTCATAATTGTCTGAAAAAGGTCTTGTCTCAGTACCATTCATTTGTCTTGTGTCTGCAATGACTTATCAGTCCAATGTGTGAAGTTCAACTTTGCTGACAGTCTTTGCAGACAAACAGTTAACCTCCATGTATTTTAGAGGTGGCATCAACTTAACCGTGCTGGGAGACAACCTGGAGTCTGTGGTACACCACAAGCTCCTCATCACCATGAAGCACACTCTGGAAAACGGAACCCAGAATGAGGAAGAATTCTGTACAGTAAGTGATTGTTTAGCAATTTGAAGAGAGGCAATTGGTTTGTTACTGTTGCTGTTGCTGTTGATGATGTTGATGCTAGTATTATGAGTGAAGCAAACAAGCTCTGTTCAAGTGAACACACATGTTTATTTATTATTTTTAGGTTTTCAGTTTTGCAGTGTAGGAGATCATTTTTTCTGCTGTGCCTCTCAGCCAATCAGAATCAAGTATTTTCCGATAACATTTGAGAATGTCTTCATTTCTAACTGCAGGACTGTGCGGTGTTGAACACCACGTGCATGGTGTGCCCGACCCCAGAGATCACCCTGCCGGATGCCTTCTCCAGCATCACTGGCTTCGACATGTCGCAAGCCACGGCTGAGACCAACGGAGACGGTGGCGGCGGCACAATGCTCAGCAGCCCGCAGCACCAGGTCTCCAGCCAGAAGTGAGTACTCATCGGCACCAGGCACTGTTTGTGAGTGTTCATTGGCAACACCTAACAGAGATGAGTACTCATCAGCACCAGGTCTCCAGCCGTGCTTGGAAGGTGGCTCGGGGGGGGGGCGGGGGTTCACTGAGGACATATACTGTATTGAAAGGCTAACGCACGTAAGATTTTTTTAGCATTTATCGCAACATTTTGTGCTAATTTGCACAAAAAACATGCAATATTGATACCATATGTACCATCCAAACACCTCTACTCTTTCACGGTAAATTTTACTTTTGAAATTAAGGTGTTTTGAAGCATTGATGAACTCTGGAAGTTTTAAGCACCTGAGGCTATTATTAATATACAATACGACTTGCAGGCTGCAGTTCTATTTGAGCTTCATGTCTGACGGCAAGCCAAATTTCGAGCATCAGGGAACTCAGAATAGAATCCGCGTGTACAGTAACCCGAAGCTACATCAGTTCAGCCCACTGATGCAGCACTACAACAGTGGCAACTCACGGATCTCCATACAGGTCGGGTAGATCCATAATTTTTAGAATAGAGAAGGGGTTGCAATGATTAATCTAAATGCGAGTTCACAGTTGAGAACTCATTTTCTTTCTATAAAAAAACATGTGAATCCTAGGGGGCCTATAAGATATATTTAGTTTGCTTGTTTTGATTAATGTAGAAAATAATTTCATTTCAACAGTATGTTTGCAGTATAAAAGTTTTTGAAAACAGAAAATAGTAAAGCGTTGTGTAAACCTATTTTAGTTGCTTTAAAGCAATTTCTTTCATATGTCGGGACCATTGTATTGGCCCTCGGACCCATTCTTTCAAAATATTACCTATGACTCATTCTGGTCGAATTGTAGATTAATCACTAGGGTTGACACAGTGTAGGAAGCACTGGTAGGAAGGCAATGAAAGATAATTGTTGTCTTTTGTATTTCTTCCCACATCACTCTTTTCTCCGTTCTAAGCCTATCTCCCAATTGTTAAAAACACCCCACCCTCCTTTTGAGACTTTGTGGTTTTATGTATGTTATAAGCCAGGACTTGTGATGTGCTAAGCATCAGTGTCACAATTTTAATGTTTGAGGGATGTGATGTTTTTATAGGCTACAGCAGGTTAGTTTGTGAGGAAAATCACAAAATTGCCGACTACTCATGTTTTTACAGTTTACATGGCACATACTCATACAGCAGAGGGTAGACTCGAGTGCATAATGTCTAAAACTGGTTTAAAATGTGTAAGTTTACTGCTGCATTTGTGCGGGTTGTATATGAGTAAAATATTGGCAACAAATCTGTAAAATGTGAAGCCATTATATATGCAGACATCTTGGTTGATCTTAGGGTGTATTGTGGTCAAACGTGGTGTGAGCATCTGTGGTCTGCAATATGATGAGACACACGAATATCTGTAGCCCTAATTGAGCTTAGTATATAAGAATTGTAGCACCTGAATATTCAACCATGGTATCCAAAGCGGCACCATCCTGACCTTGAGTTTGTCCTCTCTCTATCCATTAATTGCATTTCCACTTACGGTAGTACTTGTTTCTTTATATGTATCTGTATGTATCAAGACCTCGGGTGCCGTCTGTTTTTATAGTAGATTCTAAAGAAGATACATATCTGGTTAGTTTTTTGTACCCGAGATCTAAGTAATCTTAAGAAAAATGGTTCAACCCACAGACTGTGCCCCCATCTTGCTTGTATTACTGCTGGTAACTTTCACAGCGGTACCCTAGTGAATAGATCAGTGGGTCATTATGATTATTTTGAATCCCAATCTGGTCTGTCTCAGCATTCTCCAATGGTCTAGTGTCAAAAGCTTCGAGTCATAAGTTTTGACATCCTCTTGGGCCTATCGATGATATCAAATTAGGGTAGTGTTAACTGTCTGCATCCATGTATATTGTAATAGAAACATGCACACCGAAAGTTATGTATGCAGTTTTGGAGGAGGCGGAGAACTGACAGGAATTGGATAATGCATATAAGTGGAAATCTGCTAATCTTACTGCAACAAATTGCTATCATACTAGCATTGACAGTTTTGAGTCTACCATAGATGCACAAGTCAACAACAACAATTGTCAAAGTGACCAGTAGCACTGGAGAAGATGATGAGTTCTGTAAAAGTGCTTGATGTGATCAAAATCAACTCGGCAAAAACAAACCACACATCAAGCTGCACTAAACCGTGTAATAATTGTTGATTTTATAGGTTCATAAGTAAAGTTTCTTAATAAAGCCTAACATCTCATCCTTACCTCTATTAACTATATGAACCACACAACACACCAGAGCAAGTTCCCATTCAAGCACACCAAGAAGTGACAAACATGTTAATACAAGAAAAAGACTGGTTGAAAAACATTAGATTTCAAAAAAAATCATCAATTTTGCACTACCATCATATATATCATATATTGACACTATGTGGAAGTCTTGCATATTTATAATTTTCACAGAGGTATGCTCAAATGTTCCAGCTCAGATCCTAGCTGTCCCAGAATCAAGTCTGTTCTCTCGCATTAACCTCTAAAGTTCATATAGGGATTGATAGCTGGTGGCTCATGTGCATATTCTGTGGCCAGAACTTATTATGGGATCGTCTGGAATAACATTCGGCGACCTTTCAGATGGACTGATTGAGAAGGCAGGCTCATGGGATCATTCGTTAATAGCACACAATAACACGGGAACATCTTTTTGAACATTGTCAGTATGGCCACTTTTAAGCAAAAAGACATATTGATGAACAAGTTAGCCCCCCCCCCCACCCCACCCCCACCCCCACCCCCATACAACCCAGAAAGGAAAAAGAATTATCCAAAATCAACGACTCAATAATCCATAACGGGCGCTCACATGCTGAAAAGAATCAAAATAACGTCTCCCGAGAAGTGATAAAAAAAATTGGGCTAGAACCAAGTAGATATATGTCACTTCCTTCAGGAAGAAAGCACTAATTAATAATCATTAGACAGAACCATCCAGAAGTGCCACATTAATATATACCAAATGAACCAGCCAGACCACTCAATATTTGAGGCCAAAAGCCCACAACCTACATGTACCTCGAAATGACACTAAGCAATAAACATTTGATGACTCGAGTAAATATATCTGATACCGTCGTAGGCTAGTAAAACAAAAATACTCTCTACTGTATGTTAAAAATAGTGCACATTTGCCGTGGTTATATTTTGCGGCAGTGGTCACCAGGTCCATTTTCGGGAGTGTAGTTACGTTTTGCGGCTGGTTATATTTTGCGGTCTAACATCTATTACAAATGTAATGGATGATTTGTCATCTCTGTTTAACTCATATAATCATGCAAAATCAGGGCACAGTCAGTGGATTTTACTGACTTCTGTACGTATGAAAACTCACGGACATGGTACAAAGCCAATGTTTTTTTGTTTGTTTTTTATTTTTATTTTTCATCTTTTTTTTTGGCCACTACCCTACATGTATGTATCTGCCTATGTTCCTTCCAGGGCAAGTATCTGAGAATCGGGTTGCGCGAGGAAGAGTACAAGATCAATGTGGGCAGTGGCCGCTGTACTGACATCCTGCTCCAGGACAACAGGGTCTCCTGCGAGCCGCCCACCAGCGAACCGGAGCGACTGACCAATCAGCTGACCAGCCAGTACCATGAGATGGTCAACGCCCCTGTGGTTATGGTTTGTATTTCTGTTTTGTATTTATGAAAATCTTATTCTTCTATCTCTCTGCTTTCTATGGCAAGCACCTTCCTACCACTGTATGGACATAGCTGAAGACAGGTGTTAGAAGCCTAAACTTCCATTTGACTATATCAAGTGGCCTAACGGGACTTGTACTCACGATCCCAAGACGCTGAGACCAGAATGATAGTATCATCCCAAGCAGAGAGGTGTCAAAAGTTTACACGGATGAACTGTTGTCTCTGTAGCCCTCAGCCTACATACTTGGTCAGTTATCGTCTTACCTTATCGTCTTACCTCAGAGGTCTTGGGTACGAATCCCACCTAAGGATGGACATTTTGAGAGACCTAATGTATTCAAATTTTTTTTGTATTGTATTTCTCCATATTCATTTATGTATTCTATTTTTGTGAATAATCTTTATTTTATCCAAAATGATATAGTGCGATATTGGAAATTAAGTCAACTTACATTGTGAATATACCAGTGTCCGTACATGACCAATAGATACAATTGTAATTAATGCATAGATCTGATAATACAGATCAATCCATATTTCGTCTACAATAAATTAACTACCGGTAATAAATAATAACAATTCACCGTGCAGTTATAATCCTTATTGTTAGATTCAAATATCTTGCACATTAATACTACACTTCTATGTATACTCTGGGACATCTTCAGTTTCACAGCTTTTCCATTTAACTGCCTTCACAGTCCATGCTCATTATCAAGCCGTGGGTTAGGCCGACGCAAGAACCAAGGCATTAGTAAGGGAGCAAGTGCCCTAGCGTAAATACAAATGGATCTGCTTTCTTTCAGGTCACAGTTGGAAAGTTAGAAGTGCACATAGGCTACTTGAAGTACCCTATGGGTGAGTAGGATGGTACGTTAGACTTAAGGGGCGGGTCATGTGATTTTCTGTGTGGGAGTGGTGAGGTGGGGGTGGGGGTTGGAGTAGGGGGTATTAAAAATATTTTACTTCAGTTGTGAACGTAAAAGCAATTTCACCACTATGTATTTTGATAAACGTGTGAGTTCATATATATATTGATAAATATTTAGTTGAAGCTATGATCTCAAAGTTCAATGTCCATTTGCCGCATTTTTGTTATAACCTATATATGTGTCACTGGCACCTAGTATTGAACATATTTTTGATTTTCAGTTCTAGACAAAACTGAAGATTTTTTAAGAATTTACTTACATTAACCTCACCAGTGTTGATGATGTCAACTGTGTATTTTACAGCAGACCTGCCGATCATTATCAGCTGCAGCGTGACTGGCCTAATTGCGTTGGCCATTGTCATTGTCATTGTGATCGTCATCAAAAAATGCAAAGGTATTAGATCCAGGGTAATCAGGGTTAAAGAATCCAACGAATGAAATGTTCTAACTCATCTTGCGATAACACATTGTTTTTAATTAGTCAATGAAATATGGCACATTTTGAAAGCGTAGCTCAGTAAAGTCCAAGATATGTTTGTTGTGGTGAGAGGGGGGGTTACAATTTACATTCTTGAATGGCAATTGGACAGGTTCGATGCATGTAGAGAAGAATTGACACATGAACCACAGACACATGTTTAGCAGAAGCCACTTCCAACCACTCAATAACTCCACTCAGTCTATTTGAGAAAGAGTGAAATTGGAATTCGTTTTGTGTCTAAAAAGATCTCAATCATTTTGTTGGTATTTTAATCCAGGTGCTCGTCCAGAAGCAGAACCAACTGAGAGCAGCAAGACTGAGAAGACCCCGCCCATGCCCGCGAAGCGACCCTGGCACACACTTCCCAACTCCCATATGGGGCTTCTGGGAAATGCTGATCCGCCTGCCTCTATGTCACCACCTCCAACAAGTCCCAAAGATATGTCACATTTCAAAATGGAAAGTCACAGAGACACAACAAAAAGAAAGATAATGTTACTGATGCCGTGGGAGAGATGAGTGGGAATAAAACATTTTTGTGCTATATCATTTGGGGTAAAAACGTCAACAAAAATAACATTTCATACCTGTAGCAGGACATTACATCAATTATGGACCATATGATAGTCTCCCTCAATCAGAGCTTCCTTTGTAGCTTGCTAGGGGAGAGCGGGGCTGGTTGAGACGTGGGCTGGTTGAAACACTGACTTTAATTTTAAAGCTAGCAGCTAGATCTGGCCTCTGTTACGGTGCAAATGTGATGTAACTTATCTCACGTGTGCTGTAGACGTTTTAGTATATAGAGCAGAAAAACTGCTTTTGGGGGGCATATAGGTAGATTTCATTTTTCAAACTAGATTATGTTTCTAGATGAATTGAGTGTAAACAATTTGTTAATACAATATCCTATGTGAAAGAGGAATAATTGGCTCACAAAATCCTAGTTTTCAATTTGAAAAACAAGAATTCTTGAACAGCAATGGACTATGTGAATGTGGTGTCGCATATGATAAATAGATGTCATGTTTTTGGTCAGTATGAATTCAATGTCCAAATTTAGTGAATATTGTCTGAACGTACAATTCGGCCATTGAATTCATGCATTTTGACATCAAAATGACAAATGACAATTTTAGTTTTCAAACAAAAAGTTTATACAACGTAGATAAAAAATATATACACCATATATATTATAACATGCAAAGCATGCCATATTTCTTCAATTATGTCACCCTCATACATCAGAACCTATTATGTAGAAATTTTCATATCAATAGAAATGCCTTTACTACCATGTGGAAAATGGCCGTGTTGGCACGTTGTGAATAAAAAATCATACAAAGTTAGATTAATACATCTTGCAATGACTTGCGTTGCACAGAAAAAATGATCCCATATCCACTTCTGAATACTAGTATATCTGTTTATCAACACACAGCATCAAACAGTGTAAATAAATGCATGGAGATTTTGCGGATCATTATACGAAATCATATGAAATATTAGTTGAAACAATCTTTTATAAAACACAATGCAGCCAAAAATTCTGAGTGCCATCAGGATGTTTTGAGGGCTGGTCAGACTGCGTTCTACGTCCACGCCACGTCCACATGAAAACGTCACGAGTATTTTGTGGACGTGGTTGTCAGTGACGTGTTTAAGATGTGCTATAGCCGAATAGTTCAAAACTTGATTCCGCGTCCACCCA
>CM032664.1:3793369-3832819 GCA_019095985.1 Streblospio benedicti
CCATATTCTTTCTAGGCCAAGCTCTTGCAGACATGGAAGTGTTGATATGGCTATAATGATGACATCAGTGTCATTGGCTTTAATGATAACGGGCTTCCTACCCTCTAACACTGCATTTCTTACATGTACAAAGATTTGTGCGTCTGATTCTTTGTGAGCGTGGCGCTATAATATCTAGGGACTCTATCTTGTTGCAGATGACATTGCCACCCCTTGTCACAATGATAGTGCTTGCTGCATCAGCTTCACTTATTTTTCTGTGAGAAAATGAAAAAGTTCTGTTTTTTTTTCGTCCTCACGCATAAAGATTTTCCAATTTTGAGGTGTCTTGCTTGTTTCGGATACTCTCCTCCTAATTCCTTTTCCCCTTTTTGATCTTGTTTCAGCTTTTAAACTACCCTTTCACTTGAGTTTTTGCTCATGATGTTTGCTGATGCTGGCTGTATTCTTGCCACAGATTGATAGAAGATAAAACATTCCCTGGCGTCTGCAAAGTGTTTTACAAAAACTTGTGAGAGTATTTAGCTGAATTTTGAGCCAAAGTGCACTGACGTCCACAAGACGTCTTCCAAAACGTCCCTCAAATATGGACCAATTCCAGACGTCTGGCTTGACGTCTTACAAACGTTGTGATCTTTTAGCCCATATGCACTGACGTCCATAACACGTTTACAAAACGTCATTCACAGATGGAAAATGTCCAGACGTCTGCCAAACGTATGGAGAACGTTTAGAAGATTGTGTTTTTGCCAAAGTTTTCTGTACGTCGGCGAAAACCATATCCACAAGGCCCCACTCTAACGTGTGAAAAGACGTTTGGGAGACGTCTTCCGGAGGACAAAAGAAGTTTCTAAAAAACGTCTTTCATACGTTTTCCATACCAAGACGTATTCCAGACGTCATAAAGACCAGACGTT
The DNA here is from genome assembly GCA_019095985.1 of Streblospio benedicti. NCBI lineage: Eukaryota > Metazoa > Annelida > Polychaeta > Spionida > Spionidae > Streblospio > Streblospio benedicti. The sequence continues at coordinate 3,794,287 of CM032664.1, forward strand.
GCGTTTACTGGGCACAATGGTGATTTTGCACCAATTTTAGTATTGTGCGTGCTATGTACGTGATGTAGCCGTCGGCAGCTGTTCCACGGCTGGAACACTGTCTCTACACTGCTAGCCACGTCCCAACCACGTGTAACAGCAAATCGATTCAGCGGCCAGTTTGCCGCACCTTGTGGTTCGTGTACAACCTGAATGTAGCCAAAGCAGCACCCGTTGTTTTAGCCACGTCTTGTTGCATCCATCCACGTATTGACCACTGCAAAAGCGCGGCTTGTCACTTGCGTTTCACGTCTGCTGCACGTCTTTATAACGTGTGCCCCGAAAAACCCGCAAATCACCCCACACCTCCATCCCAACCCTCCACCCCAACCCTCCACCTCACGCTCTTCACAGACTACCCCTGGCAGAGAGACGGTCATCTGGCTCTAATATAATTATGCTTTTCAAAAGCTTCACTGGTAATCTACCACAGACACCGGGGAAACTTCAGCATGGTTCTGTGAGTTCAACAAATAGGTAAGACATACCAAGAGTCGCCTTGTTGCGTGCTCATGCACAGTGATAGTTATAAAATCACTGAACACTTTAGGTCACTGAGGCCTGGTGACAAAATAAATCTCCTAAAGTAAAACTATGTTTAAAAATGAAATTCACATGTTCATGAATAAATGCTATGTTTGCAAACTGCATTCTCGCCACGTCCATGGCAAACTCAGCATAAACATCAGGTGGATTATCTCTACTTCAACTCAGGCAGTCTCTTTTGTCCAACCTTGCTTTCTGACTTTGCTCTGTCTCTGAAGAAAGTGGATTCACTCATGGTGTTACGGAACTCGTGTGTTAACAATGAACTGAAAAAATATGCGATTCTTTAAGGACATGAGGTGCACAATTGTTTGGAGTCCGTGTGGCTTGTTGTCACAGTATTTAGACACCATCAGCCTAGCATGAAATGCATAGTCGTCTTGCTCAATTGGTTGTAAAATTGGAGGTAAGACGTCCTTACGTGAACCCTAACTTTGTCCGTGTGCATGGAGTAGAGGGTGAGTTTAGCTGTAGGGCATATTTCGCTATACATCGTGAGCATTGACTTCCAAAACATTTTCCTTCATAAGGGGGGCTGACGGAGTTCATACGAAAACATACGCCAGCAGCAATAATAGACATTGGCGATTAACCAGCCAGTGAATCATTGATAAAGGTATGTAAGGTTTGCAAATTCAAACCTACTTTCTGGGGTCAGGCTTACGTCTGTGATTCTGCTAGCATTATGGTGGAAGGGCTACAGAGTGGAAACTGACAATGGGCACATCTTACCAATATGAGCATCTCCCATTGAGACCACGTCTCTCTTGGCAGCAACTGAATATAAGAAGACAATTGCGCGGTAGCGAGCTTGATAAAGTCATCCCATGAACCTACATTAAGAGACCACCTTTCTGTTAAGGCCAGCCTCTGGTTGGTCTTGATGCAGAGATTCTACTGTTTGTGCAGTGTGATAGAGATGTCCGTGAAGTTATGCGCTATCTACACCAGACAATTCTGGTCCTCACGATTGTGAATAATGAGCACCTACAGGTACATACATTCCTTTATTTCCTTCCCCCATATCCAATTAAGTTCTTTTGTTAATAACGTTTATCTGTATAAAGGTTAATTTCCCCATATCCAATTATGGTGGATCTTTTAACTTAGAAATAGACCCAGGTTACATAATTGCCATGTATAATTAAGGTTAATTTATTTTTGTCAAATCGTGCATACGTACAGACGACGTGAATATGGAATAAGTTGTAATGGTGGTTATCGTGTAGATCTACAATTATCTACCTAATAATTCTAAATATTCAAATACATAGATGAGCTGTCATAACAGCTGTTAAATGAAAGGTTAATTTTCTTTGATCACAAAGGACTTGAAATCGAACTGAATGGAATTGATCTGTTATATAACTCGAATGTACCAGCAGATCTCATAAAAAGCTTTGATATTTATGGTATAACGATGTACTCTTTATTGTCAGATAAACATATGTGGATATTGTATACCATGTGTGGTAAACATTGTAATGTTTTTTTATTAAAATGATTCAAACAAATGGAATTTTCTATGTGGTTTACAAAGCACATCCAGACTTATTACACGCTGCATACAATTCCAGCATTTATTTATGCAAGTGCTGAACTACATTTGTATGATACAATGCTGGTTCATTCAACAATATATTATGGATAGAGTCACATCCCCACCACTGCGTGGTCAAAACAGCTCGCTTCTAGTCCTTTACGTGCAGGTAGACACCCAACTACTTTCTAGAAGGTCTTTCGATGTGGTGGGGGGGTGTCACACGTAAAAACATTGATGAAAGTGTGCTTTGATTTTATTTCCGTTTTGTCATCCCTTACGCCCCCCACACACACACACACACACACACACACACACACACACAAAATACAGGGACCAGGTAATGCTTGCATGACCCCTTAATCCTAATCTATTTGCTTGGCCGATTAATTAATTGACGTTCCTGCGCTTTATTATAGATCTTCTAATCAGCTGGACACATTTTTCACAAATGCAGACAAGGCGCATGAGGATCCTTTACAAGTTTCTATGTTTGCCAACTTTTGTAATTTCATTTTGACCTTTTTATATTATAACAATATTGACATTACCCATTGGCACGCCGCACGCTTCCTTATCATACTCACACTCACAGTGATTTCATTTTGGTTGCATTTGACATTTTAATCAACAGGTCCACATTGTTGTTTGACATACACACCCATACAATTATCATTTATCAGTTGAGTGCATTTCCATTTTTCTCAGGCTGGGGGCGAACACAATGTGTTAACAATCATCAAAAAGGTACTATTTTTATTTTTTAAACATGGGATGCCTGAATGATTTTATGGGGATTCGAAATGCAGGATAAATTTAACTAGACTAAACTAAAATTATACAGCTTGATTTAATGAACTTACATACATTTCGGATGCTGTATATAATCGGCTTCTCAAATTCTGAAGGAACTTTGGGAATGTCGAGTCTGTCCAGTAGAGAGAACGTAAACATTATTGGGCATGTTTAATGGTGTGTGATAGATAACATGACAGACCCAGGAGTAACGGGGCGAGTGTTTTGCTCCCCAGGAGTGAAGAGTGTGTTTGGGAGTGGGGATGGGGGTATTCCAACACCTACCCCTGTCCTACTCTGAGTGGTGAGGTGGGCGTATCCCGGGGGGGGGGGGTGCACTTCTCTTGATATCGGACGGGGATGCTCCCCCCGAGCATTTTCGTTACGCAAGTTCATAGCTAACTTTCATTTAAAAAATCGTAGCTTGATATAATACAAATTGGGCATTTCATAGCTGCTGGACAGTGAAAGGTAGGAGCATTCTTTAGCTGCCTTTAGAATTAGACTCCCCTAGCTAGCAGGTGGAATAAGAAAACAAAAACATGAAAATGGCAAAGGAGAAGCCTGGGATGCGAAAAGAGGTTCTTTATAGCTGCTGTCCTAACATAGAGAGGTATTTTATAGTTGTTGTCCTAACAGAGTTTTCATAGCTGCTGGGTATCACAAAATGATTTCATAGCTGCTGGTCAGTGAAGAGTAGGGACATTCAAAGCTGCTAGCGAGGGTGAAAAAGGTGGGTCATTCGGAGGGAGCATACCCGTCGACCGATTATGGAAGTGCACCCCCCCCCCCGGGGGGTGCAACACCTAACCCAGTTCTAGCCTGATGGGTGGGTTGGTGGTATTTTATGTATATATGTATATTTTGTGTCTTTTCTATGGAATTTAATCCGAAATAAATGTTTCTATTCTATTATATTATATTATATTCTACATCACCTATATGTAGGTACCCCTGAGTGGTGGAGGTTGGTTATTGCAGCACCTACCTCAGTCCTAATCTTGCAAACGTAGATCTGTAACTGATCAGATACACACCAGGCATATAGAATACACATGAGAACGAAAACGAGTCCGATGTTGTTAGTTGTATTCTAGAGCAACGATACTACCAACGTACAAGCCAATGTCGATAACATAAAAACTGTCCCCTTTTTCAAGACCTTTGTCAACGTGACATGAGTGTGGCAAAATGTCAGTCAACAAATCAAATTAATACGGGACGAAGAGCCACTTGCACAGGCAAAGTGAAAGTAGATATTAAAAAGTCTTACCTTCTTGATTGAATACCAAGAGGAAATGTATTTATTTTCCACGTTTCAGAAACCGTTTATTCAAGAGTGTTTACAGTCTGGCTTATACACTATGAATTGCATCCGACCGTCTGACCAAATGACCATCCGCACGGCTTGCTACCCCTCTACAGGTCACATATTTTGACATAGGGTTCACACATTTGGGTTGTCTGTTGAAAATGGTGGTTGAATTGCAGCCTGTTTCATATGGACTTAAACAGTTCATATTTAGAGTTTCGCTGACATTGCCAATCTACTTGCCAAAGCACTCTGGTTTGTCACATGTGGTGATGCGTTTATTTAATATCACTCTTGTATTCATATATGTGTGTGATTGTGTGTATTTTCAAAAGCGTAGATTCCATACAGGAAGTCGAAAACGTTTTGGCAAGAATCCATTACTAAGAAATTCGTTTAAAATCTATCCATTTTCAGAAAGATATTACACACATAGAAATAATGTGAAATAATCTTTAAATTACGTGATGGGAATATTGTTTGTGCGTTAATGTTGCCTACACCACCCCCACATATATACGCCTAGAAGCAAGTCGCTATTACCATAGAACTTGGGTGATTTATGTAATCCTATGAAATATGATAAAACAAACTTTGGAGATACATAACAATCTACCACCTCGTTCACCAATTCTAACCACGCCCATGACATGCAACCACAGTACATGGAACTGAAATATAACTATTTCAATAACTGCTACTCTGGGTCCAAATCCATTAATTATGTTAACTCATCTAAATGAAATCTTTATTTTTGTGTCAGACTCAATTGAGTATTGAGTTTTGAGCAAAGATAAGCATGTTTACAAGTACATGCACGTACCCGACACTTGTAGATTAACCTGGCCCATAGTTTGTCACAGCTTTGATCTCACGTAATTCCCACTTAATCCCCTATTGTCTCTGCTATCAGCGAAAATCATCTAATGAACATTACTCCGATACAGTGCAACCTCCAATTAAGACCACCTTTATGAAGAACAACCTCTATAATAAGACCATATTTCGCGGTTCCAACCATCCTTAAAGACACCACCGTAGCCTCCAATTAGAAACCACCTCTCTATTAAGACCACTTAAAACCAGTCAAACTTCTGGGATAGTCTTAATAGAACGGTTCTACTGTACGCCATGTCTTTAAGGAGAATACATGAATCTGATCAGTTCGGGACCCCCAAAGCAGACGTCAGATTGTTCCGCCTGTCAATCAAGATATTTACTGTTATAATGTCAACGAAAGCACCGAACGTGTGCCATCGGCGCGTCATGACCAGAGCCTATAGAAAAGCGTCTTGCCAGATCTAGTGAATCGTATACATGTATGTAGCAACTTCAAAATGCTTCACTTATGGCAAAAACGTGCTTGGAATATTTATGCACTTATAGTTTACACTAAGTCTTACAAAACCTAGAACGCAAAAAGAAGCTTTTTGGTTGACGTTTAGACCATAGGTCCCTGTCACGATAAAGGCTGGATTATATTAAAACACATTGTATGGTTTCCATTATGGAGGACCACCCCTTAGTACCGAAGGACTGAATGGACTACATGGGTGACCTCATAAATGGACTGTGTTAAAGGACACCTTACTTCCGATGGTCATGTGACCGTGTAAGTCCAGGCTGCCGCCGATCTTAGGGTCGTGCACTCAGTGGTCATTATAATCTGGATCTCAGTGGTCATTGGATTAACGCTTGGATTTCACAGGGACTTGACGCTAATCCCATCTGTTAGTCCATCTGAAAATAGTGTTAGTTTAGCTGGTCACCAGTTGAGTGTTGTTCATTTGTTATTCTACGTCCTGTTGTTTGGATCTTTATTTTAGTGGAATTATTGTTGTGAATTGCTGGTTTCTGCTAAAATAAAATTTTACTTGGAAGTCAACAAAAACAGGTGCTTTGGAGATTGCTGAGAATAGAAAGAAGAGTACGGATTGTTTGAGTGACGTCACCACGTAAAACACACGTCATGCCCGTTACAACGACCATAACATCACATGGGGAGCCGCGGTAATGATGATGGTTTACACTTAAATATTAATACTTTCATTTATTTTTGCTCTCGTAATAATAGCATACGCAAATGTTGTGCATGTACATGAATATGTTTGCACTCGTTTCTCGAGTGATGTAAACAAGCTTGGTGTAAAACTTGTTTTTAAAAAATAGTTTTACTGTTGTCTAGTGTTGAATCAGTCATTGACATACAGTTGGATCTGATTAAGTCGGACTCTCGCGATGCAATCTTGGACTTGAAGAGGGTTTTTTCAAGCACTGGAAGCACTGATTTTGTTTTGTTCGTGGCCAATGATTCCTAAATGTTCTTGCTCATTGACAAGGTGTAATCGTATCATCGCTAAACGTCTAAGGAACTTGTCCAAACTATTGGACAACTTTGTTAAATGAGACAAATTTAACAATAGGAACGTAATGCACACTTTTCAGAATTGATTGTCCAAGCCATTATTTAGATCAGTATAAAATTTGTGGTGAGAACAGTGCATTTGTAATATACAGTTCAAAATAATGAGTGTTGTATAACTCCCATGGTTGTCATATAAAAAACATTGGGAGATATCAAAGTCATACACAGGGACGCATGGTAATTTGCAATCTACGCATGCGCTAATCATGTTCACGTTTGTGGCAAAGTGTGTAGGGAAGGGTAGGACCCTCCTGACCCAAACTACCCCTAAAGTATCATTTCATATGGCTTTCAGGTATACAAAAGCCATGAAACCCTGTGATTGCGCCTGTCCCCTCCACCCTTCACAAATCATGGATCTGCCTTAATGCTCAATAGACTGTACGTCAATTTGACGGAGCGTGTAAAATGTAAAAATGTATATGAGTTTTTAGATTTGGCTTTCCAATCACGTTGGCAACTTAAACAGGATTCTATGATGGACACCAGATCCACTTTGGTGACGCACTCATACTCACTCTCAACTCCCTGGTGATCACACAGTGGGACCAGCCTGTAGCTCCAGTGAGCAGTGACACTACATATTTTGTATGATTGTATTTGATACAAGTTATGTTTTTAAAATGTTATCATATAATGATAATGTAATATCTTTATAATTTCTACGAATCATACTGTTTTAATTATCTATGCAAGCATTGAGCGCAAGTACAGCAGTGCCATTCTCTAAAGATTTTCTTTTAATTGAAATGATATTAGATATTATGAAAATATATTAAACAAAATTAGCCTCCCCATGAGGGTCCCACTACACTATCCAATCACTCATAAATGCCTGGTCTATGCATATCTGATCAACGTGTAGTTGGCACTAAGCTGGTTTCATGGTCACGAGTTCAACTCCTTACCACTCGGTCACAGTGGTTAATATAACTAGATCTAACCAATTTGCCATGCGTTTACTAATGTTTAAGGTTATACCTGCTAGCTATTGTGTTATAAAATTGGTCTAAATGTAAAACAAATGTATTATTATCTCCTTTATCATCGATTTCGAGCCTACATAATCCATTTCAAATAATACGTTTACATTTATCTGTATGGGAAAATATTCTGTTTGCGTCCGTTCATTTAAACACAGTTTCTAATTATACACGTCAATATAGTGTGATTTTTCAATTGGTATGTTTTATATATAGATACATTATGAATATGTCAAGTCGACATTATTTATAGGTATTGAACTTTAAGCAGATGGTATCAACCTAATTAAGATTAATGTCTTCCTTTCAATGGCTTGACCTGAATTGCTCCGGAGTTTGGAACTCAACTATTCACCACCATTTGAATGAAATAAAAGCTGCTTGTTAGACATTGTAAGAGCAATATTGAAATGTACCCATGGTGTGACATCCAGTAGCCATTCATGCACTATGCGTTTGAAAAAGATTGAATATGCAGAGAATCAAACTCATGAACATGTGCTCAGAGATCACTATGGCCCAGTGTGGAATATATAAAATAAAGCCGGTACATTGAAATTATGTTTTGCATGCTTTGAAGAAACCACCGGACAGGTTGTTAATCATTAGCAAATGTGTGTTTCTACTAGACGAGTTGAAAATAAACTATATTTTGTATATTTGGCACGTATCGCCATTGCACAGTGTGAAGTTAAAAAAAAAACGACACTAAGTGATGTCAAAGTCGGTCAGAATCAAGTCTGAAATAATGTATAACCTTTTAAATTTGCAGAAATAAATATTCGCGGTTAACTAGACCTACAACTTAACTTTATGAGCTCTTAGATAATAAGCTTCGTTTACATTGTATTTAGGTTACATATGACCACTTATCATTTGTTATTGGGCGATATGACACCCATACATCCTCTTCACAAAATAGCTACAGATACCACTGAACGTACCGCGTTCGGGAGGATACTATCTAGATCTAGATCTATCACTGGCTGTGATGTCATTTGTATTGAGTATTCCGTGTGATGACGAGACTGGCCAAGGCGTTTTGCAGTATTATTACCAAGAAGAGTTGGGGTTATTCTTGGTATGATGTATAAATATTATGGCTGCTTACACGCTGCTATCATTGTCTAGTTCCAGAGTAGTCGCATAGCAAATATATAAGTGTAAATTGATTTCTGGATGAAACGGTAATTAGTGCAGTAGTGGTGAGGCTAAAAAAAATGCGTGTCATGATGAACATGACTCAGGAGCAATTTACAGTGATTTATGGTTGTTCCACTGATGCGAAGCCTAACCATCATAGTCACATAGTCATAGTCATAGATCATCTTTAGCTAAACCTCTTGCGAGGTTTAGGCTCCGTATCAGTCAAACAACCATAGATATCTGTCTAAATTGCTCGGTGTCACGATGATATGAAAGTACAACACGTGGCACCATGTGCTCGAGAGATGGGGGGGGGGGAGCGTTCTCACATTATTGCGGTGAGTATGGTCGTGCTCCGGTACTGGATGTCTTTTTCACATTTTTGGTATATCCTGGATGTCTTTTTTCACACTTTTAATATATTATGTCATATTTTTGTCAGATATTGGTATATTATGTCACATTTTTGTCAGATATTGGTATATTATGCCATATTTTCATCAGATATCTGTATATTATGTCACATTTCTATCTGATACATGTATTTGTCAGATATTGATATATTATGTAATATTTTTCTCAGATATTCAAGTACCGGTATATCTTGGGTCTCGTTTACTCTTAAATAGGTAGCCTATATTGCTGGGTGTCATTTTCAACCTATCCGTAGCTCGGGTACGACTTTGTTTTTGTCATGCATTTCACGCATTTCCAGCAAGACCAAGGCCGAGACATTTCATTTACTTCCGACAGGGCCATGGATAGGTACCCGTCCTTCAGACAAAGATTGTGTTGTCTTGGTGGATAAAAATATTTAGATATTAGCTGCCAGTCGTCCGTCTAGACATATTTAACACATAGATCTATCCCTCGCCAATATAGATATATCTGTTTCCTTTTCTCCCGTTCTAGCGTGCCCCCTCCCTCCCCGTCAGATCCCAGCCATCCGTTCGCTGTGCCCACAGAACATGACGTCACAACCCAAGGTGAGCCTCTCCACCAATGACGTCACTGGTTTGGCGTTCATGTTGTCGTCTGACGCAAATTAATTAAGATGTTAAATGCCATAATTTTGTTATGTTCTGTTCTCTACTGCCACCTGTTACCAAACATAAAATTTCTAAACAAATGAATTCAAATACATAACAAAACTAAACATGGAAAACTAAAGTAGCTTACAGTCTCCTTTCACAGCCCCTAATCATCGAATATCTATATTTTCCCCAGTACCGTAATCAAGGCCATCAGGAACTGTGCAACTTCTATCTATTGCGGCAGCCTTTACGTGTGTTACAACATGACTACTAAGAGTAGGAATGTCGTCAAGTGAAAAGTGTCATTATCTGCTTTAGTACATTGTACATAGGGTTAAAATCTTGAGAAAAAAATATACCCTAAGCACAAGTATGATACTTTAAATAACTAAGTTTATATATACTATTTTATTCAGGTGGTGATTTTTTTCTTGTATCAATGTTGACTGAAAAACCAGAGGCACATCACTTAAGTTCTTTAGCCCTATTCACTAAATTCCGTCATTAACATAATATATGTAATGATATGACCCCAGATGACCTGGGGAAAACCCTATGACGTCATACATTCTGTGGCTGGTTTTGTGTGACCTAGTTTCATTTTCAGAACTAAATAATGTGTGCATCTAGAAATATTTCAGTTAATTTTGATCTAAATATGGATACCTCGGTATCACTGTAATATTACTACAAGACCTTATTGTTTAAACATTTCAACGTGTTTTTTTTAATAATCATGTACCAGGATACGAAAACAGCACCTCAGTTCAATTTATAAATGGAAAACAGATCTAGTTACATGTACTTAGTTTAATATCCTGGCACATAATTATTCAAACCAAACTGAGATAGTACTAGTACTACTATAATTATGGTCATGGATAGGTCACACGAGTATTAACATTTATGATGTGCCTTTGATTGATGAGAAGATAGATATTTTGAGTCTGCCATCTTTGAACATGTGCTACTTGTAAAGGGAGGAATCCCAGAGGCCTGATTGGTCGAAATGGTGTCAAGCACTTCAGCTACAGTGGCGACCTCTTTTGGCCATGACTGTGTGCAATGATTTTTCAAAGCATGTATGCAAATGAGATTCACTTTGATTGGCTGTAGACGCAAGTAATATTAGGGATATGGGCTGTGGCATTATACATTATATTGGCACAGAACTTGGATGATGACTGATAATACCCTTGATAATATCTAGAAATGCATGTATTTGTGTATACAGCAGGGCTTACAACTTCCTTGAGACCACATCGTCCAAACAATTAGTAGACAACTTGTCCCAAAAATTGTAGCATATACCTAAATTCTAGCTCTTTTTTACCTGTAAGATTACCACATTTGTTGTGTGTTTTATGTTTAATTTGTGTGTGTTTTTAATTCTCTGTAAAGGAGAACTCTGATCTATGGAAACCCACAGGTAATGAGCAAGCAAATCAGCCTCCATTGTCGAAAGATGAGAAGCAGCAGGGTGAAACTGCTGTCAACACCACGGCTGATGCAGAGCACAGGTGACAAAGGCTGTTTTATTATATTTTTATTTGATGGCCAGATCATACATTATAACAATATAGAAATTAAGAATAAAGTCCAATCAAGATATAGCTTCGTTCATAGCAACGTATATAAAACGGGTAGTCCATTTATATGAATGATATTATTTTTGATGGTTGTGTTCCCATTAAATTATTGTAAGGAACCATATGTTTCAAAGCTTTTTTTCATGGTAAATTGTATAATAGCGCAAATAATTGGTCTTCAAATTGACCATACTGTTTCCCTTTGTAATGTGCTTCTGTGGCCCTGTATAGGGATTTGGACTTGTAGCCCTTCCTGAGTTCGATTCCTAGTCACGTCTGGTGTTTGGTGGTGAGTAAACTCATCTCTAAATAGTTGCACATTGCTCTGTGGCACGCACAAGTTAAATTAGGTATGGGTCACTAGATTGAAAGAGTGTGTGAGTGATTGTGAAAACTCATGAAAAGTCCTAGCCTCGGGACTCGTATCTAGATTGATAACTAGCGGACAACACTTTCATGCAGTGTAACATTCATGTTGATAACATTATACAGTGAGGACATCAATCTATCACTCTTCACCTCAATCAAAACGTGGCCACATCAAACCTGACTTGTAAAGGCATATTCCACTTCCACCACGTAGAAGTAACGAGACGTAAATAAGCAGTAATAAGATCAGCTCTCCTGTATTGCCACCAGCAGCAGCAAGCAGGCGCCTGCTGCTGAGGAGCACAAGGACCCTGAAGACAGGCGGAAGCGGCGGGGCAGCCGGCTTGGCGTCATCCTCACCCTCATCTGTGTAGCCCACTGCCACTGCCCCCGCAAGTGCCAGCCGTGCTTCGTGGTGGGGCTGGTCGTCGGGGGCGTCGCCCTGTTGCTGGTAGCAGCCGGGGCCACTGCAGGAGGCCTGTGGGCCGCCGGTCAGTCGTGATTTTCTTAAATTTTAAAGGACCATCCTAAGAATGAGTTCATCGTGTCGATAATCAAGTAAATTTATCATTTTTATCTTTCACAACACTAAAGAATTTGTCAGATCATGGTTCGTGGCTGCGATCCCCGCCTGCGGCAAGCACTGGGTCGTAGACTCTCGCAAGCTGGTGGGCCCCCTCATCTCTGTTCATGGTCTGACTTTGCATCCAGATGTGAACTGCTTCCTTGATAGCTCTAGTCCTACCATCACTGGTCTGTCCAGAACTGTCACCCCATTCCAATCAATCTTGTGATTTTCTTTATTGGGGTGATCTGTGATGGCACTTTTGTTGAATTCTGTAGCAGACTCTCTTCCCATAGCACGGCTAGGGGAAGTCCTGTCTCGCTGATCGTAGCCAACCTATTTATGGAATGGCTTGAAGAGAAAGCAATAACCTCTTCCCCAATCTCATGCAAACCAAAGTTTTGGAAACGATTTGTTGATGACGTACTAGAAATAATCAACAAAGGGGAAACTCAGAATCTTACTGACCACCTAAACACAGTTGATGACTCAGGCAGCATCCGGTTCACCCACGAGGAAGAACACAACAACTTTATTCCATTTTTAGACACACTCATAGTGAGGAAACCTGATGACTCTGTAAAATCGTTGGTATATCGTAAGAAAACTCATACAGATCAATACCTTCACTTTACTTCACATCATCGGTGCAACATAAACTTGGAGTCATCCGAACACTGTTGGATAGATGCGAGGACATAGTTACAGAGATAGATGACAAGAAAATGGAAGATGAACACATTATAGATGCTCTGACAAAGTGTGGCTATCCGAAGTGGTCGTTTAAAAAGGTAAAGAAAAAAATAGCTGAGAAGATGGAGAGAAAGAAAGAGAAGAGAAAGAAAGATCAAGACCGAGTGAAATCAAAAGGCCTAGTGATTCCACCATATGTAAAGGGTGTCACTGAAGGAATTACAATAATCTTGAATAAGCATAGGGTGGCATCTGCTGTAAAGCCCATTCACAAATTCAGGAACTTGTTGGTGCACCCAAAAGATGAAGTAGAGATGAGTGAGAAATGTGAAGTGGTGTATCAGATTCATTGTGGATCTTGTGAGAAAGTTTACATCGGGGAAACAGGAAGAAATCTGGGCATTAGAATAAAGAAACATCAGAAAGACGTTGAACAACATAGAAAGTTGAATTTCACCAGAGCTGCCAAAAGAGAGTCTGCTACAGAATTCAACAAAAGTGCCATCACAGATCACGTTAATAAAGAAAATCACAAGATTGATTGGAAGGGGGTGACAGTTCTGGACAGACCAGTGATGGTAGGACTAGAGCTATCAAGGATCACATCTGGATGCAAAGTCAGACCATGAACAGAAATGAGGGGGCCCACCAGGTTGCGAGACTCTACGACCCAGTGCTTGCCGCAGGTGGGGAGGGCGGCCGTAAACCATGATCTGACATGCGCAGTAGTGTTTTTGAAAATGTCTGCAGTAGCAGACGAAACTGATATTTTGGTTTAGAGATGGTTTAAAATTTGATTGGCATTGTTGTTTGGTTTTGTAATATTCTATGTTTTTGGAACTGGTATTTGAAAATGTTTAATTTAAATTGAAAAGGACACTGGAGGTGTTGAAACATGTATAAATAAATTTGGACCAACATGAATTAGATTTTATTTTTGGGTTATAAAGCACCAGAATTAGAACAGAAAACAAGGAGAACTTTACCAGACCATGTGTCGTATCTAGCCGTGGGATACACAGAAGGATTACTTTAGAAGTAAAAGCAATATCCCATTATTGTCATAGAGCTTAAGGCAGTGAACACTTCGGCAATGAGCTTTTGTTTAGTTTGATTTTGAGGACAACTTCCATGAATATTCGAGGGGTTGAATAACAGTTGTATACTGCGTATAGGAGGGTGTGACTAATGTTCTGCGAACATCATCTTGGTATATGAGGGGCTATTTTCAATAACCTTTGATTTGAACGATAACCCCCCGAAATAAATGAGGAAAGACGTGGCCAAGTCCTCTAACTCTGTTAATAGTGTGTAAAATTTATGCTCAAGTATAATTCCATTTCTTCCATTTTTCCCAGGCGTGATTGGTTCTGCGGCCAGTGAAACGAGCACTCCTGGAAAGCTGGGACAACACTATACGACCACCAACCCAATGGAAAATCTGACAACCATATATACCATCAATATATATATATATAAATATATATATATATATATATATATATTATATATATATATATATTTATTGTGCATTAAATCAAGTGTATTTCAAAAATATCCACGCTTACAGTAGAGCACAGATCAATTTATTTGATTTTGAATATCCAGAAATTACTATCTAAACCATTTATTGCAAAAACACATGTATGTGACTGAAAAAGGACTTACCCCTCTGTTAGAGTAGAACCGTCCTCACCCGAAATGAGGCGTCCCAACACCGCCCAAGGGTTAAAAATTAAAAAAGCAAGAAAATTGCCATGCCTCACAGCATCAGAAGTCACGCTGCAGGAAAAAGTGCCGTAACAACCCCCCCCCCCCCCCCCCCCCACCTTCCATATCTTAAAAAAATATAGTTCATACACTGCGACGCCAAAAAATGGTGTGACGACGTCAGACAGAGAGAGATATACTGCCATTGGAAAATCTCATTTGGCAAAACAGCATGGGAGAGCACAAAACAGCGTGGGACACTGCCAGCTCTGCCATGGTGTAGCGCGATGTCCGAGCCAGAGTGCGCCATGCTGCCCACGGAGGATGGGGCACGCCGCGTCGGTGTACTGCGGCATGCGAAATAAAGAATTTCACATCGGAAAATTATCTGTGGCGGCATGGAGGCACCTCGAGATGTCTGTTGCGGCGTCTGACGGCATTTCTCCGAATCACTTGGCGTGGTGAGGAGTGGGCGGTGTTTCTAAAACGGCGCCAGTGTGTGTATATTTTGCCCCAAGCACGGATCGGACAATTTCCTCATTCAAGGAGGTTTCTGTAGTACATCAGGTAGAATTAATGGAAAAGAGCAAATAGTCTGCCGAAGAATTGAATGCAGTAAACAGATATGAAAGAAAGTTCAAAAAGCAAGATGAAAAGCAGGATGGTAAGCGCTGTTATTGTTGCAACCAATTAGGACATTATGGTAGAGATCCAAAGTGTCCAGCAAAATCAGCTACTTGCCAAACATGCAATTTCCGTGGACACTATTCAGTGTGTTGCAGGACGAGAAAAGGTAATGAGAAAGATAAAAGTGCTTACAATGTAGAAGATACAGATGTGAAGTCTTAGGACAATGGTGATGAAGACTGGACCTTTAATGTTGAATAAAAGTAAAAAAGGGCAGAGATAGAGGTCGTAATAGGGGGGATTTTCGTTAATGTATTAATTGATTCTGGAGCCTCCTGTAATATAATGAGTATGTAAAAATCTGAAGAGACAAGGAATGAAATGTAACATGAAGAAATCCCAAAACAAGTTATTTGCTTATGGACAGTGTGAATCATTGCCAATGACAGGAAGTTTCAAGACTAAGTTGAAATGTGTAGAGACCGGGAAATACTGCTGTGATAAATTCACTGTGGTTCAAGGAACTGCAAGGACACTGCTAGGATTATCGGCAGCCGTAAAAATAGATTTGCTTCGTGTCGGACCGCCGGCACATCATGTCAACATTGCAGCAGAAGGTGATGGTGATGATATCCTGAAAGAGTATAATGAAATATTCCAAGGGGTAGGAAAAATTGAAAAAATGTGCAATTAAAACTTCATGTCAATCATGTTATACAACCAATAGCTAAACATGTACGTCGAATTCCATTCGGTTTCAGAGATAAAGTCCATGAACAACTGAATGAGCTATTGGAAAAAAATAAATTGAACCAGTTCCTGACTACCCAACAGAACGGGTATCTTCAGTAGTAGTTGTGCCAAAACCAGATAATTCTGTCCGCATCTGTGTAGATATGCGTCGTGCAAATGAAGCAATAATCAGGGAAAGGCACCCCCATCCCAACAGTTGAAGAAGTTCTTCTCGACTTAAATGGAGCAACAATTTACAAAAACTAGACTTAAAGTTGGGCATCCATTAAGTGGAACTACATCCGAATCACGATCAATCACAACTTTCGCAACTCATGAAGGACTGTATCGTTACAAGCGGCTCATGTTTGGAATATCACCAGATCCTGAAAAGTATCAACAAGTCATACACAACGTTTTACAGGGCTGTCAGGATGTTGCTAACATAGCTGATGACATCATCATATATGGGACAGATATTAAAGAACATGATGCAAATTTACATGAGGTTTGGAAAAGAATTAAAGAATCTGGAATGACCTTAAATGCAAAGAAGTCTGAATTACGTTGCCAAAGTTAACATTTTTGGACATGAGCTAAGTGCCAAAGGCATATCACCAAGTGAAGTAAAGATCTCAGCCATTCAAAATGCGTGTAAACCAACTTGTGTGTACAAAGTTAGATCATGCATAGGTCATGTTCAATTTTCAGCCAATTATTTACCAGATTTAGTAGCGACTGCAGAGCCAATGCAAAGGCTGGTTCGAAAGGGAGAGACATTTCAGTTTGGTGATGTACAGAAGAAGGCATTTAATGAATTGAAAAATAGAATAACAAATGCAGAGACATTAGCTTACTTCAGGAATGAGTCCAAGGCAAGGATGCTGGGCCTAATGGATTGGGTGCAGTATTAACATAGTTACAGGGACAAACGTGGCGAGTCACATCCTATGCTTTAAGATCGCTTACTAATGTAGAAAGAAGGCATTCTCAAACAGAAAAAGAAGCGTTGGCGATATTTTTGGGGATGTGAACGTTTCAAGCTGTACTGATCTGGACGACCATTTGAATTAGAAACAGATCATAAGCCAATAGAATGTATCTATGGAAAGAAGTCAAAGCCATCTGCTAGAATTGAGAGGTGGGTGCTCAGGTTACAAGGCTATGATTATAGTATTATATATAGACCAGGAAAAACTAATATTGCTGATGCATTGTCACGTTTAAGGATTGGTAGCAATGTGGACCAAAGTGGAATGAAAGCTGATTTCTTAAGATATGTCACAGTTTCAAGTGTTCCAAAGTCATTAACAGCAAAAGAAATTGAGCGTGAATCAGCAAAGGACCCAGAATTGTTGAGTGTTAGAAAACACATTCTTAGTGGTGATTGGACAGGTTGTAAATTATCACACTATGTAGCCATAAAAAGAAGAACTTTGTGCCATTGGTTATATTATCATGCGTGTAAGCAGGATTGTGAAGCCAGAGAGTATGCGCATGAATGTTTTAAAAACTTGCCCATGAAGGTCATCAGGGGATCGTTTAACCCTAATCAGTACATTAGGGTCCGTTTGGACTTCAGGGTATACTTTATGTGATATATTTTTATACGCTCGGTATATCTTCAATTCCTTTTAAGTAGTTGTCACCCTATATCTTTGTCTTTATCAGTACCGAATATTATTTCATTTAGTTAAATATTAGACGTACATGTAAATATTTGTTTGGGGTCCGGATGGACCCCACACCCGTTGAGAACAGAAAATGCAGGGTGCATTGGATTTTTTGATTGAAGGCTTTAAATAAAAGTTGTCAGCGCATATCTTCCCATTATCAAGAATGAAAATTATTTTCTTTGGTTATGCATAAGGACCAATACAAAAGCATTTTATTGGGGTTAAGGATTGGTAGCAATGTGGACACGAGTGGAATGAAACTGATTTCTTAAGATATGTCACAGTTTCAATTTCCAAAGTCATTAACAGCAAAAGAAATTGAGCGTGAATCAGCAAAGGACCCAGAATTGTTGAGTGTTAGAAGACACATTCTTAATGGTGATTGGACAGGTTGTAAATTATCACACTATAATGTAGAATAAAAGAATGAATTTGTGCCATTGGTTATATTATCATGCGTGTAAGCAGGATTGTGAAGCCAAAGAGTATGCGCATGAATGTTTTAAAACTTTTTGCCCATGAAGGTCATCAGGGGGATCGTTTAAACAAAAGCTCGACTTAGAACAAAAGTGTGGTGAGACCATAAATCTATTCTGTTTTTAGTTTTATTAAATGTACCTTTCCCCTGGTTCTTCTTCCGCCTTCTCTAATTTTCAAAACAGTCTATTCAGTCGTCTCTCCTAATTCTCTACATTGTCGGTTCTCCTGTTGTATTTCTTACAAAATGCTACATGGTCATATATTTATTATTAATTTCTTTTCAATGTTCACTCTTTGAAGTAATTACAGAATGAGTTGTCCACTTTTGGAAAATACCTTATTTTATTTTCATAGTGTTTTTGCATGTTTGTCATCGATCGCACGTACAAAATGCATGCGATTCCATGAATGCGCCCACCCTTCTGAAAACAAATATCTGCCTTTGACAGTGGAACCTCCACTTCAGTCCAACTCTTAAAAAGAGACCACCTCCATAATAAGACTGTTTCTTCTCAAACTTCTATAAATAGACCAGCATGGACCTACTTACAAAGACCGCCTCCCTATTGAAGACCACACCGACGTGGTCCTAATTGAGAGGTTCTACTGCAACTTTGGAGCTGGGCTGTGAATTTCTTGCGATCCTACCACCCATTCAGTGGGTCTGCCAGCGTACGTCTTGATCACAAGTTACAATCCTCATTTATATCAGGCCTATTATTCGATTCACAAGCCGTTGAAGCCATCACATGTTGTAACGTTGAATATTTGTGCAGTTTATTTGAGATTCCAAATTTTCTCTCGCCTAGGCCACATAGACAACTCACATCTGTTTATAAGTTTCTATAGAATCTTCAACAAGAAGATATGAGAATTGTATTCTATGCTGTCCCAAATCCTCGCGAATAGACCATGCAACATTCAAAAAGCAACCACCTATCTATAGAAACCCCACTGGCTGGTCTCAATAGCGAGGTTCTACTGTGCAGGATGAGTTGACTCACCATGCTGTAATATAAGGTCCATGCAACATGGTGCAGCAATGCGGTGTGTGATGTCCTAAGTAGAACTAGCTCTGCCCAGGCAAACATTGCAGTGGCAATTCTTTGCGTCAAGCCCATCCCCATATTATTGACATAGACTCCGAATTTTCCTCTGGTGCGAATTCAAAGCATACATGTATAACCAATGTGTAAATAACATAGGGATCGTACAGACCATGCTATCAACTCGTCAACCACGTGGGAGCTTTTATGTAAGAGTTTCACCCATACAATGTATAAGATAAAAAATGTGCTTCTCTATCTACTTAATAGTAGAGTGTTCTCACTCTTTTATCTGTGGCAAGGAAGCTCCTACCACTGTATAGACATAGCTGAAGACAGGGTTTTACAAACCTAACCTTCCATTCGACCATATCAAGTGTTACCCTAACGGGATTTGAAGTCACAACCCTAAGGTTGTGAGCTTAGAATGATACCATCATCCCAAGCAGGGCCACTTTATGTGGTCCATTTGAAGATTAGGGTTGCAAAGCCTGTCTTCAGCTCTGTTAATACTGTGGTAGGAACTTGCTTGCTATAGAAAAGAGAGAAGAATAAAATTGAATCTACAAGCAAATTTGTAAAAAAAAAACAACATGGAAACCAACAAATTACCAATACATTTGAAGGGTTGATTTTTGGAGACTTTTAGTATGTTATAGGAGACAGGTTTTGCAATACATATCAGTCATCAAATAATTTGTTGCAATTACTTTGACGTCAAGGGGGTTTTCACCATAAATACCCTGGAGTAAGAAGAGTAATAGAGTCAAGCGGCGTCGAAGTTACATTGGAGACAAAATTAGCGGTGATATTAACACATCTACTCGTCTTCATGGGTTGAAATACACCGAAAGCCAAACTTTATTTCAGATGGTGTCATTCTCAATCAATTTGCTTGCATATGCACATATGCTATAAATGTGTGTGTTTGTCAAGACAGTATCTACGCAATTCTACCCCATCTACCACAGATTTCCGAAGAACGTTTTTTTTCATAGTACGCCTGTTATGGTTGTGAAAATATTTTTGACATCCTTATCTCATGTTACAGCGAGCACAGAAAAGAGCTCTGAAAACGAGTCCTCCAAGAACTCCAACAGCAACCAGTCTGGCGGCAGCGGTGGCAGTGGTAAGTGGCATTGATGCTGCTATTGTAACTTCAATGCTATTTCTCGGCTGTTTTATTTTGTGTTTCTGCCTGATGCTAAGACATGGGACGGAAATGGAAAGACGTTATAAACCTTATGCGACGGTCCATGGGCAGTCGATATAGAATAGAATAATCATGATAACTGATACGTGTTTTGTAATAGTCTGCATTGTTTTGTATATAATAGTTCATAATGTTTCCCAGTATCATTATTCATAACTACTACTGCGATATTCCATAACGTTGTGTGATGTTCGATAACGTTGACATTTGTTTCATTGTTAATGTCTGCGAGCTGCTAGCTTGTCCCAGAAATAGAGACCGTAGAAGTTGTCATTATTTTGATGTGACATGAGGGGATGATGATTTGTGAAGCTGCTAACGTTTATTCTATTTCGCATGATGGAACTGGAACTTGCATTCTTGCCACATTGTGGTTTGTAAGAAATTAAAAAATAATAATAATAAAAATAAAACTACTCGTAGACAGAAATAGAGTATTGAATTATGTACGAATGGTAAATCAGAAATCATCCCGGCCCGTGTTCTTCTGACAGCTCTCTGTGGTAATCATATAGAGTAAGTTATATATTCTGTAATTGCAGACGAGTCAACAACAAAAACAACAACAACAACAACAACAACAACAACCGTGACCCCTGCACCAACAACCGGCAGCACCGCTCCAGCCCCAACAACAGGTGTAGAGAGTGGCTGTACTGACTACTACCCAGATGTTTATCAATGTGGTAACGAACACTTCGACCAAGCCATAGTTGATGGTACGTGACGTAGGGGTTTGGTTAGAATTAGGCGCCATCCAGCCCATAATACAGACTATACATGTAGAAGGAATAATTGACTCACTGAAATTATGGGATGGTCGGAAATAATACACTGTTCTTACACCATGCTACAATGTTTTACATGTGGATTCAAAACATGTATCAAAGAGAAGACATACTTAAAGTATTTCGATAAAAAAAACATAGGCCTTCCTCTTCACATCACGTAGAGCCCTTGATAGATTATATAGTATTGAAAAATTGAATTCATATACAAATGTAATTTACAACAACGTTGAAAGCATATTGTTTGATAGCAAACTTCTGTGTAGTTAATACGTTTCAGTTTATGAATAGCATTTATACATCTGAACAGGTTGAATGATGTGCAGTCTTCCTGGCTGCTTTATTTGCCGTTTTAGGAAATCTATTCACTTTCTCTAGTCTGGCTGGTTAACTCTACACATTTCATGTGATATAATTCTATTGAAAAGTAAATCATTTAGGTTATTTCACTGCAATGCGCGTTCTATTTAAGACTGTGGCCATTACTGTCGTACTTGTACTGAAGCGAATTGTGTGAGGAATTCCATGAATGGGGAATATCAGTGCTCAGACGGTAAGTACATTTGATAATGTGTTGAGACCCTTCATTAGATTTAAAAAGACTGCAACACTTTCTACTGTAAAACCCCTTCCATATGGCCCCTGCTGAGACTGCTACAATAAGGGATTTTCATGATACTGAAAATATACTAATGTACGAGAAAAGAAAAAAAAATTGAGGTGAAAATACAAGTATCCAGGGCCTTTTATATTATGATAAAAATGCTTATTTAGACTGTATGCTAGTAGTGTAATAAAAGTATGTGTTAAGAAGTTCATATAACATGTAAGATTAGCACCTGGAGTGCTGTGTGCATATAATTTATGGTGCATTTAGCATTGGAAACTGTGTACATCACCCCCACCCCACCCCCACCCCCACCCCCACCCCACCCTTAAAATAGCGGTGGCTCCTAAATGTTAGTGACCGATGCCTACCCATTGATCAGGTACTAGCCTTTTTAGTGAAGAGAACCCTCTTGTAGAAGTCACACATAATGAACAACCTGGTCTTAAGCCAGCCTTTGTACCCACATTCAAAATTAAAACAAAAACAAAACAAATACAAAACAAGCTGATTTAGTTGCAGTTCTGAGGTAGTAGCAATTTGAAGCTCACCAAAGGCCTCTGGTAGTTACTGGTACCCAGAATATAATCACCATCAGATTGTTTGTTGATGAGAACTGTACTTGAATATCACCACCTCCAACAAATATTCGAATACTCTAAATAAATGAAATACTGGTGAACGTTCACAATCTAACGCTACACTATATTATTCTCATTTTATAACTTCATCATCAGTTTTTGTATCATTTATATTCTGGTGATTCCAATTGTATACTGATGGTAACATTATTAGCATATGTAAGTACTAATTACATTTAAAATGGTTTCAGGGACCTCACATCCGGATGACTTTGGTTGTTTATGATACTCAGAGTGGTCAGTGCTGTTTGACTTCAAGAAACTGATGATGACGACTTTGACTGCCTAATGGACTTTTGAGAATGTGACATCAACAAACATTGCTTAAACCTTTAATAGAAAATATGAAATATTGAAATACATAGTTTTAAGGTTTGCTAGATTTATGATTTGAGCTGCAGCAGGTTTTCTCATATCTATTGGATATCAGTCAAAACACGTCTGTATACCCGCTTTAATTGCGAGACATCCAATTTCTCGAGAATACACCATATACAGTTCTACGTTTCGACAATAAATGTCCTCTTCAGAAACCAAATTATTTGCAAACGCAGTAATATTCTGGGGTATTTTGGACATTTCAAAATTAAAGCAGGCATAAAGACGTGATCTGACTAATATTGGATAAATATTATAGTTTTAAGGAATTGTGAACATGTAGGAACGTCCACAAAAACAGCTATTAAACGGCAATTTTAGCGACTATCGTCGGGCTGGTAAAATCTCATATCATCAGGTAATATCGGCATTTAATGTCCATAACGCACGCATTTAATACTGGGGTGAATGAGTACAAAGACATGCGAACACAACGGTCCAGTAATTATAGTGGTGCATTGTGTTTGACAGAGAAGAGCAGATCTGCGCCGACAGGGAAGTAATTGATAACCGATTAGATGTGTTCATGGAGAATAAAAATGCTCGTCAATGATGTTCATTCAATAGAAATAATTCTCAAATATCAATAAATCAATTACAAAAAAACTAAGCAACACAACTATACTCCAAATATCTACATAAAGGATATTTGTTACATCGCTACCCAGACTATGTCATGTTCCTTTCATCAACCTGTGAATACAATCCCGCATTATTATCCAATTAGATAACGTGTTTTCTACAAGAAGCATCGAAGTTTATATAGTAATGGTCAAGAGTAACCCGTAACGAGGGCATCTCACAGCTACACATACATGTATAGTCCATACACACTCGACGAAGTAGTTCTTCTGTTAAAGCAATAAATCAAAAACACATTTTGACATACATGTTTCCCAAAGCTTCTGAAACTCACGGTAGAAAAATACTTGGTAGACAGATGTGAGATGTATTTTTAAGGATAATTACTGCAGTAACATACAGTCTGAGATCAACAAAAAATCGCATCTACACAAACAAAAAGGAGGGTTTGAGCACGAAATTGGAGGATTAATCGTAAAATTGAACATGCCGACACAGTCTTAGGTCTACCTTGCTACAATACGTTCAAGTAACCGAACAACATCAACATTTCTCTGCGACACCACCATCAGAAAGTCTGTGCCTACTTCCGGTTTATTCATTTACCAATTTGGCTAAATATTTTCCTATAATCATATTAGAGTGTTTCTCAATTCATATACATGTATCTGTAGTACAACCTATGGTCTTTGACAAGTGTATTTTATTAGACGGTGATTTATGGAAGGTATTGTTGCAAAGATAGACTACAAGTCGGCATTACTCGTTTCCCAAATATCTGGCAAAGTTAAAGAAGGACATAAAATCTGATTACAAATCTGAAATCTGCATAAAATTTTGTTCCCGATTCATACATCTTCAACACAAACAAAGATTTCTTATAATTTTGAATTGAACATGTTTTCAACATGGACGGTAGTTTACACTTCATATGCCCAAACATAATTGCCAGTAATTTTGTAGGACGTCATCTGGGAAACCCTTTTAGGAAAAAAAAACACATATCAGCAATATTGAGCTAACATCGTGTACTGAACGTCTTTCAAACGTGAAACATACCTACAAGGGGCGTAAACGTGTGCGAAACGTTGGAAAACATTATTATGTAAAGTTGCATTTGCTTAAAATTTGGGGAAAGGTTTCATCAATTTCGTGTCTCAAACAAACATTGAGTATTTGGGTTTATAACTTACAGGAATGTCATATGTATATTCTTAACCAAGACTAAGGGGTTTGGTATGAGAAAGACTATTCAATACGATCAAAGGCAATTGCATCAATGGATTTGATCTTCTTTTAAAAGTGGCTTTGATTTTTTTTTAATTAATTGAAATGAAAATTTAGTTCCTATTTAGGCGCTGTGTTGCACACATGGCTGTAATTTCAAATAACAATGGGGAATTACAAAGTGCCCATAATGGGTACCAGGGATTTTGGGTTGTGGAGTTTGAGGGAGATTAATGTAGAGCACAAGAACATAGAGAACAATGGGGTAGGGGCCGTCAAAATATTGTGTGCTACACTTAACTGTTGTCCATTGTTATTTACATTTTCATTCTTTCATTCTTTCATTATTCATTTTATCAAAGCTCCTTATGTTTTATAACTCACATCCATTAATGCAGTTGCCTTCGAATCCAATAACAGCAAATATATCCGGCTTAAAATCTATCTCAATAACACATATCCACAGCAAGCGCAAGCCCATCAGAATTAGTCCACCACACTAATGGATGTCATGCTCACTGGTCTCAGAACATGATGGGATCTACACGACTATCGCTGTTAGTATTATTGAGCTAACATCTTGTACTGAACGTCTTTCAAACGTGAAACATACCTACAAGGGGCCATGAGCATTGAATGAGCGTTGCATTCGGAAGCTAGTGTTCAACGGGAAAGATCAATGTGTTTTGTTAGTCACTAATTTGAATGTTGAAATACATTGCATACTACATGTAATTAAAATACAAACAAGCAGATAGCTGCAAAAGGATTTTCAACATTGAGCATGTGTATTTCTGGAAGGATGTTGTGTCCTATTGGAGTTTCTTGACCATCACTGTGTTAATCTTGCGTAGTGTGAAGCCATGTGACGCTATAACTTCGTGCAATATTTCTGATCACGGAGATGATGATGTGGAAATAATAATGCTGGACTGTATCCCTCCATGGACTGCGGATCCGACTGAGCTTGCCCGATTCACGCATGTCCAAGTGTTTAAGGTCCAGGGGAATCAACTCACTTGATTTCCTGATTTTACTCCCATAGCTTCTACAGTGGAATTTATAGGTTTGTTCAGAAATAGCATCACATCAAATAATATACTACTAAGTTATTTAGAACCACTGACCAAAGTTAACAAGTTGGATCTAAGTGATAATCCACTAGCAGAATTTCCTAACGTCGCTCCGTTAAACCAATCACTGGAAACACTTTATCTAATTATAAACGCTATTCCCTACATAAACAGTGATTACCTAAACGTTATGGTGAAGCTCCAGATTCTTTTTTGCGCGGAAACCTGCTGACCCAGCTGTCTGATATGTCACAACTGGTAAATCTCAAGGAACTTCATTTGGACGACAACCAGCTGACTCAGATGAATCATTATTCAATACTCGTTGTGCCAAGTACAGTGGCTTGTAAGGAACAAAAGGAGAAGCTATTGAACCAATTCTTACTCTTTTTAAGATAAATTACTTACAATGACAAAATTACCCAGATTTGCTGAGATGACTTGCTAAAGGATTGAATAGTGCTATTTGCATTTTACACTGAGAAAGGCAGCCTGCTTTGTTACCTGAATATTTAACTTGGGATTCAATTACGTCGTTGTATAAATAAAAGAAAATTGTATTAATGATGTTATAGTTTAAATTCTTCTTACAGCACATTTCATACCACATTTATACAAGTGTTAGCGAATACAAAATGTGTGAGTTTTCTGGCTGGAAATGTTAAAATGGCCGTGTCACTTTATGTAGAGGCCCAGATCACGTGCTTGTCAGACACTGCAGACATTACACCATCACGCCCCAGATATGATTAATCTGTTCGACTTATTGACATTGACAAGCAGAATGGCGTGATGGTCGGTGCTGATGTTTTACAGAGCGAGCGGTAGGAAAGGGGCTAAATTCCCAAATGTTCTTGAGGAAGCATACAGCCCCCCCCCCACACACACACACACACACACACCCCGCGCTCCCCACTCCCCCTCCCCCTTAGAAAATGGTAACTCTTGTGTCGATGCATAAAGTGAGCATGAAACAGTATAGTAGAAGAAATTTTACTGAAATGATATCATTATATACTATACACGACTATTATAATGTGTACACAAGCCGAACACCTCTCACAGATGTACTTAACATAGTGCGTACCCTGGCACTACTTGTTGGCAGCGCCGTGAACTGACCGCATTTAAATGACCCACATACGATCAGACAGTTCGTTGACTTCGCCGGTCATTAGAAATTAAGAAGGGGGTCTTAGTATTTTCATCTAGAGCCAAACAATATACCATATTATCTACGATACAAAGAGTGTGATTTGTTATTTCAAACATTATGATCTACAAATATTTAATAGTAATTGTCAATGTCAATGACATTTTTTTTTTACAAAAATAGACTAACCCTCCCCAGACTATGGTAAGAACAGCCGCCACTGACAGTGTTCGCGTCCATGTGCGCTGTGTTGTTCTGGGGTCTGGTGCAAAAATCACCCCACAATGAATACCTGGTATTACATGTGTGTGCATTATCATGTAGCGTAATCTCTCTTCAGCGACCAGTAGCTTTCTACTATCAAAGTATAGGAATACTCAATAGTAATAGCTCACCAATAGGGACACATCACTAATAAGGACACATCGCTAATGAGGATACCTCACTAATTGGGGCACATCACTTCCAGGAACACCTCACTCAAAAGCTGCCTGATGGGGCCACTTCTCCGATAGGGACTCCTAGCTAAGATAGACACATCACGAATGAGGACGCCTCACTAGTATAGACAACTCACTATCATGGACACCTCACCAATAGGGACATCTTGCTAATAAAGTCACCTTACTACTGCAGACACCTGACTAATAGGGACACCTCACTAACATACACCCCACTAACAGGGACTACCCACTGATAGGGACACCTCACGAATGGGGACACCTCATTATAGAGACATCTTGCTGGGAGGGACATATCACTAATAGTGACACCTCACTGACAGGGACACCTCTAAAATGGGAACAATGTGCCCTAACTCAACTAGTGTCCACAAGCATTTAATTCTGAGTGAATTATTCCCCACAGAGAAATGACATCATTTTGTTTGCTGTCTAGCTTGATCTCACAAATATAATGAGTTTCATTATGAATTATAGTTTCTTGCATAAGGGCCTGGTATGTAATATTCCTTATATTGTGACATTTATTCAAGAAAATGCAATATAAATTGAGTAATCTACAGTATGATAGTATTAGCTGTTCAAACCTATTTCATAGTTGACAAAGGTTCGCGGGAGATCAAGCCCTATTAATTCCAACCAAATGCTGTGAAAGAATTTATCTTTGTCCATTAAGTAGAGGTCCTAGTTGACTTTGATCAACATGCATTGGCAATGTGACACTGTATCAAGGACACAAGCCTACATAGTTCTGTACCATGCGCAAATGCAGGATCATCGACATCACGACAATGTCGTCTGGTCATGGGCTCTGCTGTATTGGGGCCGGTGTTTATGAGCTATCAGAATGGGGTAAATGCGGGAAATTAGATGGGAAACGACGAAATAGGTAGGATAGATGCCCATGATAGATAACAAGCACACAAACGGGCAGTTCTAGTGAAGACTGTAGCTATATCAGATTAGTTATATCAGATAGTTAGATACAGTCCTCACTAGACCTGCCTGTTTATGTGCCTGTCATCTATCATGGGTATCTAATCTACCTATTTTATGAAATAGATATAGATTTTATAAATATATCAGTGACAAGCCGTCCTGACCATCCCAATTTAGATATGTTCGTATCACTGCAGGCAAAGATCACGCAAAACGTGTGTTTGATCATATGAAAAGCGCCATTGTTGTGTAACTGTCTCTCACTTCTCACTTGCTTGGCAGAACAGTGAGAGTAGCAATGTCTTACTTCTGCCGGCGGCTTCTGGGGGACGTGTATGTATGTGCGTGTGCATGCATGCGTGCGCGTTTGTGTGCGTGCGTGCACATGTGGAAGCATATGCTGCAGTGGTTCGTGTGTTCTGGTGCAAAAGATCGTCCCACAATAAATAGTATGCACTGTTATTGAGTTTTCACTATAGCCCCCCCCCCACCACCACCACCACCACCACCACCACCACCACCACCACAACCACCACAACCACCACAACCCCACCACCACCCCCACCACTATACTCGTTATGTCTTTTTTCTCAGTCACCAGTCGCTGTCTACTACTAATGCTTATTTTCTATGTCTGTGTAAAAGAGGTACTCACTGTAGCGCTGAGCAGCGGTGTCAATGGGAGCTGAACCATCAACCTACAGCCTGGCTAATATGTGTGCCAACTAACACCTAAAGTGTGTGCATGGGCACGTGCGTGTGTGTGTGTGTGTGTGTGGTAGTGAGTGTGCGCATCAGTGTGTGCATACGTGTACATGTGCACGCGTGTGTTCGTGCTTTCGATCATGAATTATGACATAATCTACTAACAATTTGTGTTTTCCACTGTGACCCATTTTCCAATGTCGTGTGCGTCCCATTCGTCTGACACCTCTTAACACAAGAGATAATGTCACAGATTGATTACATGTTTGCCTATGTTGTTTATGAAACAGTCTACATGGGCAAACACTCATCTCGTAAGACGTTAAAGAACGCCTTCAAGTTTCAGTGGACACCTTAGAGAGAAATGAAAAGTGTCCACATAACACAGGTGTCCTTAAAAGAGAGGTTCAGTTTATACATGATACATACGAGAGATGGAAAGTGGGTAATATACTGAAACAGTCCACGGTATATATGATATGTAACAGTAATGGTAATGGAAAATATGAGAAATGGGAAGTGGGAAGATTGAAAAGTATCAACAAGAGGCAGGTGTCCTTAAAAGATATGTATGGGGAAGGGAGAAGTGAAAAGTGTCCACACAAGACAAGTGTCCTTAAAAAGTCCACATGAACTGGTCTCCGCGATACCGACATTGTTTGGAAATTTAAAGCCCATATTACGTGCACATGACCTGGTAGATCATGTGATTATCAGAAGTTCAATATGTTCATCGATCTTTATCTGTTTGACATGCCGACCTGATCATCCCCATTTAGATATTTTCTTATCACTTCAGACAACGATCACGTAAAACGCGTTTCTTATGCTATAAAAACGCCCATATAGCTGGATGTTTGCTCTGGTATATAATTAATATCACTTTGCATAATTGAAAGAAGGTGACACAGTATCACAATTTTGATATTTCCGCAAACACCTGATACCTACTTCAAAATTCAACTATTAGTATAGATTATTGAGGAATATATTAAATAGTTACAGCTGATGAACATTGTTACAGCTGATGAACAAATGTTGAAAAAAAACTGTTCACAGTTATCATGATTAGAGCTCATTCAGTTATAACTAAAACTATTTTGAGTGATTAAACTATGGCAATACCTCTGGTTACATTGTTGTTATAGAGTCCAGAAAAAGCTCTAATCGTTTCATGATGTAGAGAAGCACAGTGTAAATGAAATATCAATCAAAAGTGCGATTGCTCACAGCCATCATTTGGCCATCCCTCCACCCACCCTGCTGATGACATCTTTTACACAGGCGTGATTCACATTTGGAACTGTTCAAAATACGCCGCTGCTCATAATTTTTCATACTCATCTATTCCTAGCCAATTAATGAATAGTTTACGTAATCATTACCACATGCAAAATGTGATTATATTAGACATTGATGACCACCCATGCCAATGGCCCCCCAAAACAACTTCCTGGTTGATTTACTTACAAATGAAGTTGTGGAATATTGGTGAACATATTGAAATTGTAATTGCATAGGACGGTGTCAGCTTAGTTCAATATTAGGAAGTGATAAAGAATATACTACAGCATAAATCCAGCCTAAAACAGACGCAATATCTCTCATGGTATTTGCGCCTATTAGTTATCCTTGTATATAATAGTAGTAATGTGTATGGTATTGTACTTATGGTGTTGTAAAACATAGTACAACACATACCACACACTATCCCATGATGCTGGGCCCATGTCCGTGACATAATGACGTAAGTTCAGTAGTTTATAAAATAATATATTTGTTCCAATTATTTGTTCTATATAAGTATAATGTATGCAAGTATACCAATTTCTTGGTCGGTAATATTTATTGACAATGCAATGATAGTTGCAGAAGAGGTAATATTGAATCTCAAATACAAAACATATTATTTTCTAATATTTAGGATTTGGACGTAATATCATCAACATAGACTTAAAAACGCACCATTTAATGACATGCACAGCATGTGAGGTATCGTTCAAAGATTAAGTCAGCCAAATTTTGGCTGATTCCCATCCCCACCCACCCCGTCGTCGTCAGCTTTTGATGACCCTCCCTCCCACCCCCACCCCCACCCCGGGCCCTAATCCCCCCGACCCCGTCTGATGTCAACATTTTATTTGCTTGTACATGTCATTTGAATAATTATTCTATCAATTTTAAAGTAAAATCTTATAGTCCCTATGAAACAGACATTCAATACTGGACCCTCGCTCATACATGCTCTTCTACTTTATCGTAGCCAGAAGATCCACGGGACTCAGGAACACCCTTTTTACCCCCAAAAATGTCATTTCATGGGGTTTTCTTTGTCTGGAATCTTTATCTTTATCATAGATGATGCTGCTTTTTTGTAAAATTGCAATGAAAGCTGACGTCTGCCAGTGGCGAACGCCCCCTTGTCAGCTTTCGTCAGACATTCATGACCATGACCCCCCCCCCCTCCCCCCCCCCCCCACCCGGCTAGCTGATGTAATTTGTGAGCAATCCTGTAGTGGTTTGTTTTTAGTGGCTTGCATGTGATCTTACTGTTGGTCTTATGCAATACATCAGTGATTTTTCATTGTGTAATTAACTTACAATCCCCCTTTACAATCACGTTTCATGCTTGATTCATGTGCTTAGGTGTTTTTAGTCAATGTGAGCACCCCTGGATATAGTTGCTAAGATATTGTACTTTGTCATTTACATACAAAGTCCAACATAGAGGCTATAGTCTGCCATTGCCTATGATAAGACACTGTTACTGATCTCCATATCCTCATACACAAACGGCGTATCGCGCCCATCCAGCACATTTGAGGCGCAGACAGCGAACGTGTAACACACTGCTCTTGTGATAACCTGATTATACAGAAATTGGTAAGTCTATTTTTAGAGTTGCTAGTTAAATTCTTTTTCATTACAAGACTAAATTGGAGTTAATGTGAACACGCAAGCAGAATGTTGTTGTGTTGCTTTTAATCATTCAGCTTTCATTATTTATATAGAAAACTCTGGCTATTTTATCTACATCATCTTCTTTTTCTGCTGTGTTAAATTCTAAAATTGCTAAAAAATATAAAAATAACCCGTTGGTCCAAAAGTCTTTATTTTACATGTTTCAATATATTGTTGTTGCTGTTGTTTTTTCAACAATCATAACAAATTGTATTGAAAAGGATACCGTAATATATTGAAACATGTATAATGAAGAAATTATGGACCAACGGGTATTCTTTTCATTTTTGAGAAATTCTAGAACTTAGCACAGCAGAAATAGAAAAAAAATCAAATCAAATGAGACCATAATTTAGTCGACAACTACTAAGTTTCTAAGTATAGAGATGTTGCCACTTTACCCAGATGCTTCTAGACTTAGCCTATAAGGAGTCCTGACCTCAGGTTAACGTCTATACTTGAATACAGACTTGCTCTCTGACATCCTACTCTGTCTTCATCATTCATTAACAATTCTAGCCGATTGTGAATTTTGATGAAAAAAACACCCCACAACTTTCCCGTACTTGTCCGGCGTGATTGCGTCTGAAGTGTGATACTTGATTGGAAAGCGGCCATCAATTTGACAATTTTTTTTTCAATCTTTTAGGAACTTCGAAGTTTGAGTTTAACCAGGGGAAATGGGGCGAGAAGGGATTATCGATGGATTATCAATTTTAATCACGTGATATTGTCCCGCAATCATTAATATTAATATTCAACATTCATTCGGCCATCTTTGGTAGGTGATGGACCGAACCATTACTATGACCATAGTTTCTGGGCCTGTAAAGTTAGCCCTGTCTATTGATTGGTGCATTCATTTTGATTATTTATCATCATTGTAAGCCAGCTTCTGGGCCTATTTGAAGCATATTTGTATGAAGTTGTGTTTGTGTGACTGTACCGATGTTTATGGACTCTACCTCACAGGTCAACAAACATGGACAGCCCGTTTGAAGAAACCTTACGTGCATTGAGGCCAATACTTGGGCAGAAAGCTCAATGTGAACAACGACTTTATCAACCACTTGACACCGTCTAAAATTATGTGTACGGAAGAGATAGATACAATTATGGTTAGTATTCCACTCTTGTATTCATTATAAATGTTGGTAGTTGGTTGTCTTTGGTATTTTCATAAGACATCAATTATTACACAAATTATCAATAATAAATGCTGAATATAATTGAATTAAACTTTGTCAGTATATATTATACATACATCTAATCCATCAATTGTGATCATAAAAAATGACACGTAATTAATATATCTTTGAATAAGTTCATCATGTTGATTATATATTAAGATCAGCAGGATTCTTAAACCACAAAATGATTCCATTATTATGTAACCTTCATGACCCATCATACTTCGAAGTTATAATTTACTCTGCTTGCTTTAGGTGGAAAAGGTCAGAATAGCCAGGAACGCGGTTTTTCTAAATACTATCATGAACAAGTCAGAAACG
Organism: Streblospio benedicti; assembly: GCA_019095985.1. Lineage (NCBI taxonomy): Eukaryota > Metazoa > Annelida > Polychaeta > Spionida > Spionidae > Streblospio > Streblospio benedicti. The sequence goes on from CM032664.1 coordinate 3,827,833, forward strand.
GAGGCGATGAGTGTGCTGTTGAAAGCCTTAAGAAAAACCGCTCAAGGTCATTTAGCTGACGAAATTGAGAAGGAGTACGCCAAGCATACAGCAGCAGCAGAAGCAGCACCAGCAGCAGCAGCAGGTTTGTACACGGTTACTGATGACTTTTTCATCAAGTTCACTGGTCTATAAGCAAATATTTAGATCAAACCCATGTGCTGTAGCTGATTATCAATTTCAAACACCTTATTATACGTTGATCATTCAAATATCAAATCTCTTTACAAAGTTCAATAAGGCACTTGGCTTTGTTTCAGATCATTCACATGCCGGTTATGTAGCGTTTCTTGTTATCTGTCGATTGAGAAGACATTGTTTGGCGTTTTAATCTAAATTTCAAATACAGCTTATGTTGATCATTCAAAATAGCAAATACGTCTTTACATTAAGTTCAATAAGGCAGTTGGCTTTGTTTCAGATCATTCACATGCCGGTTGTCACTCTGTAGCGTTCGATGTAAGTATGTAGTCTTTTTTATGTCTGTCGATTGAGAAGACGTGTTTGGCGTCCTAATCTAATCATCCAGCCTATGCTGGTCCTGAGCGTACGTTTTGGCTATTAAGTCAATGACTCATGTTGTATGTAAAATGTGGTTCATAAAGGTGACCATGCATCGTAAGATCCCGGCTCACGCACCCTGCTGCTGTGTTGCAGACTGAGGACGGGGTCGCCACCCACGGCAGTTACCTCGTGCAGGCATCCTCTACGACTCTGCACTTATGCAAGTGCGCTACAGATGTAAGTGCGTATGAAGAAACACTTGGAGAAATCAACCCGGACGCTGTTGTCTGGCTGAAATGTGAGTTTTTGATACTCATGCTAGATTTATGCCACTTAAACCACTTAAAACCAATGTCCCAGATGGTAAATATTACACATGTGCACGTTTTATCTAGCGCTCAGCTAAGAAGAGGACATCAATCTATGAATAAGTAACACGGCACTGCTCTCCTCCAACAGAAAAGTCCCGTCGTTCAACAATTTATAATAACCATTTTTCTTGTGTCTAGATGCGGGCGCCAACATCTCGACATACGTCAATTCCTCGTCACACTACCAGATTTTTTTGTGGCGTTTCATCGGACTGCCCCCTATGTCGATTTGGTGGCATCATCTGTACTAGCCATGCCCCCTCGCTGCCGACGTCACTTCATAGCGGGAATTTTAATGCTCTCCCTGCTGTGTCATCTGTACCAGGGGTTGCCAGCCTGCCCGCCTGTTCGACGTGGACGTTGTGAAGGTTAGCGGTCCATACAAGCGGTCCATGCCGTGCAGGAAGTGGAGAGTCGCAGCCGCAGAAATGTGGCTGTGGTGAAGAACTATCAGACTATACGGGTTTCATGGAGACTGGGGGATGAGGTGCAGGGGTTGATGTTATTATTAGCCCTTCCCTCGTGCCGGGTTTCTCCATACCAGAGGTAATGCTCCCTGCTCCCCCTCTGTACCAGGGGCCAGCCTTCCCCCCCTTAGCCAGACGGCCTGGATTTGAGAAAGTGACCAGTCCCAGTGCACCGACATTGTGTTGACATTCAGGACGGGACATTCAGACATAATGCTGTGGTCCACTATTTATACACACTATGTGGGCTTACATTTCTGATAGTAGGAGAGTCCAGTAGAAATTTTACCAACCTAGAAATTGTAATACCTATGTGCAGATTTTTATAGTATGTGGGTTCCTGAACAAAATTAGCGTGGTTATCAACTTGGCAACCTTGGACAATTCTTTACCACTCTATCTAGGACACACCCTTGAATACTGTTCTCTGATTGGCTGAGAGCCAAAGTCAGCCGGGGATAATTACTCGATGAACCATGGGTGAATTTTGCCCTCTGACAGTAGAAGCGTCCGCCATTTTGAAGCCGTCGATTAAAAAATAAAATCAACTATATTTACGTTACCACACAGATTTTCATACACACAGTTAGAAAAATAGCCACGACAATATTAATCCCCCATACTACTAGTACTAATAGTTAAATTTGAACCGGATTAGGGAGCATATTAATGCAGCCAACCGTGAACTGTTTAGACTAGTATCGCTGTATTGAAATTCGTCATAGCAAGGATATTAGACTTATAATATCCTTGGTCATAGTTGAACGAATCTTTTGATTGTTCAGAAATAATTTGTAAGTAAAAAGATGCTTTGTAACTGTGATAAAACCTAGTGTTATTAGTTTCAGTGATTAAAATTGCTTAAACAAATGTTAAACCGGATAATGCTAATAATGTGTGCAAAACCAGCAGAAGGTAATATGACTTCTCATTCGGTGTGGCCAATGTGGAGCTTTTTCCATCTAATAAAATCTGTTTGTGAAGGTTAATCGTGGTATAATGAATATATGTCATGTTTTTTTCGGCCAATATGCATGAATCAATGCCCTCATTTGTTGAATATTGCCCTCGCAAGCTCGGGCAATATTCTCATCAAACATAATCAATGTGGATCAAAACCATGACATATTTCTTCAATATCAAAGCAATCATTATTAAAATAATGACCTTGAAATACATAATTTTGGCTAAATTCAACATGTTGGGTTTACTTATGATGTTAGATATATGTTTTCACAAAATTCAAGATGGCCACTGTTAAACGCTCTCAAAATGCATTCCCAATCGAATGAATGATGTACTTGAAACAAGCCATCTTGATCAGAGAAAGATGTAAAAAAAACGGTGCGCACTTATAAACTAGCCTGTGCACTATGCACTAAGCTGTCTCTGTGTTGTTCCAGCTGACCCCGTGCTGGATGACCCCATCACCCCGTTGACAGACTACACCGCCTCCCCCCGCCCCAATGCCGCCGCCCACATCTGGGTGCTGTGGCCCTTTGACACCCCTGCTGAGCAGGTGGGGGAGGTGGTGCGCACTGACTTTCGCGCTACCAGCGTGTCAAACAGGTGTGTCATATTGATTGTTTACTTGTGCGTCATATATTTACTTTTTAGATTTTTAGAATAATGATTTTTTTTAATATGCTAATGTTAGACCCCATTAAATACTAGACTACATTTAACATATGGATAATATCATACTAATTGAATTCATGAAATAACAAAATAATCTAATTTCTAATTCATTTTTTTTAACCTGATAAAATGTTTTGTTCCATGAATAGGAGGGGTTTTACAGAAACATAGTAAATACAAAAACACATGCTGCACCTTCTGATGAATATTCTATTCATACACCCTAGTAATCCCAATAGGAGCTGTGCACTTATTATTAATAAGGATGACCCACAGGTGTAATACAAAACAAACGTGAAAAGTAGGGAAGGAAAAGTTCTATATTTATACTTGGCTATATATAGAACTAACAGGTGATGATGTATTTCAGGATCCTCAAACACACTGTCCCATGGATACATCACAGGAGCCTGAGGCGGTGCCCCGTCAAAGGATCCAGACAATATCAGTCCATACAGTAAGTACAGACCGAGTTAATGGACAACGATTTTCGATAACCAACAAAAAGTTGAATTTAGTCAAATTCTTTTTGAAAGATGTACAAACTAGTTTTTGTATCCAAACTATATACAGCTATTGACTGCTATACAACACTTTTATAATCATTCTCATTTGAAGGGGGTTGTCTGGGGTTGGTTATTCTCACTTATACAAGCTCTAAATACCAACTTAAATAATTAATATGGAATTGACAGTAGGATGCATAATTTCATGCTGTTGGTCAAGTTCAATAGCATACGTAACTGAATTGGAAATCACAGAGAATACTGATGTGTTTGAAATATACAGCTGCTGCGTTCGCGTCCGACATCGTCGATACTCGATGGACGTTCCCAATCTTTCCCAGTCGGATATCGTGGTATTTCCCACAGTTTGAAAAAATTCCTCTAAAAAAAGCTCTGACTTCACGACTGGTACATACGACTGGGAGTGCCCATTCGAGTGAATTTACCATATGGGAAGCTCGTATTTTTAAGTTGGGTAATAGCATGCGAAAATACACCATAATTACCCCATTCATGAAAGAACAGATGCACTTATCATGCATGGTTCTACAGAATCATGTTCAGAGTAATCATGTGTCAGACCTCAAAATACGCAATGTAATATTGACAATTGATGCTGACACAGTAGTGAAATCAAACTTATTATCATAATATACGCACCCTATAGTTTTTTAATTGAACATGTCAAATCACCCACCACCCCCTTCCCGAGACCATAATGTTCATAATGCTGTGCTGTCTTACAAATGTGGTTGGTGTGATGACACGCTTTCATCTGTGTCAGTGTGATATCCAGCATCCCCAACCCGCCTTATATAATGAAACAAATGGGCCCCCTGTTTCGAGACCTTTGTTCATCGTGCTGTCGTGTATATAGGTCCGGGGCGCGGGGGGCACGCCCCCCTTTTTTGTTTCATTTTTATACCTTTTTTATATCAATCGCTTAGTGCCCCCCCCTTTCCTTAAGTGTGCCCCCCCTACAAAAACCGGGATCTGCCATTGGTGTGGTCTGTACAGTATGGTGTTTGATCAATAATGATCATCATACGTGATCCTATTTACCATGTTCCCCTATCACCCCGCTCCCTCGTTGCTGTTGCAGACGGCGTCCCGACACGCCAGCCACGGCAGTTACCGTGTGAAGGACGCACATGTGAACTGCACAGTGCATCTGTGCAAGTGTGATGATGATGGGGTAGAAGAAGCGAGAGAAATCGGGGCCGACGCCCTTGTGTGCTCAAGGGGTGAGTTTGTCACCTGTTATCATATTACATCTACCACACAGTTTATAAAATCGACAGAAATTAGGTAACTAATTCTAACTAGTGTTATTTCACGTGACTTACATCCTCATATTTCTTTTGGATCAAACCTACATTTACAATTGAAATAATATTGTACCTACAGCATAAATTCCAATTCAAACCACCTTTCTATTGAAACCACTTCTCTATTGACACCA
>CM032664.1:3832919-3847675 GCA_019095985.1 Streblospio benedicti
CCATAGTTACACATTTTTCTAATCATAGAATGAAAAATATATCACCCAAACCCACCCAAATTTCCTATTCTTTTTTACACAACGGCGCTTGTTGACCACCCTCTTCCGGGCACCTCGCGCACCTCCCCCGGGAACCAGAAAATGGACGTGTTGCGTATCCCCGTTAAACTATCTCTGAGGGGGAAATCAATCTATCAATACAAAACCCCGGGCCCTTTGCTCCCCCCAACAAAAAAAGTCCCGTCGTTAAACAATTTATAATAACCTTTTAGCCATAATAGCCTTTTTTTCTTGTGTCTAGATGCGGGCGTCAACACCTCGACAAAAGGTCAATTCCTCTTCACACTCATTTTAGTGGCGTTGCTATCTGCTGCTGACGTATATCGATGTGGTGGCGCACGCATCTTTAGAATAAGCGTCACAAAAGTACATGCATGCCATTCTAATGACGTGTGTCAGAAAGCACAGAGAGCTTCTATCCAGTGTACATGTACATATTACACCAGTATCTCCATATCACACGGTAACTGTGCCCATCATTTCAAACACTCACAAATATTCCCTTCTGCAACAGCTACAGACTCTACGTGTTTCATCGGACTGCCCCCTGATGTCACCCAGTATCCTCTGTACTATGCCATACCCTCGCTGCCGACGTCACTTCATAGCGGGAATTTTAATGCTCTCCCTGCTGTGTCATCTGTACCAGGGGTTGCCAGCCTGCCCGTCTTGCCAGACGGCCTGGATGCTGTGAAGGTTATTAGCGGTTCGTGGACAAAGGCTGTCCTTGCCGTGCAGGAAGTGGAGAGTCGCAGCCGCAGAAATGTGGCTGTGGTGAAGGATCTTGAGTGAGTGGGTGAACGGAGGGAGGGTGCGGGGCAGGTTGATGTTATTATTAGTAGCTACAGCAGTGCTGGGTTTCTCCCCACGCAGAAAAATTAATACTCACTTCCCCATGTAATGGGAAAATTAATTGTATTATTCCTTTTGTTGCTTATGTAAGGTGATTTCAGGAAACAGTGACCAGCCCGATACCGACATTGTGTAGCGTCAGGCAGTAGCCAGAGCATTCATAAAATAATGTGTTTCCACTATTTGACACAAATCATGTTTTCCATTTCGATAACGAAAATAAGTCAAGTAGAAGGTTTACCAACCTAGAAATTGCCATGCCTATGTTGCAGAATGTTTGCGGGGCGTGGGTCCCTAAAGCAAACAAAATTGGCGGGCTGTCAACTTGACAACATTTTTTTTAAAATGGCCGCAAAAGATGGCCATCATCTCTAGATAGGCAGAAGGTCACATAAACTAAAAACCAATCACCATAAAACATTGAAAAAACATCATTTTTAGCTAAATTCCATGCAAAGCTCAAGCCAAAAAAATTTTGTCAAAAAATGTTGTATAATACAAAAATTTTTACTATATTAAAGATGCTTAGTTTTTTTATGATGTTGGAATAGGTTTCGACAAAATTAAAAATGGCTAATAAACCAAGGTGGCCATATACCCGAGCATTAAAAAAAGCATATAAGTTATAACTATCATCATAGAATATTGCGCAATACATCATTTTTCCAAAAAATTTAAATTAAACAAAATCAATGTGGATGGCAGGATGGCCGTCAAAAAAAAATTTCAGAAAGTCATAAAAAGCCATACCTTTCCACATTCAAAATTGCTGGTTTTTTTATGATATCCAAAAAATAGATGAAAATGGCCCCAGATGGCCCCCCGCCCTCAGAAAATCAGATGGCCACTGTTAAAAAAGTCTCAAAAAAGCATTTGCTATCGCATTCCCAATCGAATGAATTATGTGCTTGAAACAAGCCATCTTGATCAAAAAAAAGATGTAGAAAAAACGGTTTCACCTTAATAAACTAGCCTGTGCACTATGTGTTACGCGGGTTTGATTGGTAGTGCCCTCCCTACAGTTGTGTACACTTGTGCCCAGTGATAGCGACATGTTTGGCGGCAACCAGTACATCTTAGATCAAAGGGTGAAACAGTAGCAATCATGAAGCACATGTGTATGTAAGTCACGTTCTGTGATCATATAAGTTCAAGGTGAACAGCGCAGACAAGCATGTCAGCATGTCTACGGTTATCTGTATATTACCACCACGCAGCAGTAACAATGCATCTAGTACTAATTGTCACTATGTCCGGGTATAGAGTACACGGCAGTTTTTATTATGATAGGCTGATGTAGCTATTGTCTGTTATATGTATGTATGTGATTGATGTATGAATGAAGAATACAGAAGTGAATAATAAGGCTTGATGAAGTTAAAGGATAGTTATCACTCACAGTCAACACGTCCAGGATCACTCACATGTTTAACACTATGTACTAAAAGGGATTTCTGTGTTGTTCCAGCTGACAGGGGCCGGATGACCCCATCACCCGAACTCACCACACGCCCCCCCTCCCCCCCGCCTTGGCCGCCCACACGGGTTTCGTGGCGTTGACACCCCCGCGGGGCACGTGGGGGGGGGTGTTTGCTGACTCCCGCACCAGCGTGTCAAACATGTGCGTCAAATTGATTGTTTACCCATGTGCCATATATTACCTTTCAGATTTGTAAATGTTGGGGGTTTTACTAATGCTAACCCTGATGAATACCAAAAATAAATTTAAATTTTTGAATGCATATCCATACCAATTCATGAAATAACAAAATAATCTAATTTGTAATTAAATTTTTATTTTCTTTTGATTTGATATTTTATTTTTTGATCTTTTAAAAATGTTTGGTCCATGAATGGGATGGCTTTTAATAGTAATACAATGAAAACATTTTTCACATAAAAACTCCCCCTTCTGATAAATATTCTGTTTATATTGTTCCATCCTTGCTTTTCCCCGCAATAGGCTCTGAGAAATCATTATGAATGCTGGGGGCCCTACCCCCTACGGTTTACAAAACAAATGCAAGGTAGGAAATTTGGGAAAGCAAAAAAGATCTATCTTAGTGATCGTTCATTATTTATGGGGAAGGGGGGAAAAAAGGATTTTTGGCAATTTCTGTACAAAGCCCCCCCCCCCTTTTTTTTTTTATGTAAAAAAATTATGGCCTGCCCTAAATTCCCATGCAAAGTTGCACCCCTTAATTTTTTCCGGCCCCCCCCTCATAAATAAAGAGGGGTCCCTTGGGAAAGGAACTTTTTATAGAACGGGCGGTGATGATGTTTCAGGTTCATCTAAACCTGTGCCGGGGTGATCTTGAGGTGCAACGTCAACGGTAGCAAATCAATCCATATGTAACCGACCGGTAAGGGTCAAAAAATTTTTCAATATTCAATGAATGATAACAGTTTGTCCAAAATTTAAAATTATATGCAAACTAAGGATGGGTTTTCCATATTATAGCTATCAACTGCCAACACACTTTGATAATCATTCTCATATTTAGGGGTTGGTTATTCTCACTTATACCAGCTCTAAAAACCAATCCCCAAATACCAACTTAATTGGGGGTCAAGTTTTTGGCGTCTCTTTTTTCGGGCCTACCCAATAACATTTTAATAAAAAGAATTCTATCCCGCCACATTTTCATTAGTTATATTCCAATCTATTCTACAGTTCAAGAACATAAATTCTTGTTTTGTAAAAAAGAGAACAAATAGAAAGAATGTTTTTAAATATACAGCATGTCTAATTACCCCTTTGAAAGAGAGCTGCACTATCATGTATTATTATACATGGTTTTACTGAATGTTCTCAAAGTAATCACGTGACCTCAAAATTCACAATGTAATATTGATAATTGCTGAGACAATAGTGAAATAAAACTGATTATCATAAAAACGCACCCTATACTTAGTTTTAATTGAACATGTCAAACCACCCACCACCCCCCCCGTCAGAGACCATGTTCATAATGCTGTGCTGTCTTACAGATTGGTTTGGGGTACAAAAAAAGGGGGGGGCTCAACACTTTTATAGGGTTTGGGGAAAACGATAATAATGAAAAATGCCCTTTTCGAAAAAATTATTAAAAGAATAAGGTTTTTTTATAATCAGTATTGCTTCGTTCAGTTACACGTATTGCTAACAGTCACTGTTCGGCGAATAACCATGACTTTGGTTTGTAAATGTTCCGTACAGTTTTTTTTCGGGGATGTCAAACTTAGAGAAATGGTCTATATTTTTTAGATCATAGTATAATGAATGACTTCTCATTCATAGTTATCTATATTTCTAATCATAGAATGCAAATATATCACCCAAATCCAGCCAATTTTCTGTTCATTTTGTACACAACGGCGCTTGTTGACCATCTCTTCCGGGCACCTCTACGCACCTGCCGGGAACATGAATATGGACGTGTTGCGTATCTCGTTAAACTATCTCTGAGTAAATCAATCTATCAATAAGTAACACGGCACTGCTCTCCTCCAACAGAAAAGTCCCGTCGTTCAACAATTTATAATAACCATTTTTCTTGTGTCTAGATGCGGGCGCCAACATCTCGACATACGTCAATTCCTCGTCACACGTACATTTCAGTGGCATTACTATCTTCTGACGTATGTCGATTTGGTGGCGCCCGCATCTTTAGAGTAAGCGTCACAAACGTACATGCATGCCATTCTAATGACGTGTATCAGAAGGCACAGAGAGCATCTATCCAGTGTACATGTACATATTACGGCAGTATCTCCATATCACATGGTAACTGTGCCCATCATTTCAAACACTCACAAATATTCGCTGCTGCAGCAACTATCAGACTATACGTGTTTCATCGAACTGCCCCCTGATATCACCCAGCATCCTCTGTACTAGCCCTGCCCTCGCTGCCACCGCCACTCCATACCGGGAATTCTAATGCTCTCCCTGCTGTGTCCTCTGTACCAGGGGTTGCCAGCCTGCCCTCGTTGCCCGACGGCGTCGACATTGTAAAAGTGAGCGGGGACTGGAGCAAAGCTGTTCGTGCCCTGCAGACAGTGGAGAGTCGCAGCCGCAGAAATGTGGCGGTGGTGAAGAGGATCTTAGGTAAGTGGGTGAACGGAAAGGGGGGAATGGCGTGGCAGGGTTGATGTTATTATTAGTAGCTTCAGCAGTGCTGGGTTTCTCCCACGTAGAAAAGTATCACTCACTTCCCCATGTAATACAGGAAAATTTATTGTGTGTTGCACCCAATTACTTATGTAAGATTGATTTGAGAGCAAAGTGACCAGCCCCCGTGCAGCCGACATTGTGTGTAGCGTCGACATTCGAAAATGCTTAGAGTATTCATAAAATAATGTGTTTCCACTATTTGACACAAATTATGTTTCCTTACATTTCTGATAGCAGAAAATAGTCCAGTAGAAAGTTTACCAACCTAGAAATTGTAATACCTATGTTGCAGATGTTTATAGCACGTGGGTCCCTAAACAAAATTGGCGTGGCTGTAAACTTGACAACATTTTTTTTAAATGACCGCAAAGATGGCCATCATCTCTAGATAGGCAGAAGGTCACATAAACTAAACCAATCACCATAAAACATTGAATAATAGTACATCATTTTTAGCTAAATTCACTATGCTAAGCTCAAGCCAAACAAATTGTCGCAAAATGCTGTATAATACATAATATTTTACTATATTCAAGATGCTTAGTTCTTTTATGATGTTAGGAATAGGTTTCGACAAAATTCAAAATGGCTAATAAACCAAGGTGGCCATATATCAGAGCATTATAAAAAAATATAAGTTATAACTATCATCATAGAATATTGCGCAATACATCATTTTTACCAAAATTAACTCAAACAAAATCAATGTGGATGGCAGGATGGCCGGCACAATCACATATCAGAAAGTCATAAAAAGCCACACCTACAACATTCAACTTGCTGAGTTAATTTATGATGTCAGAAATAAATGAAAATGGCCGCTGAGATGGCCACTGCCCTCAGAAGTCAGATGGCCACCGTTAAACAGTCTCAAAATAAAAATGCATTCGCTATCGCATTCCCAATCGAATTAATTATGTGCTTGAAACAAGCCATCTTGATTTGTAGAAAAAACGCTTAATAAACTTGTGCAACTATGTTTACGCGGTTCGATTGGTAGTGCATCGTACAGTTGTGTACACTTGTGCCCAGTGATATTGTTGTAGCCTCGGTAAATCAAGGTGAAACGTATGGCCACATGTATGTAAACACGTTCTGTGATCATATGGTTCAAAGGTGAACATGCGACAAGCATGTCAACATGTCTGGTGTCTGTATATAACCACCACGCAGCAGTAACAATGCATCTAGTACTAATTGTCACTATGTCCGGGTATAGAGTACACGGCAGTTTCATTATGATAGGCTGATGTAGCTATTGTCTGTTATCTGTATGTATGTGATTGATGTATGAATGAAGATGTGAACAAAAAACATTGGATATGGATAGTTATCACTCCAATCAACACGTCAGCAACTCACATGTTTAACACTATGTACTAAGGTATTTCTGTGTTGTTCCAGCTGACCCCGTGCTGGATGACCCCATCACCCCGTTGACAGACTACACCGCCTCCCCCCGCCCCAATGCCGCCGCCCACATCTGGGTGCTGTGGCCGTTCGACACCCTGCTGAGCAGGTGGGGGCAGGTGTTGCGCACTGACTCACGCTACCAGCGTGTCAAACAGGTGCGTCAAATTGATTGTTTACCGTGTGCCATATATTACCTTTCAGATTTGTAAATGTTTTTTAATATACTAATGCTAGACCCTGTTGAATACCAAACTAAATTTAAATTTTGAATGCATATCATACCAATTCATGAAATAACAAAATAATCTAATTTGTAATTCAATTTTATTTTCATTTGATCTGATATTTTTATTTTTTGATCTATTAAAATGTTTTGGTCCATGAATAGGATGGCTTTTATATAGTAAATACAATGTAAACATTTTTCACATATACTACCCCTTCTGATAAATATTCTGTTCATATTGTCTCCATCCTTGCTTGTAATCGCCGCAATAGGCTCTGAGCAATCATCATGAATGCTGGTGACCTACACTCCCTACAGGTGTTACACAAAACAACCGCGAAGAGTAGGAAAGTTGGGAAGCAATATTAAAGCAACTATGCTTAGTGATCGTTCATTATTTATGGGGAAGGGGCGGAGGATTTTCTGGCAATTTCTGTACAAAGCCCCCCTTTCTTTTTGTTATGTACAAAATTGATGGCCTGCCCTCAATTTCCATGTACAAAGTTGCACCCCCTTAATTTCTTCCGGCCCCCTCCTCATAAATAAAAGAGCGGTCCCTTGGATTGGAACTTATATAGAACTTACAAGTGATGATGTTTCAGGCTCATCCTAAACGCTGTGCCGGGGATGATCTTGACGTGCAACGGATCCAGGCAATATCAATCCATACTGTAAGCACAGACCGAGGAAACGATCAAAGATTTTTTCAATATTCACAAATATTTAAAATTATATGCAAACTAAGGATGGTTATCCATATTCTAGCTATCAACTGCCATACAGCACTTTGATAATCATTCTCATATTTAGGGGTTGGTTATTCTCACTTATACCAGCTCTAAATACCAATCTCCAAATACCAACTTAATTTCACGCTGTTGGTCAAGTTTTGGCGTCTCTTTGTTACTTGAGGCCTACTCAATAACATGTGTAACTGAATTGGAATTCTATCCTGCGACGCACTCATTTTCATTAGTTTTATTCGCGATCTATTCTACAGTTCAATGAACATAAAAATTTTTTTTTGTAAAAAAAAAGAGAACAATTATGAAAGCAATGTGTTTGAAATATACAGCATGACTAATTACCCCATTCATGAAAAACAGCTGCACATATCATGTATGTATTATACATGGTTTTACTGAATCGTTCTCAAAGTAATCACGTGACCTCAAAATACGCAATGTAATATTGATAATTGCTGAGACAATAGTGAAATCAAACTGATTATCATAATATACGCACCCCATAGTTTTTTAATTGACCATGTCAAATCACCCACCACCCACTCCCCGTCAGAGACCATGTTCATAATGCTGCGCTGTCTTACAGATGTGGTTGGTGTGTGGACACACGCGAGGCTCCAACCTTCATCTGTGTCAGTGTGATATCCAGCATCCCCACCCCGCATTATATAATGAAATACATGGGCCCCTGTTTCGAGACCTTGTTCATCGTGTTGTTTGCATAGGCAGGTCCGAGGGGGGCGCCGGCCACACGCCCCCCCGCCCCACCCCACTTTCCCACCAAAATACTTCATTTTCATAGGGTTTTCATGAAATCACTAAGTGCGCCCCCCCTTAAGTGTGCCCCCCCCTTCCAAAAACCTGGATCTGCCATTGGTGCACGGTCTGTACAGTATGGTGTTTGATCAATAATGATCATCATACGTGATCCCACGTTCCCTATCACCTATCACCTATCACTATCACCCGTCCCCTCCTTGCTGTTACAGGACGGCGCCCCCACGTGTGGGGAGACAAAGAGAGAAATCAGGGCCGACGCTCTTGTGTTGTATAAGGGTGAGTTTGTCTCCTGTTATTATATTACATCTACCACACAATTTATACAATCGACAGAAATTAGGTAGCAACTAATTCTAACTAGTGTTATTTTTATGTGACTTGCATCCTCATATTTCCACTGAATCAAACCTACATTTACAAATGAAATAATATTGTACCTAGAGCATAAATTCAATTCAGACCACCTCTCAAATATGAAACAGTTTGTCAATATGTGATGTGTTAATATATAATCAAATGTGTAATTATTAGATGAATTGATATAATATAGACGATTTAGTTTGAAATTTTAATTTTTTTGGTGGGTTGATACCTGCATAATGTTTTGATGTAGATTATAGTATGATGTAATACAGATCATTTGACTGTGTACATTTATGTGAATTAACTTAACTTTGGTCATAGCAAAATTAACTATATCAAAATCATATTTAAATTACAGTTCGTGATAACACAAAATTCATTAACAAATTATGTGTAGAAGATTATTGATGTATTTAATAAATGAATAATAAATAGTCGTTCAAAGTGATGTTTTATTTAAAATATATATACATTGACTAATTATTGTCCTTACTGTCGTCCAACTTGAACGCTCTAATAATTCAAACTCTTGACCATCATGACTATAGTTTTCATTAATCACACTTTGTCCAGTCAAATTCGAGTGAACATCAGATATTTCATCTTCCTCTTCTTCAAGCTCGATCAAAGGTTCTCTTGAGATTGAACGTCATCTAGTATTATCTTTTACACACACCGCAAGTGAATTAATATTTACGCATATATATCTAACAAATATTAGGAAGAAGAAGAGATTAGATATGTAACAAAATTGATTTTATTTTGCGAGAAGTGAAACACTTCCCTCACACAAATTAAACAACTCAGGAGACTAACAAATATAGCTCTATATATCATTTTCGGAGAACTAAAAGAGTGTAATGCATCATATATATATTTGTTTCATTATTTCGATCACTTATACTACAAATATCGAATTAATACACCGTTTTTAGGGGTCTGTTTTATTTTTTTAAAAACTATGTAAAATGTTTACATTCTAAAAACAACTAATACGAAGTGGTTATTCCGTCGCTGAAAATATAGTAGGTATAATTTCAGTTTTTAAAAAGTATTCACAACGTGTTCTTTTCTCCAAATTGACGTTATCAGAAGTTTAAATCTTGAAAGCGTACATGGTGATAAAGGCTATACACAACTTATATATATATTCACAAACTGACAAATTCACGCTGGCGTAAATTTTGACAAGATGGCTGTATCGCTTAAATATATCACTACCGAGTTATATTGAATAATAATTTTGATATATTAGAAATAACGATTGACAAATGGGAATCATTTTGTTGTCTTATTGTGAGTATTAAACAGAATTTAACAATAAATAGTTTGGATATATGGTCAATCAACAATAAAATATTTGCAACAATTGAACAAGATAAAAAATATTTGACTGGTACTACTTTGAATTTTGGGATGAAGGAGGAAAAGAACTATTTATTTTAACTACAGAAATGATTGATGATCTGAATTCAAAAATTTTGATTGACGAACTTGCTGTAGGAAGACTTGTCATGAAATCAATGTTGAAGGAAAAAAGTGAAAATGAATTATACGATCATTGCGAAACATGTGTTACTGGAAGTGTGGATTGTTTTGGACACAGTTGTCGAAGACGTTCAGATAGATGTTTTACTACTGCAGTGAAAAATGTGAGACTGTACAGACCAGCTTTTATCCTGAAATTCATTTGTGAACTAGTGTCAGAATGTGCCAAAAATTGTGTTGTGTCTAAATCACCATTTGATATCTACACAATAATTACGAATCATTACATTGAAAAAATAAAATCGGAACTTGTTGACGAATTTCCTTGTGAATGGTAGAAAGAATGAACCAAATTGTGATTATAAACGTTGAATAAAATCATTTTTTTTTAAAATTGAAAATTAATTCCAATTGTCGTGTTAATACTTTACATCCAAAACCACATTATTAAGAAGCGTGGTTTTGAAACGCCAAGTAACCTGAAGTGAGGAACCGTTATGAATTATTTTTTTTCTTCGGTTATAATTATAATCATAGCATACTTTACGATTCGCTTTCACACCATTTGTTCTTTAAAGTAAACAAATAATAAAGGTTTAAAACTAATAATAAATATTGACGCTAAAGCAGTGTATTAATTCAATATTTGTAATATACAGCACGATTTTAAGGAAAAAAGAATACATATATGAGAATTTCGATCGAACAGCGCTTCATTTTGAAAGTATTTCTTAATCCATTAATATTTAGGTGATGAGTATGGTGTTGCACACACGAGCTTTCTGTGGCTCGTATACACCATCTCATAATAAAATCAATGTCAACTATTCCCATTTTTACACTTATGTGTAAACATGTACAGTTATTAGAAGTGTGAAAATCTGAAATATAACATCGTTTTCAGTCACAAATTCACGATTGACATATAATGACGCATATAGACGACGTCAATTACAGCTTTAAATTTGTCATCTTAACATGATAATTAATAAAAGTGTGACCATTATGAAAAAAAGTATTTTATTCTCAGATCAGGCTATAATCACAACATACTTCACGAATTGCTTTCATATCAGTTGATCGTAAAAAACGTGAAAATAAAAAACGGTTTGAAAATAAATAAATATTAAGGCTAAAAAGTGATGCAGTGATATGTGTATGTGTAAAATAAGTGATGATTTATGTTCAATATTTATTTAGATTTGCGGACGACAAAATATTTGTCGACATTTCCACAAGTTGTGTTGTTGATATTTTGTTCAATATTTGTGCAGTGAAATGTTGCTACATTAGCACACTTCATCGAAAATAATATAATGTCTACTATTTCCACCTTTCATACTTATGTATAAACATGAATAGTTCATAGTTATTGGTTGTAATCACAAATTTGCATAGACGCAGTTTTATTATTGTGTTATTCAACTTTTGAAACGACGGGGAGCTCATCATGAAATATTTTTTAAAAAAAAACTTAAAGTGACAGGTGAAGTGTTTGTCAAATTCACCTAATTAGTTCCCTTACTCTCCTCATACAATATTTTATTAGTCAACCATTAAAGTTTTGAAACATTGTGCAACGTTATGAAATAGTTTTTTTAAAACGACATTGTATACTATCACAGTTCAACCACAAGAAAAGTCGCTTCTTTTTAATTGATTCTAAACTGAAAGATTTACGTTGTTATTTTGAAAATAAAACCAACCTTTGAAAATGGTATATCAATTCAATATTTTGTAATATAAGAGTTCAATTTTGTAAAAAACCTAATATATACATTACAAATCTCGTTTAGTGAAGTCGAACATAAACTCGGTTAAGGTGAATTTGACTGAACAAAGTAGATAAATGAATATTTGTGTGATGGAAGTTGTATACTTCCACAAAATAAAACCAATATCTGATAATATTATTCTACTAACGCTAACACACGATTTGAAATTATTTTTAAGAACAGTCCTTCCGTAACTATCCCTCCCCAAGATCACATTTTAATTGAGTTTAAAAACTCATTAGCGTCCAGAATTACTGTTTCAAATCGAATAGAGAATAATAGATGTCAACCTTAATATATTGTGGTGGTTTTAAGAATGGAAACGTGTAATGTGTATTCACGGTTGATTACGATTAATAGCGTCAAAAAGACGTTAATGTGACACCTGTAGATTGCTGCTAAAAAATTACTCTGTTGGGGGTGATTTAAACTATCATCCTCTCTATACATGTAAGATGATATTTCATCACGGTAAAATGAATATTACTTCATTTGCTTAAAGTTTATTTTGTTTAGTCAAAATTATGTCAACGATTTTAATTTCTAACAATAGTCGGTAAGGTTTGCTTAGGTAGATAAAATTAAATGGAGCTGCGTAAATGCTTTTCAATTAAGGGGTTTATATCCCTTACAATATTTGACATTGATATTATTATCTTTTACATTTACGTGTAACACGTTCAGTTATTTGATGTGTAATTATTTGAAAGATTGAAATAAGATTGATGCTAAACGTAATGTGACGAAATGAAATGAAAAACTGTCAATCTTGTCACACACGTAAGACGACCAGTTCATCGTGGTAAAATGAATGTTATTACTTCATTGACTAAAGTTTAATTTGTTTAGACGCAATTATGTCAACGTGATTTAATTTCTAACAATAGTCGGTAAATGTTGCTTAGGTAGATAAAATTAAATGGAGCTGGTGTCGTTTTTCATGTCAATTCATGTATAATTAATAGTATCTTGTTCAGCTTTATAAGAATGGTAGGTTTTATCCTTTCTAAATTCACCTGGCGTTTTACACTGCTTAATTAATGGGGTTTAAATTGGTTAAACACAACGCTAAATGCTGAACACATATTTTACATGAATGGAAGAATTTTTATTGTCATTTGATAACCATTCGGGAACACGATTGCATGGAAGGATGATTAATAGGTTTAAAGACGTCTGAAAGGTGGTCAACGATCGTGAATTGATTAATGGGTTTTAAATTTGTC
This sequence comes from Streblospio benedicti, assembly GCA_019095985.1. Taxonomy (NCBI): domain Eukaryota; kingdom Metazoa; phylum Annelida; class Polychaeta; order Spionida; family Spionidae; genus Streblospio; species Streblospio benedicti. The sequence goes on from CM032664.1 coordinate 3,846,005, forward strand.
GTGACGTGCTTAAGCTGTGGTTGGTAAATGATTGACCTTTTAATGAAAAAATGGGTTTGGGGAGCAGATGCACGTGAGGGGGACAGGTCTAAAACCTGCTTAAACTGGTTTGATTGGTCGGTTTTCGCTCAAGGCCGTGACGTGGCTTGCCTCACCGTTCATCAACCTCTTACAAGGACGTCTCCAAGGCCAAGGCCAGAGCCAAAACTTTCAAATTTACGTAACCCATCGGCGCCGCGCAGTTACTGCCGGGCTTTACCCCGCGGCTCCCTCCGGGGCCGCTGCGCGGGGCATGCCTTACCTTGACCTGACGTGCTCGGTCATTCACCTTTCTAATTACACTGGTGCCTTTCCAATTACACCCTCAAGGCCACGTAAACAATAGGAAGAATAGGAGGAGTATCGTTCAAGCGTAGGCGCGTATCTTTGAAACATATACTACTAATACATATTTAGCAATCTATTTGACTTGTGTTGATATTACAATGCAATGCATATCACATCAATTTGTAAAGTACAAAAAAATATTACCTTTTCAGTTTTAGAATTGAGTGCCCTCCCTATCACTTTGAATTAAAATTGAGCGCCTTCCCTTCTGTGACCAAAGAAAATTGAGCGCCTCCCCCTTCAAATGCCCCCCCTCCCCCATGTACAATTAATGATGGTCGCTCCCTAATTACCCCTGATTTTCTGCCAGTATATGCAGTAGATCTACATGCAGTAGCAAGCTCAAAACACGCGAAAAGTTGGCGTACCAGTAACGTTAGACGTTTTATATTCTGACTCGAGTGATGTGTACAGAAATTGTGAATCATTTTCTTCTTTGTGTGTTGGGGACTTGACGTTTTGCCATGAGGCTTCTTCAGATGTTGTTGTGTGAGTATCACAACGAGGCTGGAGTAAAAATATCAAGACCGTGACACCCCAATTGAAGAAAAAGCAAAAAAACTAAAAGAACGATGGGTTATAAATCTATCAGACAGGAAGCTGACGTCTGTAGAACAACACCTATTAGAAAAAGGGCTAAATTACGCAGTTACACCCGCAAAATTACCGACAGAGGAACTAATCATGTCAACAGAAACAGCAGTCACAACCTTGAAGGACGAAGCACAAATATCTCTGCTAAGAAATGAGGTCGCCAGGGCAATCAGTACCCATAAAATTACCAAACATAATATCTCAAAACAAGAACGATTAGCGATGACTAACTTAAAGGACAAAGACATCAAAATACTACCAGCAGATAAAGGGAGAGCTACAGTTATAATGAGTGCCAATGAATACAACAAAACATTGGATGCATTACTAGATGACAGAAAAAAGTACACGATCATCAACAAAGATTCCACCCAGAAATACAAACTTAAACTGTCAAATATTTTAAACAGATGGAAGAAAGAAAAAAAATATCTGACAACATGTACCACAAGCTCCATCCAAAAACAGAAGTAGCACCCAAATTTTACGGCCTACCCAAAGTCCACAAAATACTAATCCCACTGAGACCCATAGTGACTATAAGTCTCTAGCATTGGCAGCATCTCCTACCCAGCAGCACGGGTACTTTCAAGCATACTCAACCCACTGAAAGGAAAAAAAAACGGACATGCCATGAAAAACAGCACAGACTTCGTCAAGAAAATCAGACTGGAAGTCCTCCACCAAGAA
>CM032664.1:3847775-3882524 GCA_019095985.1 Streblospio benedicti
CATATATCAGAGCATTATAAAAAACATATTACTATCATCATAGAATATTGTGCAATACATCATTTTTTTACCAAAATTAACTCAAACAAAATCAATGTGGATGGCAGGATGGCTGCCACAATCGCATGTCAGAAAGTCACAAAGGCCACACCTACAACATTCAACTTGCTGAGTTGATGATGTCAGAAATAAATGAAAATGGCCGCTGAGATGGCCACCGCCCTCAGAAGTCAGATGGCCACAGTTAAACAGTCTCAAAATGCATTTACTATCGCATTCCCAATCGAATTAATTATGTGCTTGAAACAAGCCATCTTGATCAGAGAAAGACGTAAAAAAGTGCGCCCTAATAAACTAGCCTGTGCACTATGCACTAAGCTGTCTCTGTGTTGTTCCAGCTGACACCGTGCCGGATGACCCCATCACCCCGCTAACAGACTATGCCGCCTCCCCCCGCCCCAACGCCGCCGCCCACATCTGGGTGCTGTGGCCGTTCCCTAAACTGCTGAGCAGGTGGGGGGAGGTGTTGAGCACTGACTCACGCTACCAGCGTGTACCACAGGTGCGTCAAATTGATTGGTTACTTGTGTCATATATTACGTTTTTACATTTATGATTTTTTAATATGCTAATATTAGACCCTGTTAAATACTAGATTACATTTAACTTATGGGTGCATTTCATACTAATTCATGAAATAAAAAATTGATCTAATTCAATTTCATTTTTGATCTATTAAAATGTTTTGTTCCACGAATATCATAGCTTTTACAGAAACATAGTTTAAAGATAAATAAATATATTTTCCGCACATACTACCCCTCCTGATAAATATTCTGTCGTCTCAATAAGAACTGTGCCATTGTTATAAATGAGGCTAGCCGTTAGGTGTATTGAAGAGTAAGAAAGTTGGGAAATGATAAGCGTCAATGACTGGACCGGGACTATATATATAACAAGTGATGTTGTTTCAGATTCATCCGAAACACTGTGCCAGGAATACATCAGAGGAGGTGCAGCGTCAAAGGATCCAGGCATTATCAATCCATGCAGTAAGTACAGACGAGTTAATGGAGAAAGATCTTTCAATAATAGTTAAATTTACTCACAAATATTTGAAAGATGTACAAACTAAGGGCGGTTATCCATACTCTATTCATCTATAGCTAGCAACAGCCATGTAGCAGCTTGATAATCATTCTCATATGAAGGGGGTTGGTTATTCTCACTTGTAGAGAGTGTAATTTGACCATGTCCTTCCTCAATTACAGGAGGTACAGGAAGATGAGAGTGAGAATGAAGGACAAAGACAAGAACGAGAAGAACGAAAGAGAAAAGAGGAAGAGAGGAAAATGCAAGAGAAAAAGAACAAAAAGAGGAGAGAAAAATGGGAGGAAGAGAGAAGAGACCAAGAGAAGAAAGAACAAGAAATGAGAGAACAAAGAAAACTAGAAGAGAGTCGAAAGCAAAAGAAAGAGGAGGAAAGGAGAGAGGATGAGAAAATAGAGGAAGAGAGGAGACAACAAGAGGAAAGAGACAAAGCACCCAGACCAAAAAAGAAGAGAAAAGGAGAGACAAGAGGAGGCGAGAAATAAGAATACTGGAGGGGCAGAGGCAGCAGCCACATCCGCCATGCAGGTGGGTAACATAAATACATAAGGATACTCATAAATGCATTTATATCAAATCTTATAATTTGTAGGATAAGAGGTCATAAAATGTTTATAGCTTTATTGAGAATAATGATGAAAAACAATGTGTTTGAAATATACAGCATGACTAATTACCCCATTCATGAAAAACAGCTGCACATATCATGCATATAATGCATGGTTCTACAGAATCGTGCGCAGAGTAATCACGTGACCTCAAAATACACAATGTAATATTGATAATTGCTGAAGACAATAATGAAATCAAACTGATTATGATAATATACGCACCCTATAGTTTTTTTAATTGAACATGTCAAATCACCCACCACCCTCTCCCCGTCAGAGACCATGTTCATAATGCTGTACTGTCTTACAAATGTGGTTGGTGTGATGACACGCGGGGATCAAACCTTCATCTGTGTGAGTGTGATATCCAGCATCCCCACCCCGCCTTATATAATGAAACAAATGGGCCCCCTGTTTCGAGACCTTGTTCATCGTGTTGTGCGCATAGGCAGGTCCGCAAAGGCACGCCCCCCTTTTCCCACCAAAATACTTCATTTTTATAGGGTTTTTCATGAAATCGCTAAGTGCGCCCCCCCCCCTTTTCCTTAAGTGTGCCCCCACCCCCCACTTACAAAAACCGGGATCTGCCATTGGTGTGGTCTGTACAGTATGGTGTTTGATCAATAATGATCATCATACGTGATCCTATTTACCATGTTCCCCTATCACCCCGCTCCCTCGTTGCTGTTGCAGACGGCGTCCCGACACGCCAGCCACGGCAGTTACCGTGTGAAGGACGCAATTGTCGAATGCACGGTGCATCTGTGCGAGTTTGAGGTTGGCAAGGTGGGAGACAAAGTAAGAGAAATCAAGGCCGACGCTTTTGTGTATTGTAAAGGTGAGTTTGGCTCCTGTTATTATATTACATCTACCACACAATCTATACAATCGACAGAAATTAGGTAACTAGGCCTACTTCTAACTAGAGGTATTTTATGTGACTTGCATCCTCATATTTCTATTGAATCAAACCTACATTTACAATTGAAATAACATTGTACCTACAGCATGGATTCCAATTCAGATCACCTTTCTATTGAAACCATATCTCTATTGACACCACCTCGCTATTGAGACACAACTCTATTGAGACCATTTCTTAGGATCGCAAAGCTTCATAAACTGAACACCACAAACTTCCATAAAGATGCCAGCTCTATTGAAATCATTTGCACACGCACCCTTCAAAGAATCATCCACCGACGAAATAACTATTGAACCTCATCCACATCCTCCCCCGCCCCACCACCCTCAGAATCACCCCCCTGTCCCCCTCCCCCATTAACATTTATCAATCATACAAGATGTATGCTTTATGCATTATAACAGAAACTAGTATATACTGTAGAAACTCCAATTGAGACCACCTCTCAATTGAGACCACCACTGACTCTATTGCGACCACCTCTATAATGAGACCATTTCTCACGGTTGTAAACCATCATAAAATGAACACAACGACCATCCTTAATGATATCTATTGAGCGTAGTGGAACATACCCCACCCCCACACTTATTCCCACCCACTCAATAACTCACTCAACCGTCCACACATGGAATAAACCCCCCACCCCACCCCCACCCCCATTAACGCACCGTGCTATATCCAGACAGCACCTTACTTCCATCGCCGCGGACTAGGTAGCAGTGGACAGCACCCACCCAACCACCAACCCTCCACTAATTAGAGTATTTGAACATCCCCCACCCACTCCACCCAGGCCCCCAGCCACAGAATCACCATCACTAACTCACCCTGTACCGGTCTGCACCCTCACTGCCCGGTGGCGTGGACGTGAACGACGGCAGAATCACTGACCCACCATTTGTGAGAGAAATCAGTGACCCACCCATCCACAGAATCACTACCCACTTAACCGCCAGCCACAGGACCTGCTGTATCTGCTGCCTGGTGTGGACATCGTAAACGATGGAAGAATCGTCCACTCAACCACAGTGACCCCACCCACCTACTCGCCCCATGACTGAATAGCATGCCCACCCTCAATGTCACCCACTCACAAAATCACTGACCATCATACCATAAGAAAGCTCACCCGCCCATAACCCACACACACACACTAACTCACCCTGCTGTATCCTCTGTACCAACCTTCCACTAACTAGAATATTTGTACACCCCCCTCCCTCCCCCCCACGACTAACACATTGTCACCCACTGACCCCCCCCCCACTAACCCATATGAAACCCCACCCACTGACATCCCCCCAATCCATGCCTCAACCCCCCCAAAAAAACCCTCCCCCCCACACACCCACACCCACTAACTGACCGTGCTGTATCGCCTGTACCAGTCGGGTACACGCCCTCGCTGCCCGAGAGCGTGGACCTGGTGGGGGTGGACGGCTACGGCTGGTCCGCGGTTGTCAGCGGCGTGGAGGACGCGGAGCGGCGCGGACACCGCAGCGTCGCCGTGTAGCCGTGCTGGGTGAGTATCTGTGGGGCTCTGTGTGGCTGATACACGACGGGTGCCGTGAGTGTGGGTGTGTGTGTGTGTGTGTGTGTGTGTGTGTGGGTGGGTGGGTGGGTGGGTGGGTGGGTGGGTGGGTGGGTGGGTGGGTGGGTGGGTGGGTGGGTGGGGGTGGGTGTGGGTGGGTGGGTGGGTGGGTGGGGGTGGGTGGGTGGTGGGTGGGTGGGTGGGTGGGTGGGGGGGTGGGTGGGTGGGTGGGTGGGTGGGTGGGTGGGTGGGTGGGTGGGTGGGTGGGTGGGTGGGTGGGTGGGTGGGTGGGGGGAATTGACGACGACACCGGGAGGGGTGGGTTTGTGGGGATGATGAGCATCGACAGGTAGACGAGCGGGTGTACGGGGGGATTTGTGGTGGGAAAAATTGACGAAAAAATTAATATTTCCTTTGCATTTTAATATTGTACGCTACATTACGACAGTATTACACTTTATTTGTGTTGTTACATTAGTCACTCTGCCAGACCTCCAGTGTATATCTCCCTTTTGTGTGTTGCTTTCTTACCATCGGTTAGTCTGGCCTCATGTGCAATGACGTAATGTTACATCATAGTAAGGTGTGGAGTCGACTGCATCATTTGCATTATGCTCCGAACGGGCTCTACAGATTTAAGATGCATGGTTTATACAAATTAACAGAAATTAGGTAACTACTTCTATAAGAGTGCTATTGTATGTAACTTGCATCCTCGTATTCAATGAATCAACCCCCACAACTTACATATAGTATGAACAGGAGAAACTATTGAGACCACCTCCCGAAATAAAAGACATAATCTACTATCTCACAAAAACCTTCAGACGACCATTTGAGATTGAGAATTAAGGCCTATTCTAAAAAAGCCTCTGTATTACGTCAATGTTGCAAAGTGTTTTGCTAAATTGACGTCATTTACTAAAAGCACATGGCTTCTATTTTAGAAGCAGCAGTCCAGCTGTGTTGGGTATTTTCCCGTTTAAGCACGTGGTACTGTTTATTTGTAATATGTTTCTGGTTCATTAATTCACACATAAGCCAGCCCCAGTTAGTAACAGAAGCTTTAGCATGTGGTACTGTTTATTTATATTGGGGAATGTTTGATGACGTTCTGTTTTGTAATAGTTTGTTTATTTGATATTCTATTGTTATCTGATCATGGATAATGAAGCAATTAGACATAGCTTGCAAAAGATTGGATATGAAGCTGTAAGACAACATCAGAAAGAAATATTGGAAAATGTATTGCAAGGAAAGGATTGTCACTTATAGTAGGTAAGAGGTTGAAGTCTGACATCCTTATTTGTTTTTATTGGTGTACTGTAGTTAACTTTTGGGGGACTATTATTTGGAGGTGTATCCATTTTAGTAAAAACAAACAAAGTCATACATGTACAAGTAACTGAGAAACACATCAAGATTACATATTTAATATCTTGGCTGACCCTTACCTGATCACCCATGCATGGTGCTGCAGTGTCTTGGCTGACCCTTACCTGATCACCCATGCATACATGTTCTGCTGCTTCTGCAGCTGTTGCTAGTGAACACTCTGGTTTTTAAAGGCTATAACAGGGCAGGATGTTTGAGGCTGCATATTTAATATCAGTGGAATTCCTAGGGTTCTGTAAAAGACCTTATATCTATTAGAGCTAGAGGCTGTCACAATTGCACTTGCTCTTTATCTTTGCATTTAATATATGGTTGACACGAAGGGTTTAGTACCAACCCTCCACAACACCACACACCCCTCCCTCCCCACGAGGCAGGCTGTCTATGGTCATCTGTGGGCTCTGTGGTGCTGAAAAAAGAAAACCACCCTCCCCCCTCACTAACTGACCGGGTGTATCCTCTGTACCAGGTGGAAACGCGATGGTGTACTGGGTGGAACTATGGTGGGTATCTGGGTGGCTGGGTGGGATGGGTGGGGACACCGGTGGGTTGGTGGGTGGGTGGGTGGGTGGGTGGGTGGGTGGGTGGGGTGGGTGGGGTGGGTGGGTGGGTGGGTGGGTGGGTGGTGGTGGGTGGGTGGGTGGGTGGGTGGGTGGGTGGGTGGGTGGGTGGGTGGGTGGGTGGGTGGGTGGGTGGGTGGGTGGGTGGGTGGGTGGGTGGGTGGGTGGGTGGGTGGGTGGGTGGGTGGGTGGGTGGGTGGGTGGGTGGGTGGGTGGGTGGGTGGATTTGGGGTTGGACGACGACACCGGGAGGGGGTAAGTGGAGGTGATGAGCATCGGCGGGTAGACGAGCGTGTGTGCGGGGAGATTTGTGGTGGGAAAAATTGACGAAAGAATTAATATTATGCATCTTAATATTATAAGCTATACATTACGACAGTATTACACTTTATTGGTGTTGTTACATAAGTCACTCTGCCAGACCTCCAGTGTATACGCGTATTTCTCTTTTGTGCGTTGTTTTCTTACCATCGGTTAGTCTGGCCTCATGTGCAATGACGTAATGTTACGTCATAGTAAGGTGTGGAGTCGACTGCATCATTTGCATTATGCTCCGAACGGGCTCTACAGATTCAAGATGCATGGTTTATACAAATTAACAGAAATTAGGTAACTACTTCTATAAGAGTGCTATTGTATGTAACTTGCATCCTCGTATTCAATGAATCAGCCCCACACCTTACATATTGTATGAACAGGAGAAACTCCAATTCAGACGACCATTCTATTGAGACCACCTCCGTAAGACCAATTCTACTGTCTCACACCATAAACCTCCATAAAGATACCACGACTTGAGTATTTGAATGTCTCCCCCCGCACCCAACCCCCACCCCCACCCCGTTGTAAGAAGCTTCCGCTATGTTATAACCAGTTCACATGATAAGCTGTCCCTGCCATGTTACATGTTATAACTTGCCCATGTATTAATCTGCGTCTGACTTGTTACAGAGGACATCACCACCCCTCTTGCCGACCACGCTGCCTCGCGCCGCCGCCACGCCGCAGCACACATCTGGGTGCTGTGGTGGGGTGACACGTACGTGCTGAGCTTGTGGCAGCAGCAGCTGACTGCCGACCCGCGCTACCAGCGCCTCAAATAGCCCCAGTGAGTAAATGATGCACCACGCCGTAACCCGGGTTACGTTTATACCCTAGCCTGTGACTATAATAGAAAATTAGATTTTCTACTAATTAGTTATTTTTTCCCAACAACTCCCACCAGCGCCTCAACTAGCGCCAGTGAGTAATAATTAGTCTGTCACACAGCATTATCTTACATTTATCATAAGTTTGATACAAGATAAATACACAACATACTCCAGCTGATGCTTTTATATATCACAATGACATGAAGTAGTGAATTAATTAGATTCATTGAATTTTAAGTGGGATCAACTGATGCAATGTAATGTAGAACAAAAAATCGACTTTTCACTAATTATTTCCGGGGCCACTTTGTATGTAGTACATGAGCTGTGTTATTAAAATTGCACTTGAGACCGGCAAAATGAACATAAAAGTGCGTTCTAATGTCTAAAGAGTACTGTATTGCGTTTATTAGTGTGCTTTAAAAAAGGCCACCATGCATAAAGGTGTGACGTCACGAATTACAAAGAGAAGAGACGTCACGGGGCTTCAGAGCAGCCAGTGTTACGACGCGCTGCATCAAATCGCCTTCAAAATGATCTTTAGGCTAAAGTCGTGCTAGTAATTCAATTCTATTTCCGGTCTAATATAAATCTTATGTTACTTGAATATGATACGTTGTATGAAATTGTAGTCGATAGATATAACTGTGTGACAATTCCTGGCTTTAGTTCTCTCTTCTAAATACAGCCAATTGTACCATGCAACATGGACTAACACTAAGGCATGTACATGAAGATAATTGCCATGAAACGTGTCAGCAACGGTGACAAACCAGAGAATGTATGTTAGAAAAGATCTATTTCTTACCTGAGGAGGTATGGCAATGGATTGAGGACACAACTACTTAACAATTTGGGAAAACATGTTTACACCTTTCTTTGATAATTTCACACAATAAATCACAGTCCCACAATCATTGTGACACATGATAGAATTCACACCTTCGAGGCTACCAATTCCATGTTGCACCCACGTTGTATATGTGCATTCCATGAGACCTAAAGTGCAGAAGCCCTGAAACTATATCTTATCATATCATTTTGTATTGCATCATATCATTATTTCCCATAGATAAATCCAAAGACTTTTTCTATAGCCTATATGAATGTGATAATTTTGTTTCAGATTTATCAGAGGGAATGAAGTGTACAAGAAATGCAGTTCTACGGGATGCAGCATGATCAGTTCATACAGTAAATATAGACCGCGTTAATAGACAATTGGAGTACTACTAGTAAACAATGGCTTTTAAAGGTGTTGAGAAGAGAGCTGGGAATCCTCAATACTGATATAACACTTTCAACCTAAATTGGCGTTACATTAAAAATATGAAAACGTGAATGGTAAATTCTTCTTACAATCATGCATATTGCAATATAATATTATGTATAAAGAAATGTATGTCCGTGTCCAGTAGAAAACATAGTTTACGAAATTATCAGCTTAGATTATCAGAATTGTATATTACTACAAATAATTGTAAATCATAAGAATGCACAAGGCATATTAACTACAAGAATGCGTATTAATGTTATTTAATTGCAATGTATTGATGTGAAACCCTGTGTATTGTGAGATAGCCACTACACATGTGTTTGTATTGAAGACGTTATTAATGCTATGTACTATACACCAAAATGTTGTGTGATATTGTGTGGTGAGCATTTGTAGAAATACGTTGATCTGTACTGAATGTGCTATTCTGTACCTCCTGGTATGTGATATATAATCCAAATTTCATTATTTCCAAATTTTGTTCTGCACTAGAAACCAGCCCTTATGGCCGGCTAGCACTGAACACAAGACAGTTATGCTATATTGGATATAGACATTCGAATATTCAGATATTCACTCCGCTTTGCATTTACCCTTCCACTCTTTACCCTTTTTTAAAGTGTGGATGATATTTTGTATGATTGCATTTTATAATTTATTTTGATAGTTGTGATGTGTGATGTTAAAATGTTATAATATGATGAAAATAAATTTGTATCTTTTCTAGGAGTCATGCTTTTTCAAATTGAGTATGCGAACATAGACCACAAGTACAGCAATGGCCGTTTCTTTAATCGAAAAAAAAGAAATAACATTACATATCATAAAAATACTAAACAAAATAAATCTCCTATTACACATTGATAACACCATGCGTGCCTGGCACAAGACAACTTAACAACAGCACTTCACTTGATAACACTGTACACGGACTGTTAAAACTGCTTATGATAGGACACTGCTTGTACAGTTCAACGATAATAACACAAGTTTTTAACTTATTAGTACTTATATCTGGATAAATATACATATCATTTTACCATTACGGAAATCTACTTACATATGGTAACCTTTTATATGCCACCATCTTCCATCCAAAAATGGCTCACTTCAAAAAGATATTTAGACTTTTAGCTATTGCTTAATGGCCACACATCATGAGTAACTATTGTATATTACACAATGTTCCAACTATCAGCAAATGTCTTTTAAAGTAAACATTTGGTGAGTGTTTGGAGGAAGGTGGTATGTAAACTAATGAAGGAGGATGGCATATGTTTAATTTCAACCGGTATACAGCATAATCAGCATAATCAGCAATTGAATAGAATTATACAGACCACCTCAATGACTTCATCAATACTGCTATACCATTTTTTCTAATTGCAAGTGTGCATAGACTGCGATACTCCGAGTGATATTATTTAGTGACTGTTTTGTTAATTTTAGCAGAGTGACTTTGGTCGAGCTCGGAAATTAGTTTTATAGTGGTTGTGTACATTATGTGTGTGTGTTTGCTTTATATTCGTTTTTAAATCCATCATGACCGCTCTGTCTTATTCTTATTGTTTTCACTTGTGGATTACTTTTTATTTTTATTTACACTGTCATAGAAACTGCACTAATGGTATAGGAGAGTCAATTGTAATATGACGTTTTTCATTACATTTACATTCCAAAAAATATCAATTCAGTAACAACTATCGTTTGCATAATGACTGTCTCAGATTCAGATGGTTCGATCAACTTTTCTTAGGATTTTACCTATGTATGACTAATGTCTTTCACAATATACAATTAAACCAGTCCCGATTCCACTAATATTAGAGGCGGATAGAAATTTACAGGGCCCCTGTTTTTTTGCATTTAATCTACGATGCAATTATTTTTTCTAGTTCATGTTATGTTGTAGAGCTGCTTTACTTCGCAAATAAATTATTTTGTTAAAAAAATAATGAATAAATAAACATATAGATGATTCACCATGGCATAATTCTTAATCGTTTTGATGCAGACATATGATTAAAATGAAATAATCTGAATTCTTTAAAGAATTATCTTGGGCAAAATGTAATTATTGTCTAAAACATAAATGTATTTTAAACAATGTTAACGTATGTTTAAGGCGATTTTTTCTAAAAATAAAATCACAAAACAAAACATTCTAAGCATGGACGACTTAAGTCTAACCACTAACACAATGGATCATTGCTAGTAGATGACCTTAACCAGTCACATGACAACTCAGTTGCCCCTCCCCTTAAGGTGACCGTTTGATGCTTAGTGTCACATTGGAGGTTTTGCTGGATTATTACTGGATTATCAATGGATTAGCAGTGGATTAGAAGTGGCCGCTACCGACGTCAAGCGGTTTCAATGGAGAGGTGGTGATGGTGATTTTATGGAGGCTGGTTGTGGTCTAATCATTAGGATTTGGCACTGGGAGAAATTGTCATATTTTAAGGTGCTCTCATTGTGTGGTCTTAATTGGAGGTTTTACTGTAGTTTTGCTGATTGTTCTACTGTAGTTACATGCTTTTTGTTACTATGTCTTACGCCTCAAGATGGCCGCCATAGGAGTGTTTGACATTTGAGATTGTGTTTTACGCTATGTGTGATTGATCCATGCATGAATTTAATTACTCTTATTTAGTAAGTATATGTAAAAAATGTAGCAATGTTTGAAATGCTATGAATACTAGCCTGCCATGTACGTATTTATTAAAGTATTGCAGTTCATAACAATTAAACCATAACATATACCCTAACATATAATATAACCAATAAAATGATATGTTATAAAACATTGTTCTTTATTAAAATAGTGAGATTCATTTGCTGCTTCTATAAATACGATATGCCAAAAGGCCACTGAAAATACTAGTACTGGTGATGTACCATCATTTCAAAATTTTATGTCCATGTTTTTGGTGCGTGCTCCGGGGCTAGCTCTCGCCGACAGTTGTAATGTTTGTCTTGCCGCCCTTCACGCGTCCCTAACACCTAGAGCCCGCCCTCTGATGTTAAGCCTGGATAACGGAGGAAAAACGGGTAAATATAAAAAAGATTAGATTTGAAATTTTCAAGCAAACTGCTTAAAGCTGAAAGGTACACTGGACAATAGTCTGAGAGGCAAACATTGGACCTGCTTTAGTAAAGTCTGAACATGGGTCTGTTTCCTCATTTATTTTGCAGTAATCATGAGTTTCCACAATTGTTACCTTCAGAGGACTTTGGATGATGCGTAATTTGTCTCTTCCGTTCTTTAATAAGGATCTTTTGTTTTTTCTTATTCACATCTTTGATCATGTCTGCAACAAATAATATCACAATATGTTCAAACCAATGCCAAATCAATCAAACACAATGGGAAATTGAATATGTTTGACTAAATGAATTAGTTGGAAAAATTAATTACTCTGAATATCCTCAATCATCATGTGCAGTGCTGAAGGATCTGTACAATGGCGAACAATCGGACGGAAGACTGAGGCTGGAATGACTGAAGCCTGAAATCAGTATAATAGTGATATTTTTGTTTGTGTTTTGTGTTGTATTAGTAAATGGCACACATGGATACAGGGACTCTTCATGCATCTTATGGCTATTATTATGGATGAAGTGCTACTTTTTGGCATACAAGGGGGGAGGGGCATAATTTAAGTAGAGCAGTGTTACTAGGTTAGATCAGATTTAAGAGGGTTGCAAATTTATACATCTGAATGTACCTTAAACAACCTATTCCAACCACCCAACTACCCAACTACCCAACTACCAACTAATTATTACGTTCATATCACTGTCGAGTGACCTGTGGTCTATGGTGTTTTTTTCATTTATTTTTCAGTTATTTGTACCAATAGTTGTCTGCTAAATTCTAATTTAATGATTATTTATTGCACACTATGACAAGTATAGTACAAGTTTTGATCTAAGTCATTTTTAACTGGTCAAGAAAACAATGAAATAAGCAAAATTCTCACCTTTTCTTTATAAAAGTGGTCGTCAATTATCATTTTCTGAAGTTTTGCTAACTTAGTCTGAAACAGAGAGTATTGATTTAGATCGTATGTAATGTAAAATGACTATAAATGCCACTACTCTGTATCTGCAAATTTTCTATGCTTTTAAATCTGCTATTTAAGTTCACACGCCATCACCATTATAATGAATGAGTTATTTACAATGAGCAGTAAGAAAGCCCCAAGTCAGACCTAGATCTAGTCAGTCTTACCACCCCAAGTCTGACCTACCACCCAAACCCTTGACCTTGGTATGGCCCCACTGACCTTGGCTTGACCTTAGCCTGACCCACTAAACTTTATCCTCATCCCTGACCTTAGCGCGGGACACGTCGAGCCTCATCCCTGACCTCGGTGACACGTCGAGCTCGTGTCTGACCTCGGTGAGCGCGGCCTGGAACTCATCCGTCTTCTGGCGCAGGCTGGAGATGACAGCTGCCATGTCCGCAGTGAGCTCCTCAATCATCTAGCAAGCAGCAGTCATATCAAGTACCTTAATATTCGTGAACGTTGGTCACAATATCCAACCCATCAGAAACCCCACTGGCCAAATGGTCAGCGGTCTTGAAGTCAATTCACTACTGATAACATGATATAGATTTTTTGCAACTGTAAAATGTTACTTCCACAAGTATCCATCAGTTTCAACCACGGGTGGATATTGCAGCACTGAATATACTGACGATACGCTATTGAGGACCAAGAGAAAAAAATCTAGACACCTTAAAGGGGGCCGTCAAGTGTTTCACAGTCTTAAATTTCAAGAGAAACTTTCAACAAACTATGAAGCCTAACAGGTTATTTCTTGGTCTTATTCTAATGTGTACTTCTAAGTTCGTGTCATATCAGTAGTCAGTACACACCCTTCCCCCACACCAAGCACTGCCTACCTGCTGAACACTCCCACACAGATGCAGACACACACTCAAACTCTCACACACCCACGCACGCACACACACACACACACCCGCACACAACACACACACACACACACACACAAACAGACACACACACACACACACACACACACGCACGCACACACACACACACACACACACACACACACACACACACACACACACACACACACAGACACACACAAACACACACACACACACACACACTTGAACACACACACACACAACACACACACACATTTGGACACACACACACACACACACACACACACACACACACACACACACACACACACGCACATACACACACACACACACATGCACACACCTGCTGCGTGCTGGCGGCGGTCACCGTCCTGGCGTCCACCGCGGCCTGCCGCATGCTGAGCTGCGCCGACAGCAGCGAGCACTCGCTCTCCTGCAGCCACAGGGAAACAAAGGTTTGAATGCGTCAACAATCATGTTGCTTTATAAATCTCTTCATGTGTATTGTAAAGTGGTGCTGTAAGCACCATGCTGTGGGCATTTTTGTACAAACGATAATTATCACTGTTATAACCTGAGCAATCCTATGCCACGTGAACTGTTCTCTTTCTGAAGATGTATAATTTAGCTGATGTTTATACTACAATTTTAGTAACATGCCTAGCAGGTAATAAGATGTATTATTTTCGGCCACAACATTTCCACCCTCTATTTCATCTGGCAAATCTATACACATGTATGTTGCTTGAAGCCATTGCGTTGAAAAGAATACATAGCTTTCATCCTGCCGTATTTATACAATTCTTACATGAATATAAATATTTGAAAATTGGTCCAGCAAGTCAGCAATACACAACATCGCAAAACTCGCCCGACACCAACAGACAGTGCAGTTGAAGCGCCGTGTCAATGTACAGTAGAATCTTACAGACTGCACACAGCTCCACTTAGAGATTTGCATATCGGATATTTTGATAAATCGTCAAACAAATTTAGACGAGAGCCCTGAAAGTCATGGTGTCGATTTTTCATGCCCGTTCCCTGGGCTGTAGTAAATGGTAGCCGTTTTATTTTTATCTATTATCTATTTCACTAGACAAGTACAGCAGCACTTTTGTCTGTATATTGCACTAACTACTACAGCACTTGTCTGTATATTTCACTAACTACAACAGCACTATGTCTGTATATTCCACTAACTATTTAACATTATATATGTATATTGCACCAGCTACAACAGCACTATGTCCGTATATTGCACCTGTTGCTTCATCTTGGCTGCATCAGCTGCCCTCATGTCCTTAATGATGTCACAGAAGTTGACATAGTCTGCCTGCAGTTTGTCCAGTTTCTCTTCTGTCTCCTTCTTCTCTAGCAGAGCCTGTTGAATTTGATTTATTTTGTGAACCAGACACGTAGATACAGTAGAACCTCCCATTACGACCACTTATCTAAAGAGCCCACATCTATAACTAGATCAAAATTGTTCAGAAAGCAAAGTGTCGCTAGAACAACGTTGACCTATGGCCAATAAAGATGTTTACTAAAATATTATGAAAATATTTATAAAAAGTACACAATTACTATGTATGTATGTAATCAGCCACAAATAATTTGTGTGCCACTACTATCCAATGATAATAGTGGCTCCGTCACGCTACATATATTGATCTTGCAGCAACAAACAGTAAACTGCGCCAGGTAGACTTCTGCTGCTGCTGTAATATTGATATATGATTGAGCATTTAATACTAGTAAGCATGTCAAAAATGGAGCATAAATTGTCCTGTGGAAAGCAACCTTAAATTGGAAAAGTGCCCAAAATCGAGTCAGTTTGATGTCGCCTCATACCTCATAGTTGTGTAAAGTTTGAAGGTAAACACTCGTGCTTGTCCGCAGACATACATAGATACATACTTAGTTAGATAGAAACGAACGAAACACAAAGCTTTGCTTCAGCAGCTGAAGTGATGCAATAAGACCATTTCTTGTAGTCCCAATGCTGAAACCAAGGTAAAGCTCCATACACAGACCACCTTCATATTGAGACCACTTGAGACCGAGCGGTGTTCTTAATAGAGAGGTTCAACTGTAACTACATCACATATAAAAAATCAAGTGAATGAATTAGTGGAAAGAAATAATTCGTGTGACGAATAACAGGAGCACTAAGAAGATTGTGCTGCATAATAGCAATGATTCGAAATGCTTTGTTACGTTGATTGATGAATGATAATGCAGCACATTCCTCCTTCATACTTATATAGACGCTGGATGCGGGGATTATAATTGTTTTGTTTTATTTTTCTAGATTAGCGTTTATTGATAATAACATACTATACGAAGATTTACAGTTGATATTGTTTCCTTCATTTTCATTTGAAAAGATCATTTACTGATTATACATGAAATTATACCACTTTCTTGTAAAAACTAACCTTTTCAAGCTTCTTGTTCTTGCCATCTATGTGCTGTACGTGGATGTCCAATGTGTACCGCCCTGTAAGCAAACCAGTTACAGCACCAGTGACCAAAAATTGCAATTATCAAATCAAAAGCAACATGTTATTACAGTAGTTAGTAGTAGAACATTTTGTTTTAGTTAAATAACCTGGTGTGTAAGAACTCATATAAGGCTTGCGCATAGATTGCGATGGCAATCAAGATTGGGAGTTTGCATTGTGTTGGGAATGTAGTGGGTGCATAGTGAGCATTAATCTTTATCATAGTGAGAATGGAAATTCTATGTTAATTCTAATCTACTTAAACATTATGCTATCATATACAATGAAGTACATATCAAGGCTAATGACCACATAGGTTTTAATAGTCATTCTGAATAATTTTGTGTGATCAGCCACATAATCTCTGGTTGATGTTTGTTGAAAAAAAAATTTTAATCGTGGGTATGAAATCATCTTGTTAATTTTCTCTTATGTGATACAAAATGTATAAATCTAACTCCTTCATTTTTATATATCATACATATTTTATACATTATCTAGACACTTATTTATTTTGCCAAACACAATAAAATATCAAATTTGCTCTTCAGTCTCTCATATCACTTTCATTGTTATTGCCAGTAAAATTTAAATAATTATAATATCTGGTGATAAAAATAAATCACTATCTTAATGCAATCAAATACTCACAAGCATCATTAATATCTTGCTTCGCAAAGATTTTCCTGAATCTATTTCGAACGCCTCTTTTCTTCTTCATGATCTTGTCCATCTCACCCCGTACAGCCGTTAGGTATTCTGTAACAGGATCAAAATCATAGTGGTTTTATTTCTAACGTTATCAATAGTTGTGTTTTTCATAACCCTCTGCTCAATGTCAAATTAACTCTATTGATATCAATTTAATGTTGCTTTACCTTTCTTACCAAACCATTTAAAATCCGAAAATTGCCATTTTTAACAATAAAAATTGTACAGATATCCGTTTGGATTAAAATGTGTTGATTACCAATATTTGTGGGTTTTAGCGCTTGTAATCAAGATAAAATGAATAGCATAGATGCCAATTCATTTTATCTTTGTCTTTCTTATCAATCAATGAATTCTCTTTTCAAATAAAACTATTGAATATGAAAAATGTCAAGTACTACTATCTTATGTGCTGAATGTAGGGATTATTCAATAGTTTAATTAGGCGCCGTAGTAATTATATAAATATATAATATTTGTGGAAACATATACTTCACTGCAAATATTCATTCATGCACAGTAAGTTGTAAGTAATGAAGTTTTGTTTCACTATAAAGAAATATTCAAACGTACCTTCCGACATAAAGACATCGTCGGTTTCATGATATTCTTTTGTGTAATTATCATTTAATTGGCGAAATAGTTTTGCCATTTTTATTGACAAAATAAGATTGTATGATTATCATGTGAAATCTTCCTCATTGCTGGGAATATTATGATGTACGTAACACGTAAACGCTAACAACGTATTACGTTGATCAAACACTTTTGAAAAACGTTTTACGTATCACTCGGCGGCCTGAGACTGTAGCCTCCATCACCGAGGCCATCATCGGTCGGTGCGGGCGAAGTCGTGACTGGGTTGCGTTGTGGTATGGCGGGTGGCGTTGCGTTGTGCTTTTCACGTCAATCCTGCTGTTACATGTACCATACCATCATCGGTTTTCACGGGTTGATCACTCACACTGCCTTTACAAGTTCTTGTTCTTACCAACTGCGCATATAAACGTGAGATGTGACGATGCATAGCTTAAGTGTCTTAGACCTTATCCTGTCAAGTGAAGTCTAGAGTAAGTAAATTAAACCGGTCTATACCCCTAAATTCGTTGTGAAATGATTAATACTGTCTTGTGATCACTGTTGTATGAATAATCGAAAGTTATAAAAATGCTTTACTAACGTTTTGAGTGCTTAAGCACCCTTTTCCGATATAATGACCAATAGATTTTTAAACATAAACATTGATTAAAATGATAAACTGGTTTGGAATAAGTGATGCTAAATTATATGTAGGTCTACAATAGATTAGAAGAAATACAATCAGGCTGTACAGGAAGGTGAAGGAGGTTTAGAATTTACATTTATTGGGTTAGTTTTCATAAGGACCCGCTCAGCAGACAAATTCAAGAAGGAATTAGAATAAATAAAACTAAATTTAATGATCAGACACAGGATACCTAATGAATTCAATGCCAGAGTACTACCAAAGAGAAGTTCCCACAGTGGCCATTGATAGGGGACTATACTAATATCTCTCTTGTCATAATGTATCCATTTATCAACCCCCCTCCCTCAAACACACGCACACATGCGCGCGCACGCACACACACACACACACACACACACACACACACACACACACACACACACACACACACACCACACACACACACACACACACACAAAATCAGGAGAAAAACTGCTGCCGCTTAACTTTGTTTCTTTGTTTGCTGTTGTTTTTTGTCGTTGTTTTGTTGTTGTTGTATTTTTGTTTTTGTTTTTTGTTGAAGAATTGGGTGTTTCAGGGTAGGAGCATGGGTGAAAAAGTACGATGAAATACTGAAACACAACCTATAGATCATAAAGTAGCGCCTATGGCTATGCATAGGTTATGTGAACGCCACAAATAGGTCTACCCAGAAATCTAGTTTTCGATTTACGTGTAAACATCGGTGACTAATTAAACCAGAAACACGAGCCGAAATATGTCGTTAATGCTCAATTACTGCCCATGAGCTAGACAACACAGATTGGGCCTAATTATCTTTTTGCACACCGCTCGGGGCGCCTTTTACAGTGATTATGAGGTCATTTGAAATGAAATGTGAAGTTTACATTAAACATGATACCATACCACACAAGGCTCATAGAAGCTCATTGAGGGGGCAACGTGAAAAATATGCCTGTCTGATCAGTGTGTGTGTGTGTGCCCTGAAGGCTGCAATGTGAGCAGAAAACTGACAGGACCATCTATGGGTCCATGCAACACACGTACGGAAGCCGGGTAGTGAGCATGTGCAGGCCGACAGGAACACTTGCTTCTGTTCATAGGCAATTGCATCAACGGGATTTTATCTTTGGCTTGAAAGTGGATTCATTTGAATTCTATTTAATTATTCTTCATTCTTTCATTATTAGTTTTCTAAACGCTCCTTATCTTCCATAACTCTCATCTACTCTATTGGTGCAGTTGCCTACCCTTCTGTTCATAACTCGTTTAATGTTGAAATCATAGTGCACTGGTCCCACTGATTTCTTTAATTTATGGATATCGCCCAACTGAAGGCTTGACAGTCACACCAATGTGTTCGGTTCACTACATAACAATTTAAAACAGTAAATGTTTAACATAATGACCTATTGGTCTTGGAAGTCCCCAGTTACGATGTCTTTAAGGATGTCTTTAAGGATACAATACAATCACTCTTTTTAACTGCGTCGCCAACGGTGGAGCAGGTCTAGGAACCGCATCGCCATATCTCATCGCCATATCTCACGACTATATACGCAGTATATAGTTGGTATGAACATGGACTTTAAGGCAGTGTGAGTGATCAAGCCGTGAAAACCGACGATGAGGAACCGGGTCACTCCGTCCTTCCGTCCTTAGTAAAAGCTTGTCTCCGCTACTCCTCCTAGACGACTCAAAATACAGCAATGAAACTTGGTATATATCAAGAACATCATATGTAGATGTGCATATTAATAGGGATTTTTTATTCTTTATTCTCAAATTTTTATGGGAGTTATGCCTCTTTGAACTTAGAAATTTTGGGCCTCATACTAATAGTCTGTCTCCGCTACTCCTAAACGACTCAACATACAGCAATGGAACTTGGTATATAGCAAGAACATCCTATGTAGATATGCATATTAACAGGGTTTTTTGATTCTCAATTTTTTATGGGAGTTATGCCTATTTGATCTTAGAAAATGTGTGCATCTTATACTAATAGCTTGTCTCCGCTACTCCTCCTAAAAGACTCAACATACAGCAATGAAACTTGGTATACAGAAAGAACATTATATGTGGATGTGCATGTTCACAGGGATTTTTTATTCTCAATATTTTTTATGGGAGTTATGCCTATTCCCAACTTGTGACTACAAGCAGCGTACATTATGTACAAATATCATATTTCTTTTTATTTCTGTATCTCATCTATTGAAGGGGTAATTTTTGGAGACTTTTAGCAGTGAGTAGCTAACGTATGCATTTATCTATCTATGGTAGTTATGCCTCTTTGAACTTAGACATTTTGTGCTTCTTTTTAGCCGGGATATTATATTCTACAATTTTTATAGCAGTTATGCCTCTTTGAACTGAGGAATATTTTGCCTCCTATATACTAATAGCTTGTCTCTGCTACTCCTCTTAAATTACTCAACATACAGCAATGAAACTTGGTTATAACACGAAATTCATATACGTATATATGCAGATGTGCATATTAACAGGTTACACGCGACGCAGGTCCACAGATCGTTAGGTCTCGCTTGTTCAAACTATAAACACGCATCCAAATTTCAACTGTAGCTAATTTTGGTTGTAGACAACAATGTAGATGCCTGTGGTATTGCTAACTTACACAATAGACTGAGATGCTGGATATGAATATGATTTTTTTTAAGGATTTTAACAAGTTTTATCTATGTGACATTGCCATATACAATTTTAACATTAAATACATATCAATAACCTTCATCAAAACAGAGGGCACAGATGTTAGGACCCCATGTAGTCGCTACTTTCATACCTATATAGGCCAATTATAGATCAGCATCCAGTTGTTCATGGACAGATACACTAGTGACACTAGTGACCCCTCTGAATGTACACTTATTTTCGCTCATACTGACATTTATCACCAAATTCAACAAGAAAAGGCTTTTAAAAAAAAGGAACAGTTTGCACATATGTGAAGCCAACACTGCCAATTGTGACCGAGCTTGTCGAAAATAAAAACAAATATAAGGAATTGCAGGGCTAAGGTACGTTATGTTGAGTTGCAAATTTAAGAAATAACTTTAGCTGTTGGAAAACCAGACAAGAACACAGCCGGATATATTGCACATACTTTGAATTCAACTTGGTGTGACTACATTGTGCTGGCCATCAACCCCCCGGACCATGCAGCTCCTCATAGCGGCCTTGCTTCTCAGGGTGGCCATGGTGGTGGTGACGCTGGTCGCCATGGACGACCACGCGGTGCGAGCGAACATCATCGAGGTGAAGCAGATACCAGCGGACTGGCAGAGGACAGCCAGTCAGCATCGTGCAGGTAAGAGAGGCGAGTAAGACTATGGTAGATATTGTTGAGTTACTGATAAGGCTTGATATCACCTGCTAATATGTTTCTCATATTGTTTACCATACAATGTCACAATGGTACAATAATGCTTGTAAATCAAATAGAAAATCAACCATAATGCAAACATAACTAAATTTGGTTAATGAAACAACATCTTCCTGTTTATATCACTGACAAATGATGCTATGCTAATTTTGTGAATGTAACTGTGTCAGCTTATTTCAATAATGTGAAGGGATGAATGTAAACTTGAGCATAAATCCTGCCTAAAACCGATACCCTGGCTCCCCTTTTTATTGTTTTGAAAATCAGTTATGTAGTTTGGAAGTTATGGTTCTAAAGTGAACCCAGCAGTAACATTCGGTGTGATGTGCCCGCTGTTTGAATTTAGTGGGTAAATTCTATGGCATTTCAGGCGAGTTTCCCTGTATCACATTGCTCCTATCTCGTCACTGACCAACAACTGACCAATCAGGACCACTGACGGCCTTCCTTGCACCTGTAAAACTTTAGGCCGGTCACCTACACTCACCCTGCCAGTCAGTCTGAGTCTACCGATCACGGTTCTATGTGATAGCTTCTCCCAATCTGAGTTGTACTATTTTCATCTCTAAGCAAACCTCAACAACACATAACGGACCTCGACATGTAATGATAAAGATATGATGTTGTCTGTGCAACCACTTGCATTATCAGTTGGTTTTTACCATGATTTTGAGAGGATATTGATGCGACAGTGACTTACGTGCCATGGTGGCCTTTTTCTTAACCCGCCTTCCATCCCAGATAAAAAAAGGACTAAAATACCCTGATTTTGCGGGATATTGTTGAATAGTTCATTCGATTGACAGTCCGTAATCACTTTCACAGCACTACAATTTTAGTGTGCTACCCAGAGAGTGTGCACTAAATGTTATGGTCACGCTAAGGTATATCAATATGTTTAATACATTTGAAATATAAACATCACAAATACGAGTGTATAATACAATCACAATTTCAGCTATAAAATCTCTCAATTGTATTGCGAAAAGGGGGTGTTATATAGCTATACATTACTTGATCTAAATACAAAACCTATTTCTATACATTGAAAAACATTTAGGAATCATATTGTTGTATACATAGGAAAATGCAGGTGATTCCATGATTTAATACTTTCTACATATGTAAGTAGCTTTGAGAAAGCATTTTTCTAAGTCAATACTCACATCCAAACTCCATTAATGAAAACAATGTTGTAATTCTATTGTCACTTTCTTGTCTGCCTTCAGACAGAGCATACGTGGACGAGGCTGATGTGAAATCTCTGCTGCCACCCCAACCTGGCGACATCATCATGGACGCGTGGTCCAGTCAAGTGTACAACGTCATCGACACGTGCATCCAGCTGCTCCATCTGACACGTACCAGTGGCCACGTGTTTGCTGCATCCGAGCATGAGGGAACCAACGACGTGCTGGTCAATACGGAAGCAATGGTGAACACAGCAGCCATGGAACAACCACCACCTGCATCTCTAAATGAACAAGTTGCCATGGATAAGGAGCTCAATAATACAATTCAGCAGCAAGGGGTCGTTGTGCCTCAACTTCAACCCGATTCCAATCTCATTCTACATTATCATGAGTTCCACTATGAGCGCAGTGATGTCCTTAACGACAATGACCATGCAGCCTCGTCCCTGTCCTACACCCTCCAGTCTCTGCTGGGCTGTGTGGCGAGCAAAAAGTCAGCATGTGTGGACGCCGGCAGCAGCCCGGCGGCAGCACACAGCGGGTTCTATGGGCTGTGCGGCAGCCTCCGACTGCCTGACACTCACGTCACACATGGCAACGATGGCCTGAAGAGATGGTGGGTGGTGCGCATACCAGCATCATACCGGTAAGTAGACCATTGTTGTTGGCAGAGTAGACATGGGTGTCTATAAGACCAGAATCTTTGCAACCACCCAGCGCATGAATGACTTAGGGTAGTGTCAATAGACAGGTGGTCTCTGCGCGTTCATTTTGGTCTCTCTGTGGAGCTTTCAGACTGCTAGAACGTTCTTAGTAATGCAGTGAACTTACTTAGATACTCTACTGATTGTATCCTAATAATAATCAGTAAATAATATTACCTAGATACTGTTATTGTGTGTAGCCACGATCATGAGAATAAGTAAGCACATTGATAAATTTATTACGATTAGATTAGCATTTCTTTCTTTTTTTTCAGAATTGAAGTCTTTGTCGAAGTGTTTTATACAAGATTCACCAGCAACGATTGCCATAGCGGATTTCTAGCATTTCTGGAATCTGTTGTAAATGACACAGAGCATCTTAATCATACGGGTTTCGAGTGTATCCTAAAAGTGTGCGGCAAAAGAACACCCTTCCACGTAACATCAAAAAGAAACACTTTGGACATATTTCTGGCAATGGAAATGAGAGCAGCAGATGTCATAATTCTTAGATATAGTGCCAAAATAAATGTGACAAATATCAATGTCGGTACGACATTTCTCTACGGTGGTTCGATTTTCCCAGCTGATCTCAATCGCAGACATCCACAAGTCTATTTTATACAGGCACATCATTTCCAAAGCATACAGTTGGCATATCACCTCAGCAAGAAATCTAACTCAGATGTTCATAAGATGTTGATTTTCAAGGGACCAGGATTAAAATCACCTCTTGTCTGGACAAATAGTTTGAGAGCTCAAGCTGGAAACTGGAGTATTGATTCAGCTTGTGTTACCGTCCTGATCTTGCACCAGTACAATGACTTAAAGGAGAGCAGCGTGTATCTAAGCTACAAGACGGAGCATTGGCCACAAGGTACCTCAACAATTGGAATGAACCTCACAGCAAATTCAGCAGGAAACAGCAATGTAAGACTTGTTTGGAAGTTCACATCACCCGACACAAATTTGATTTTCAAGATCAGCCATTTGCATTTCGACGGCGAACAATCGAATGACTGTCTGTTTGGTGGGTTTTACTATTATGAGATGACCAATAACACTGTAATTAACAAAGGCATTTATTGTTCTCAGACGGTAATACAGAGGAAAAATGAAGACTTGGTTATAGCAGGAACACAAAAGGAACATGATCTTGTTATTGTGATCTCCTTTTACCAGAGCTACAGTGCCGGTGACTTCACAGGCAGCGCACATGAGACGTTATGTGATGTGTACACAAATCCATGCCGGCGCACCCCTGCAAAAAGTATTATTCCTAGTATTTATGATGAAGTGTCACGTGTGTACACATCAGATGACATTGGTGGCGGAAATTGCATGTTCATCATTGAGTCCAATTTTCCCACTCTGCCGATAAAACATGACGTTTTTACTGAATGCCATTTAACCACTGATATCAAATCTCACATCGACATCACTATTTGGAATCCCTTTCATGCAAACCAGGCCCTGGCCGAATTGAATTCAAGCATCGTTTACTGTAAAAACCACCAGGCAATACAGCTGAATTCACTGGCTAGACAATCAATCCCCAATGAGGAAATCATACAGTATAGCAATCTGACTAAACTACAGTACATTGGTTCTTACTGCCTATGGTCAAAAGTGCAAATTACCATGTACGCTGCTACACGACCAAACAAAACTATTGAAGGAAGAACTATTGTACTTGTTAACACTGGTGGGTTTGGTTTTGAGGAACTATTTGAATTATTTGTAAAAGATTTAGTTGACTGGGCCAAAATCGAGCTTCCTTATGAGGACAAGATAGCTAATTTACGAGAGACGTCGGTGGTTCAGATATCTGCTAACCAGTTTGTAAGCCAAATAGAACTAGTGGTTTCTTTTGGTGAGAAGTGTCCGATGGTTTGCATGAAGACAGGGAACAGAATTGTTGTGCAATACAGTGATAATGACTTGAGAAAACAAGTGAATTTTGAATGGAACACCTTCAACAGAGAGCTCTTGTATTTCAGAGTGTTTACTTGTCAAATATGTCGCAGAAGTCTGCATATAACCCGAGTAGATACTGAACCAAATTGCTCAATCCCTGCATGTATCATGCAGCTACATGTCCGAGTGAAACAACCCAGACTGGAACATAGTACAAAGAATGTGTCTTGTGGGAGGAGAGATTATTTTCTAGTAAAAGGCATTGACCGTTGTCTTAAAGTCATTAATATAAAGACAGGCATTACATGGAACAATGCATATTCGTTATGTCAGAATGAAGGATCCAACTTATTGAGTATCAAATCAAAGGATGAGATTGATATTTTGAGGCAGACTTTTGAACTAAATTCAGTCGACCTATTAGTCCCCAGGTACCCAGTGCTGCTGAGTTTCAGAACAAAGGTATTGTGATTATGATTATTATTAACAGAGTATCAGCTTCCATCATTAAGTAATCTCATATTGATATTAACCAAAACATTAATTTTTAGAGATAATTTGTTTTGAGTCAATGATTGCTTTTGTGTGTCAGTGTAATGAATATTGTATCTTGGACACATCTTCAGCACAAATGGCAAACTTACAAGGAATAAAGTACATGAAATTACAATGCAAGGCAATTAGAAGCAAATTTAGTGCTGGAACATTTTGATGAGAGAAGCTTGGTAGATTTTTGCAATGTCCAATATCTGCCCAAATATAAGCATTAAAATATGATTGTGTGAAATAAATAAGACGTTGTATAGAGCTTCTTGGCACACGTGTGGAGAAACAGAGATAGACGTGATCTGGCTCTCACTCGACCTAGAATGACCCAATGTACCATTTGGGGATGCTCTTGGTTTATTCAACTATCCAATCCTCGTATCCACATATGTCGTTTTATTCAAGCTTTATTCAATAGTTTGAAGCTATGCAGAATGTAAAAGAGTCCTTTTCGTGCCCAATTTAATATATCAAACACATAAGTTACTAAAATCATTTTAAATGCAAACAAAAGGAAATAACTTGTAATACGTTGACTCTGTACAAATGCAATCTGTTTCAGAGAGGTAAGAATGCACGGTGGACGGATGGTGCCCCAGTGACATACACAGAGTGGGCGTACCCAGGTTCTGCAGGTTTATCTCCCGTCATAGAGATAACTTCCACAGAGCACAATGTATTTCTCAGTGATGATTATGATACAACCGGTTCTGAGAGATTGGACATCAATAGCATGTCCAGCCACGCTTTGTTACAAGAACATTTGCGTTTTTTAACCAACGGCACATATATGGCAGTGGCGGAAAGATGTGGAGCCCTCATGAGCTTGATACATGGACATTATAGCCAATGGTTTACTGTGCCCTGTACACAGACTATACAGCCCGTTTCAGTTATCTGCCAAGCACAGCTAGTGTTCAATGATAGTCATACTGACGCCAACACACGCAATCAATCTGTTAGCAATAACACGCAGTCCCTCAAGAATGAATTTTGCATGGATGGACTTCTCATGCACGATAAGTGCATCATCTTAACTAGAGAAAAGGTGGCTGCTGCTTCACAAGACATTAAGCTTTCCTTTGACAGGTGGCCATTAACCCATCAGGTAGCATCCCTAGACACCAAACTCCAATCCCTTCTATTGGTATGGTTTGAACAGATTGAACACAAATGCAACATTCTCGACTATTCATTTGCATTCGTCACCACCAACGTCACACAATGTGAACCTATTTATGTGACGATGTACAATTTCTCAGCAGACGACAGCTGCCCTGGAAGATTGTCAAAATGTGCAAATGGGGTCTGCATTCTGGACAGCTACGTGTGTGACGGCAACATTGACTGTTCGGACGGAAGTGATGAGATGAGCTGTGACTCAGGTGTCACCATTTACCCAGTGGTGCAACAGAACTGCTCCAACAACAATCCGTGTCCTGCGTGGTGTTTTGCCTGTCTTGGAGGTGGCGGACAGTGTCTCAGCGCCAATGCACTATGTGACGGCATTGTGCACTGCATGGATGGGTCGGATGAACTCGATTGTTCTGAAAATAGTTGTACTGGAGAGATGAACCTGCTCAGAGGAATAAACCAAGTAAATGCACTAGACACGACTGAAGTGTCTTTGGTGCAACACAAAGACTGTTACAAGCCAACGATTGAAAAGGGTCTGCAGTCTATTGCTGGCAAACATCATTGCCATGATACTAATACTACTTCATTGTGTACAAAAACGAACACTCTTACCGATGATCTATACTATAGGTTTGGAAGAAGGGCCAATAATTTCACTTGTGCCAAAAAGGAAATCCTAGGGAAGCAAGTGAATGACATGGTCATTGACTGTACGAATGGAAAGGACGAACAACTAATGCATGGTGCTGGCTTCAAAATTATGCTGCCGCATGACAATGATGCTACAATGGCGCCATGCTACCCGGGCCACCCAGTGCAGTTCAGCCTCCAACAGATGTGTGTTTACCACGTGGACAGCCATGGTATTCTGAGACCATGTCCGAATGGTCAACACTTGCAGAACTGCGAATTCCATCAATGTAGAGGTTTTTTCAAATGTCCGGAGTCTTACTGCCTGCCACTGCTGTACGTCTGTGATGGACATACTGACTGTCCGGGTGGCGAGGATGAACATCAGGACTGTCATATCAGCAACCATATCAGATGTATTAAGAGGTCATTGTGGTGTCCAGTTGAACGTATCTGTGTCCCGACTGCTCAGATATGTGACGGCATTAAACAATGCAACATTTCTGGCGATGATGAGAAAGCTTGCCAAGCCCATGTGTGTCCAGAAGCGTGTGTTTGTTCTGGTCACTCCATTTCTTGCACTGATGTTGACCGCTCTCAGGTCATTGATCACAAGGCCTTTGATGACATGCATCTGGTGCTATTTCAGCACGCAGAAATGGGGCAAACATTGGGAAAGATTCTTTCGAAGACTCAAGCACAAACCAGAATATTGATCATGCAAGGCTGTCAGTTAGAAACTGTAGATGAAATAGGATTCAAGGGACTGATAAAACTAGATCTATCGTTCAATCAAATTGCTCTTCTTCACTCAAACATGTTCAAACAACTGTACAATCTTTTGTATCTTAGGTTACAGCATAATCCAATCAAAACCATTGAAAGCAATGCGTTTGGGGGAGTGCCAAAGCTTGCCGTTTTGAACTTATCATCAACACTTATAAAACATGTTGGGGCTGATTGTTTTTGGGGCTTAGGTAGTGTAAATAGACTCGACATCAGAAATACGAAAATTCAATATATTGAGCCACTTGCATTTTTGCCGTTCAAATCAATTGAAGAAGTAGTGGGAATCAAAAAGAAAATATGTTGCTTGAACAGAAATATCCCATGTACTCTTAATGAAAATTGCACGTTCGGATGGTTATTTCATGGTTCTATTTTCTTTATGCTCTTACTTGGAATATTATGCTGTATAGTAAACTTGCACCAGTTAACTTCTGAGCAACTTAGCAGTGGCAGAAAAATGAGGTACAATACAGTCAAGTGTCTGAAAGACAATCTAAATTTAGCAACAAACATTTCTAACGTCATGTATGCACTTCACATTGTACTAATGATAGTAGCGCATTTAGTATATAAAAACAGCTATCAATACATCGACGAATGGATGCACAGCAAAGGCTGTAAGATATCTCAGTTTCTGGCTCTGATGTCCTCTAATTTCTCCTTGTTTTTCCAAGCAATGTCTAGGATGCATCTGTACATGCTGGTCACACACCCTACACAGTGGACCAATACCACCATTCCCGTGATATTCATTGGAGCATTGCTTTTGTGCTTATTGTCTATTGCTCCAAGTGTTGTGGAATTTCAAACTGGTATCTATCTAAAACATGATGGATTCTGTACTTTGATAAGCTTCATGGACCTTCCACACTTGAGGAGAATATTTGCCGTGTGTTTTGTGACATACAACACGTTCATGTTGTGTTTCATGGTGATATGCCACGTGTGTATGTCACATACCATCGCAAGAACGAAGAACAGGTCAAAGAGGCAGCACAGCACCAAGGTCGAGGTGGCACTGCAAATGAGGGCGTGCATTGTGATAGGGACCACATTTCTAAGGTACGTTGTATTTGCTATCATCGATTATAGGGCTCTGACCACGATAAATGCTCCGTTGTAACGTCAGGCAATGATATCATAACTAGGCCTTGTTAGAACGCAAAATATAATCAACGCAAAATATAACCAGTTATGATTTGTGAACATGGACCTGGTGACGCAAAATGTAACCACTGCCCAAAAATATAACCAAGGTGTAGCCAGCAGGTTAGTTTGTGCAGAGAATCACAAAATTGCGGACTACTCAATTTTTACAGTTTACATGGCACATACTCATACAGCAGAGGGTAGAATCAAGTGCGTAATGTCTAAAACTGGTTTAAAATATGTAAGTTTACTGCTGCATGTGTGTGGGTTGTATATGAGTAAAATATTGGCAACAAATCTGTAAAAATGTGAAGCCATTATTTATGCAGACATCTTGGTTGATCTTAGGGTGTATTGTGGTCAAACGTGGTGTGCACATCTGTGGTTTCCAATGTGATGAGACACTCGAATATCTGTAGTCCTAATTGAGCTTAGTATATAAGAACCGTAACACCTGCTCACCAAACCATGGCATCCAAAGTGGCACCATCCTGGCCTTGAGTTTGTCCTTTTCTCCATCGCATTAATTGCATTTCCACTTACGGTAGTATGCGTTTCTTTATATGTCTCTGTATGTATCAAGACCTCGGGTGCCGTCTGTTTTTATAGTAGATACTAAAGATAATACCATGACAGCTGGTCGTGTGAAATGGGAGGGGAACACGTGGTACTTAGTGAGGAGTGTACACTAAGTGTGTGAGAATAGGCACTCATTCTCCAATGGTCTAGTGTCAAAAGCTTCGAGTCATAAGTTTTAATGTCCGCTTGGGTCTATTGATGACGTCAAATTAGTGTATATTGATATTCAAGAACATTATCAATTTTGCAGGGGCATGTCAAATTTTTCGCTCAACACTAGCATCATATATATCATATATTGACGCTATGTGGAAGTCTTGCTTATCTATAATTTTCACAGAGGTTTGCTCCAAGGTTCCAGCTCAGATCCCAGCTGTCCCGGAATCAAAGGTCTGTTCTCTCGCATTAACCCCTAAATTTCAAAAAGGCATTGATAGCTGGTGGCTCGTGTGCATATTCTGTGGCCAGAACTTATGGGATCGTCTGGAATAACGTTTTGAGACCTTTCAAATGGAGAGATTGAGAAAGCAGGCTCATGGGATCATTCGGAAATAGCACACAATAACACGGGAACAACGTTATGAACATTGTCACCATGGCCAGTTTTACGCAGAAAGACATATTGATGAACAAGTTAGACCCCCCACCCCCCCCAGACGATCCAGAAAGGAAAAAGAATTATCCAATATCAACAACTCAATAATCCATAACGGGAGCTCACATGCTGAAAAGAATCAAAATAACGTCTCCCGAGAAGTGATAAAAAAAACTTTGGGCTAGAAGCAAGTAGACAGATCTATGTGTCATTTCCTTCAGGAAGACAGCATTAATCAATAATCCGTAGACAGAACCATCCCGAAGTGCGCCATTACCAAATGAACCAGCCAGACCACTCAATAGTTGAGGCCAGAACGCCCACGACCTACATGTACCTCAAAATGACACTAAGCACTAAACAGTGGATGACTCGAGTAAATATATCTGATACCGTCGTAGGCTTAGTAAAACAAAAAAATACTCTCTATTGTATATTAAAAATAGTGCACATTTGCTGTGGTTATATTTTGCGGCGGTGGTTATATTTTGCGTCACCAGGTCCATTTTAGGGGGTGTGGTTACACGTCGGTGATAAGGTCAACATCACAGGCCAATACACTCAAGTCGATCGCTTGTTAAACACAATATAATCATGAGTGGGTGCGGACTCTGGAAAGGCCACTTGAGATAAAAGCATGGTTGATGGCAATATGGTAAGTTTGCAGGAAAAGTGCTTACGAATTACCCCACTAATAAGCATGTCATTGTTACCGACAAAATAATGTGTAGCAAATGAAATCATACTGAGAGACTAACCTGGTCAAAAAGTTGAGTTTACTTACTCCCTTGTTTCAGTTGAAATTGTTAAAAACAAACACTTAAAAAAGTGTATTGTGCAAAAAGAAACCGTCTACCGAGAAATGTAGAACATAAATTTGATGGTAAATTCCAAAGCAAAAAACATGTCACCGAAAATTGCTTATTTAACCCAAAAAAAAAAATGCCATGGTTACTGATGGCTCGTGATTTATAATGGTATTGAACTGCAAAAATGGAAATTGGTTTAGAAGAAACATATATTCACAAAACGACAGGTGCATGCAAGTTTAATTAAAAAAGAAAAAACTTTTACGTCTAAATTATGAATTTATGCACAGTTTGAATTAAATTTCTAAATGAATTAATGGTATTCTATGAAGAGTTTTAGTTAATTTGTGGATGTTCAGGCAGATCCAGGCCTTAAGAGACGGAGTTTGCACTCTAATGAGTTTTATACTCATGATTGAATGATCAAATGCTAAAAGCCCCATGAAGTACTTTAGTGGAAAAAAAAGTGTCCCACGCAACCTGCATCCCCTCACCCTGGATCTGCCTATATACAGAGATTAAAGTGAACTTTCAAAGCGTTGATTATTGAAAGAGCGCTTTGACGCAGGACAACTTGTGGCATGGATCAGTCCAGTGCACAATGACTGATTACGCGTTGATGAGCACGCGACAAAACGCCTGTCGCATGGATCTTCTTTGTCCGATGGAAGGTGACAAAATCTGGATTTCAAGTGTGTCACTGTGAGCTGTGAAGATTGCAAATTATCACAATCGTCACAATCAGGACATGTAGCATGTATGAAAGTTTGTAGGAACATATACTCAAAATGAAATGAATTACAAATGTTATGACAATTGAGTCAAACACAAGTTTCCTTGGTACTGGCAACAGTGGAAAATTAACTGGAAAATTGACAGTGTACCATTGTTAAATTCCAGCCCTGGAAAATATTGCAGAGTAGATCCCATTCTAGAGCAATATTCCCAATTAGAAAGAAATCTCTCTATATATCAAAGACAGAAAATAGCTCACGGGACAGACAGCAGGAGTCATAAAATACATCCGGACATCTGCAATATCCAGAATATGTGCCACCGTTGTAGCATTTCTGATTGCAATCGCGTCTCTGGTGGTTCCTTGGTGGCCACCAAGGACTTTGCATGCATTGTACATCATGGTTATTTTGGTTCCAATTGCTCTCTCCTTTGCAATGGCACCAACGTTCTGTCCATTTCTCTTGCGTTCCTCCACCACAAGATTTGGAGCAAGGAGTCCAGTCTTTGTGGACATCCCAACAACCGCGTAATCTTGTGTGGCAACTCTCGTTAAACTGAAGATTATAAGAAATACGCTACAATTTTAGTTAGACTTAGACTGCAACATACTTGTAAGAGGTTATTGCTATACCTTAATTGCGAATTGCATGACACTGTTCAACGAGTGCTTATTTTCTCTCGTGATGATGGTAGCAAATCAACAGGTCGCCTTTTTTACATTTAGTTATAAAATTTATTCTATATAAAATAAGTTAAATTATAATGACTCACACAATATTGCTCTCTGCAAAATTGCTCTTGTTGAATAGTTATTTCAACACATAACATACACACGACTATCCAAACAGTTATGGCCTTATTTTTACCCATCATCTAAGAATGATTTTACTGTTCCACAGACTCAGACTTAAATGATAATGTTGCATTGACCAGTTACTTTTATACACTTAACATGAAAAAGGTGTCAAAATAACACATTGCACACTCTTTTTCAGTGGCTTTCGTATAACATTACGTTGCACTGTAGAGCACAAAATTAATTAATTTTCAATAATATTCTCAGTTCAGTTCAGTTCCAGTTCAACCAGTATTTTAACTTTCTAAAAGCATATAGCGTTAACAGATTCGCATTGTGCATTTGCATTTCCACGACACCAACAGTAGTCTCAATCATCGAGACTGTCTACCGCATAAATCACAGCACACGCAGCCTGCGCTTCGTGTCGAGACTAAATCTATCTACGACACGTCATTTTAAATCGAGTGCATTTTTGTGCGCCGGTAAGCATATACACGATAAATAGTTCAATCGGTACATTCGATAATGGCGGCGCCATATGCACGAAAATATCAGTATTTTATGGAAAAAAGTACAAGTTTTTATAATATTTGGTCATTTCCCCTGAATTTCGGAATTTCTCAATTCCTATCAGAATGATCGGAATAGACTTCATATTTCGAATGATTCCAAAATTCGGAATACTTGGCAACTCTGTATTTGTTTACCAGTTAAGGCAAGTGGTCAATCAATGTACTAATGTTTGCAGAGCAGTAATTAAGACATGCATGTTCTTACAAGTGCCGGGGTCATTAACCTTGTTGGGGTCCAAAATGGGTGAAATGTGACATGAGCTGAAATTTGTGCAAAATCTTAAGTAGGAAATGTCGCTTCAACTTGCTTTGTTTTTCAGTGCTAAATAAGACATTCTTCTCACCAATATCTGCATTGATATTAAACATTAATTTTATTGTTTTCAGTATAACTTAATTAAGTAATCATTATAAAAAAGTTTAATTTCTTTAATAAGACTGTTAAAAACATTGTCCCCAGACAAAACTATCCACCCTGTCTTATGTGGACAACCTGTCTTATGTGGACACTTTTCACTTCTCCCTAATAAGGTGTCCACATAAGACAGGCTCCATTGCATATGAACGAGGCTAATCTGATGGTACCCATTTATGCAGTAAAATGATCATTTATGGGAGAAAAAGCGTATTACTATTCTTATGTATCCTATACATAGAATATGGTCCCATTTTGTATTTTATGTTGTTCGTCCTGTACTATATTGTACCCTAGCACACAAAAATGTTTTTTATTGAAGCTTTTCGGCTCTACAGAGCCCTAATCATGACAATACATTACATTATACACAGCGGAACTTATAAGTGGAATCGCAATTTATAAATATGCTTTATGACATTATATTTTCTAAACATATGACTAATGTTTTTATTTCATTATGTTGGTTTTTAACTACTTTACTTAGGATTAACTCTGTAAATACTATTGATATTTACGTATCTCTTACTAATATGATTTTCATAACTAGCTCCAAAAAACATTTTTGATTTTTTTTGTGATTGGGTACAATATACACGTAGCATATGAAGAGCAACATAAAATACAAAAGGAAAATTAAGCATCACACGGTACTTGTCCTTCACAAGTGATTAATGCTCGTGACACAGATTATCAATCACCTTATCAATATGATTCAATATAACGTGATCACTTTTGAAAGATGCGCATCAACTTTCATGACTGGTACCACGTATTAGCATTAGATAAAGGATGATGTACGTTTTGTTACGCTGGACACAACTGGAATACTGCATCAC